>JAPTOF010000002.1:28455000-28770000 GCA_028554755.1 Cordia subcordata | reverse complement strand
ATTTTCTTTTTAATTCCTGACAGTAATCCCGATTTCCCGTGGTTTGACCCTCGAGTTGCTTTTGTGTGATAAAGAATATAAATTTTGTGATTTTCTCGTTGCTTGATTTAATTGTTATTATTTGGCCATACAACAACGTGGTCAAGCACTTAAGATGTGTTTGCAGTGTTCACATGTTCATATAATCATAATTCATAGGCACTTGAAAATTGTGCTGTAACCTTTAATTAATATAATCAAATGTCTGACTTTTTCTATTTGAAGGTGCTGGATTTTTCTTTTTGCTGAAATTTTCTTTTTTTTTTTCTTTTTTTTTCCAATAGAATATTTATTGCTAAATAGTGCCTTATAGATAAATGCATGTGCCAATGAATGTAAACGAGGATGATCTTTTACTATTGCCAATGAAGGAAGTGTGATAATTTTGTGAATTAAGATTATAGTGGGCAAAAAGTTGAAAATGATTCTAATATAAGTTCTCAACCTCTTATAGTCTTATTTATTCTAGCTATCTTCTATTCCATTTGAACTTGTGACATTGACATGTATGCATATATGTTTTTTTAGATGTCATTATTAAAGATGCTTCTTTTAGACCCGATCCACTGAAGCCAACATCTAATGAAGATGCAACATCAAATGGAGGTAGTGGATATGTTCGAGGTAATGCTAAGAAAAGAACAATAAAACCTAGATTTTATGTTTGGGATCACTTCACTAAATTCGAGGACAAAGATGGAAGTTCAAAATGCATGTGTAATTGTTGTGGAAAAGTACTTAAGGTAGATACTAAGCAAATAGGTATTTCTACTTTGAAATACCATTTGAATGTGTGCAAAGAGTATCATGCTAACAAAGACACCAGCCAAACGAAATTGAATCTCCAAAAGGGTTGAAACACTTGTTAATTTGAAATTTGATCAAAGTACATTTAGGAAATCATTGGCTCGCATGATAATCATTGATGAATTGCCGTTTAGATTTGTTGAATTTGAGGGCTTTAGAATTTCATGGCAAATACATGTCCAATATTTAAGATACCTTTCAGAACCACAATTACTAGAGATTACTATAAGTTGTACATTAACGAGAGATGCAAGGTGAAAAGTCTGTTGAGATCAGGCACTCAAATGATTAGCATCACAATAGAAACATGGATATCAAATCAAAAAATTAACTACATATGTGTGGTAACTCGTTTTATAACTAATGACTGGATGGAAAAAAGAATCATTAGTTCAGTTCCAATTTCAAGTCATAAGGGTGAGGCAATTGGGAAGGCATTAGAAAAGTGTTTGCTTGATTGGTTGATAGATAATGTGTTTACTGTAACTGTTGATAATGCATCCTTTAATGATGTTGCTGTTGGTTATTTGAGGAGAAAATTGGTTCAGTGCGAGAAATCTATTTGCCAAGGTAAATTAATTTAAAAAGACTTATTATACTCGTTTTAAAGCATTTTTATGATTTCACTGTCAGGATTTCAGACTCTTTATACGTGACTTCAAACAATTTATTTCATGAAATTAGTTCAATTCATTGTCTTTTAAATAATTTAAATAAATGGATTAATGAATGTGATTTTCAATTGAGTTCCATGGCTCAAAGGATGGAAAATAAATATGACAAGTATTCGAGTAGTATAGAGAAGATGAATTCACTGGTTTACATTTCTCTTGCTATGGATTCTCGATACAAGATGACATATGTTGACTTTCTACTTAATGAGATGTATGATTTCATAAAAAGTATGAAAATGTCTGTGAAAGTTAAAAATGATTTGAATGTTTTGTTTGGGGAGTATAATATAATTTATGCTCCTCATTCTGCTCAATCAAGTAGGAGCGACTTTAGTTTGTCAGGTTATAGTTCCGGTGTTACATATACGAGGACATTGACGAAGTCTAAATTTAAGAAGTATAGATCAGATTTAGGGGAGGGCGAGTTCAAGGATGAGTTAGAGAAGTACTTGATTGAGGATATTGAGGAAGAAAGTGAAGACTTTGACATTTTGGCATGGTGAAAAATTAATAGTCCTTGTTTTCTTGTCCTTTCATGCTTGGCACGTGATGTGTTGGCAGTTCCCATCTCAACTATGGCCTCTGAGTCAACATTTTCTACAAGTGGACGGGTACTTGGTAATTTTAAGAGTTCAACTCCTAGAATTGTTCAAGCCTTAATCTATGCATAGGATTTGTTTCGTTCAAAAACCCGAGCTACGATTGAAGAAGACATATGTGACATTGATAAACTTGAAGAAGGTAGTAATATCTCAATTTATATCTCTAATCTCTTTGTATTTATAATTGTTTTCTTTGTATTGTTTTGTTAATTAAATAATAACTTATAATATTTGGTATTTTATTTATCAGACATATCAAAGTTAGCATTGAAACCAACAAACACAATGATTGATTTGAAGGTTCATGGAGTCATAAAAAATGGAGATGAATGGCTATTGATAACTTGTTAAAACAATGTTTTTTATTTATACTTTGGACTTTTTCTTTATGTTATGGTTAACTGATTTTGACTTATGAGATTATGGTATATGTACTTTATTTATGTTGTAGTTTAAACCCATGGTCTATGTAGTTTATTTATATTGTGGTTTCAAGCTATGGTCTATATAGTTAATTATGATAACAGGTTTAATGGTTCGACAGATATTTTCTTTGTATTTTTTGGTTTTTATAATGACAGGTTTGAAATGTATGTTATTTAGGGACAATCCCCGTTCATTTTTCCCCATTCCCCAATTCCTCAAAAAGTGTTCTCTATTGGTGAATTAGGGTGGAGAACGGAACAAATGTCCTTCCCCAAATATTATTTAGGGGAAAGAAAATATTGATTGGGGCAAAAATTCCTCAATGAACAACCCCATCTTTTGTTATTTATTATTATTATATGAAACGAGACATTCGTGTCAATAGTCTCTCTCTATATATATTTGAAAAAGTCCAATGTATATTTATGTTTTATTAAAGAAGGTTTATTGTCTTTCTCCCTTGCCAACCAGTTTCTCTTTTTAAGATAAGTAATAAAAGTTCAATGTATATTACTATGTTAAATTGTCAATTGTTTAATAATAGTATATGTTTATATAAATTCCCAACAAAATAACCTAATTTTATACATCATTAATTGTGAATATTATATCTCGTTTTTGTATCATTTCCTTTTAAAAAAACTGATGCATGACATATCTTGTGCGATGCACGAGGTTTACATTAGATTATACTATTTCTAATACTCACTCTCTTGTATTGTTCTAACCTTCTCCGCTTACCATTTCTCACAGCTTGCTTGGCCTTTTGTTAATGAAATGGGGCCAATACATTGATTTAAGACTTGCAATAGAATTTGTGTCTAGATAGTTTCTATTTATTGGTTTGGTGATTTTTCCAATCACTTATGGTTATTAAAATTTTATAAAACATATTTTAATAATATATTCATATTTTCTTATACTATAAACTATAAAATCTACAAAATACTAATTTTCCTTGTATATCGTTCAGGTTATAGTCTAATATTATTTATACATGAATACTAAAATACAAACATAGTATTATTGTTAATTAGTGTTAAAACTTAGAAACAAACATGAGAAATCTTATTTGTTTCCATTCGGCACAAGATAAACTCAACAACTCGTTTATGTAACTTTGTTTAAAAATAAAAGAAGGTTGCTCATGTTGTGATAACCAAGAAAGAGGCAAGGATTAGTGAGTAATTGAAATTACTGTTTTAATGGCTAAAGATATGAGTCAGAATCTTGTCGTCGGCGAGAAGTTGGGTAGAGGTGGAGCATTTTTATTTTTTAAAAGTTTTTTTAATTATTGTTAATAAGGTGGAGTGTTTTTCTTTTACTTTTTTAAGGTTTTTTATTTATTGCTAATAAACTTTATAGTATAGATATATGATTGTATCATTTTTGTTTTCGTTTATCATTCTTAATTTTTTTATGTCTATAATTTTTTTATGAATGATACCAGACAAGCACTCAAATTTTTAGTTTTTTTTTAGTCATGATGTTAGTTTACATTTATAAATTTTTTTATAAATAACGCAAAATGAGCCCTTAAAAATTATTATTATTTTTTGTATAGCCAATTTTGAGAGGCTTCCATAAAATATAAAAATGTTTCTTTTTCGAACTTTTCATTTGTCATGTAAAAAAAAAAAAAAAAAAAAAAGCAAAAAGCAAAGCAGAGCGAGAATGTTGACGCAATAAAGACCAATAAAGACCCGTTCGTCAGACCTCCTCTTATTCTGTTTGTTCACTGTACAAACACAACACCTCCCCAAATCTCTCGACAAATAAAACCCTCTGCCCTATCAATCTAATAGAACTTCATATACCCCAATTTCTATTTTATTTATTTATTTTTCCCGAATCGAAAGTTAATTTTAAAGAATAAAGTAATCCATATTTAGTTTTGAGTTGATTAATCACAGTGTGATGAATATTTATTTGATCTGAACATGGAACAATTCGAAGCGTACTTTAGAAGAGCGGATTTGGATCAAGATGGGAGGATCAGTGGAGCTGAAGCTGTTGCTTTTCTTGAAGGATCCAATTTGTCTAAACAAGTTCTTGCTCAGGTCTCTCTCTATTTGTGTGTGTACATACTGAATTATGAAAATTTTTTAGTAGTACTTTTGGTTACTTCCAGTTAAAGTTAGTTTTGCAATGAATCTGGTTATTACTGTGTGAAGTAGGTGTTGTTTTAAGCAGTTTAGCTATATGTTAGATTTCTACTAATTGGAGAAGTAATTAATTTGAAAAAGCGTTTACTTGCTGTTAGCGAGAGCCTTGGACAATGCGTACGACCTTTTCGGAGAAATCAGTTAGTGAGTTCGGGTACTAAGTGTTCATATTGTTGGATCACTTTTGGAGAAATAGTTGTTTTTCTTCATTAAGTTTGTAATGGGTATTGTCCAATTACGAAGTTAGAATTATAGGCTCAGGGTAATTTTGGGTTTTCATAGTGGGGATGGTATTGATTATTTCAGTCATTGCTCTGCTCAGGGGTTTGAATCTAAGGGGGGCATTACATGTGTGGTGTGAGGACTTGTTCCTGGGTATGTGATATTCAGGGGTGACAGAGTTATGGGCTTGTCGGTCTGACGAGTTCAAATATTCTCCAAGCATATGCTTTTTCCCCTGTGATACAATACAGTTAAATTCTTGAATCCCGCGACTACCATTTTCATTTTTCGATGTCTAGATGACTATGCCATTTCGGAGTTGTTGTGCTCTCATTTGACGGTATGCACAATATCATCTCTGGTGCCAGGTGATGATACTAATACTAAGTTCCCATATCTGAGAATCTATGAGATGTGTTTATTTTGTAATGGTGATTAAGGGTCAACTTTCTATTGTCGTGATAATATTTGGCCCTATCTTGAGGTGTTAGACCAGTAATTTTTCATTTTTACTAGCATAATGAGTACTTCTTACCGTTTGGAACTAACGGACTACAAAGTGTATTCTGTTGCAGTGATCAGTGATTTAATTATGATTAGGATAATCATTTTGGTTCCGGATACAGGAGTAAAAATTGTAGGTTGCTTACAAAGATAATAGATAAGACAGGGTGGATACGAAGTCACATACTGGCTCTTTTGTGATATCCATGTTTTCATTTTATTTTATTTTATTTAATATTTCACATAATCGTTTACACCTTACATTTCTGACTGACTGTATATCTATTTGTCTGTTTTCGGCAGATTTGGGCGCATGCTGATAAGAGCCATACTGGTTTCCTTAGTCGTGATGAGTTCTATAATGCACTTAAACTTGTAACTGTGGCACAGAGCAAGAGAGAACTGACACCAGATATTGTGAAGGCGGCTCTTTATGGTCCTGCTTCAGCCAAAATCCCTGCTCCACAGATAAATCTTTCAGCTATTCCTGCACCTCAGTTAAATTCAGCAGGTGCCGCACCTGTGCCTCTGTCAAATTTGGCAAGTGCGGCACCAGCATCTCAGATGGGTGCGGTTGCACCAGTGGTTTCTCAAAGTTTCAGAGGACAATCTCCTCCAGGCACAAGTGTGAACCCGCAGTATTTCCCTTCTCAAAGTAACCAGTCGACGAGGCCTCCTCTTCCACTGCCTGGTGGTGCTGGTTCTGCTGTGCGTCCACCACAAGGTGTTACCACGAGTCTTCCTCGAGGAGGCACTACGTTTGGTCCTGGTCTTCAAAGCTCTAACATGTCAAGCGAGTGGCTAACTGGAAGAACTAGTGGGACTTCTTTTGGTGCAACCATGCAAGCCCCTGCCAGAGGAACTAGTTTTCCGACGCCTCTCGTCGCCTCAAACCCTCAAGATTCACTTTCAACCACCTCCTTAACAACGTCTAAGGATCCTAATGCACTGATTGGTTCTGGAAACGACAGTTTCTCTGCCAAGCAGACTTCTTCTGTGCCATTATATTTGGCAAGTAGTACACCTCCTTCAACATCTATTCCATTTAGTACTGCTTCTCAATCTACAGCTAAGCCAGACCCATTTGAGGCACTGCCAAGTACTTTTACTAGACAGCCTTCAGGGAGTCAGCCCCAACAAACACAATCACTACCTAAACCTAACCAACAGGTTTCAGCTCAAGCCACAGCTTCACTCCCAGCATCAGGAACTCCAACTGCTGTTGGCCCTCCTGGTTCTGAGCAGTCCCAAATTCCATGGCCAAAAATGACACGAGCTGGGGTTCAGAAGTATACGAAAGTCTTCATGGAAGTAGATACTGACAGAGATGGGAGAATTACTGGTGAACAGGCACGCAATCTATTCTTGAGTTGGAGACTGCCAAGAGGTGGGAAATTCACTCTGCTTAGTGCTTGCTAGATGCAGATTTCTGACTTTATTAAGTTTTGTTGATCTTGAAACACTCATGTCTGACTAATTCTTCCAATCTCTAAAACTTTACTGTGAAGAGAGAACTTGCTAGCATAACATTGGACTTGATCTCTTCAAGTTGAATGCCGTCTGTTAATTTAATTTTTGGTATAGCTGTTATGTACTATTTCTCGTGTGAATTGCACCATTTGGAGTCATCTGCATACATATGTGGGGCAGCGCTAGACTGCTTGTGATTGGCAAAGCACCATTCTTCTCCATTTACCCTTTCACATGTCAACCTATATCAGACATTTCTTTTGCCACTTCAGTATATGCCATAGATACACTCATGTCATTCTTCTCGTCTTACCATAAGACCTTCCTAGGGACTTGGTAATATGCTCTTGTCAAGTCAATTTATACCTTATGTAAGTCTTCTTATTTTTTATATACTACTTTATCAATATTCTTCATGAAAGTTGACATCCATAGTCAATTTCCCCATAATGTAACTGAAGTGATTATCTAAATCATGTACTTTTCTTCTAAATTTGATTCCATTATCTAATCCCATAAATACATAAAATGAGCAACTATTTTAATCCCTTAGTAATTCGAGCAGTTCTGGTGTTCCTTTTAAATGTAAATAGGTATGAGAGTGGTCTTCTGCTGTACATTATTCATTTTCTTAACCTTCATCTTCAACAATTACATTAAAAAGTGTTAACCAAGTTATACCCTCCTCATCAGTACATCTCCATACCTTGATAGGAATAAAATTAAGTCCAGCATCCTTCTCATCTTTCATTCTTTTGAAGTGCTTGGCATTTTTTCTTCTTATATCACCGAGAGAGCGTAAGGTTTAGATCCCTGTTGGAGGTTTTAGGCTGTTTCTAAGTTGTGTCACTAATGGCTCCTTCATCGAACACCTTAAGGAATAACAATTTAACTGTTCCTTTATCTCTACCACCTTGACAAATAACGTTCCTGCCTCATCCTTATTAAACGACACTTGGTTGAAATCCCTAGCTCTGTTTTTGTGGCTTCTGTGAGCTTGAATATCTACTTTTCTCCTTGCTTAGTGCCAAGTCACTTATATAAATTCTCATATGCTTATGCTTTAGCCCCTGTAACTGCCTCCTTGGCTTCCATTTCAACTGGCTTACAACTCTGTGATTTTCGTAATTACGGCCATTCTGTAGAGGCTTACAGTGTTTACTCGCTTTACCTTGTCTTGGACAGTCATGACGTTTTTTATCTATCCTTGAGAGTTTAATTGGCAATTCTTCTCTAAGAGGAACAGTATCTATGAGTTGCTTGTAAACTTAGATAAGAAATTGGTAGAAAGTTGGCTCCATGTCTTTTGACCTCTTCTTCCTATTTTTCTTCTCTATCATCCAATTTGTTCGACAAAGTCAAGCATTTGTAGATGGAATCCGGATAAGTACAATAAAATAATGATATGAGCATGGCAAACTTCATTTTAAGTTTTCTACTCTTTATTAGCAATGACCCCAAGTTTGCATCTCTACTTTGACATTTATTTTCCATTACATTACCATATTGTACTATGACTTTGGGAAGTCCTATGCCTCCAAATTGTCACCTACACGTGTTAAAGTTTGGGAGTTGCTATCTATGTAATTCTTTTTTCATGTGAAGTAATATTGTTGTTAGCCTTTGCCAGAGGTCTTAAAGCAGGTTTGGGACCTATCTGATCAAGACAATGATAGCATGCTTACTTTGAGGGAGTTTTGCATAGCCCTTTATTTAATGGAGCGATACAGGGAAGGCCGCCCTCTCCCATCGTCTCTTCCTCCTAGCATCATGCTCGATGAGACGCTGTTGTCCATGGCTGGTCCACCCACTGCTGCTTACGGCGCTGTAGGATGGGGTCCTACTTCTGGTATGGATTATATTGCTTTTTATTGCTGTGATTTGACCTTCTGTGCTCATGTTTATAAAACAATGTACTCTTTTTGATCATGTTCAGGACTAAGACCTCAACAAGGTATACCTGGAAGCCAGCAAACATTAACACCTTCTGGCATAAGGCCTCCTATGCAGACTATGCACGTTCAGGCTGATGGATCAATGCAATTTGACCAGAAAAGTGCAAGAGGATTTGAGAGTTCCCCTGCAAACCAGCTTAGCAATGGGGAGCCGAGTTCTTCAATGGATGTGACAGGTCAAGATGCAGTAGAAACAGAGAAGAAGGTAATTATTTTCCTCTCAACTCTCTTAGGTCTATATCTACACCTCACATTATGGACAACCTCAATATTTTAACACCTGCTAACCTCCACTTCGTTATTTTTTTTCTTGTTCTATATGGTCAGATTATCGTAGTCAATCAAGTTAGTTATTCCTTTCACTGGAAGACGACTGGATGATAGGTTGTGATAATGGATACAAATATTGCTGCACTTCTTTTCCCTTTTCTTTTTTGCTTTTTCAAGAAGCTATGCACCAAAGGGATGCAGCCCCAAAAATATTTGCATTCAACATTGCAAATTATCTATACAATCTTGTGTGCTATGTACGTGAACTTTAAAAGAAGCCCTAATCCAAAAACAAAGATCATGTATCCAGTGACATTTCGGCAAGAAAGTGACAGTTCCTTTACCCTGTAAAGCTCTTCTACTGCATTCCTTTCTTAAAGCCCAAGTGACGGCAAGAGAGACAGCGTGGAGGACTTTTTTTCTTGTGTTCACATGACTTAATACCGGCTCAAACTTCTAATCTTGTCACAGAATGTCTTGGAAGCAATTCATTGAACGCCCATAATGTTGAATGCCAACTCCCATCCAGCTCAAGCACATTTAAGTAATAAATGTTCCATAGTTTCCATGTGTTCGTCTTTATCTTCAAACCCCCCTCGCTTATTAAGAACAAGAGAAGTATTATGTTCTCCAGGGCATGTCAATCGAGTTCACATTTGAAACCAAACGTAGCTGTCTGGGTAATTATGAGGAGGATCATGTAGTCATCAGTCTTTCTCTGATCAATTCTATCCTTTTTTTTTTTCCTTATAACTATATGAGAAAAGAATCTTTGATCATCTGACAAGGTGTATCACAATATCTACCTCATAACTGAAGTTATTCTGTTGGCTGATGTTAGGCTGAAAGTAATGACAAGGTATATATGGATTCCAAGGAGAAGCTTGAATTCTACCGGTCAAAAATGCAAGACCTTGTGAGTAATTTTCTTTCCTTATTATACAACTGGTGCTTAAGATTTAATTTTTACTTTAAGCACCTTTTCCTAAATATATATTTAAAGTTTGTTATGCTTTCATCATAATTATCTCTTTCGCCTGTCTCTAAAATTTATTTTGGCTATTTAATGTTCCTTGTTTCTTATGGTTCATGTCAGGTTCTGTATAGAAGTAGATGCGATAATCGGCTTAATGAAATAACAGAAAGAGCATCAGCAGATAAGCGTGAGGTAGCTTTGAAGTCAAAATATTATTTCCATTTGGTTCTGATGTATAATGAATCTCTCTGCCTTAATTCATTTTCCCCATTATTCCAGGCTAAGATGGTTGGGAAGAAATATGAAGAGAAGTATAAGCAAGTAGCAGAAATTGCTTCAAAGTTAACCTTTGAAGAGGCTTCATTTCGGGAGATCCGGGTACTAGATGTGCATACGTCTGTTTTATCAACAATTTGATTGCTCTTCTACTTTAATTGAAGTTCAGGCACTATAACTGGCAATAATTGATTTAGTACGCATTTGGTGGTGCTACAGCATTCTTCATTACGTGTAATTCAGTTCTGGTTTTATCATCCTTAGTTCTTCTTGTCCTTGTAGTCTGAGTCTTTCTGATCCTTATTCTTGTACCTTCATGGATTCGAAGAATTTATTTTTTTCTCCTCAACAATTTGATGGTATGTCACCTAAGTTACTTTTCTATATATGTTTGGGATCTCTTGATCTACTTTTCTCATTGCCATTCAAGTCCTTTAATCTTCTTTACATTTCTTTATGAGCTATAACTAGAAACCTATGTCATTTATTATGCTAAAGCTTTTCTAAGCTAAATCATTTTAATTGCATTTCTTTCCATAAATTTGATATCTGGTTCAAAATTATTGTTAATGCATATATAGGAGAGAAAGATGGAGCTGCAGCAAGCAATCACTAAAATGGAACAGGGTGGCAGTGCAGATGGTATTCTTCAGGTGAATGTCGCAACTGATCTTTCGAGAACTATGGTCCTCTCAGTATAGTTGGCAATACTCATTTGTGCTTATCACGTCCAGGTTCGTGCTGATCGTATACAATCTGATCTTGAGGAGCTGCTGAAGGCATTGGCTGAACGTTGCAAGAAACATGGGATAGAACTTAAGTCAACAGCATTGGTTGAACTTCCCCCTGGTATCTACAATTCAATAATTCCTTGCTTTGGTTCTTTACGTCAGCTTCTTCTGCCCTGCTTACTAGTTGGTTTTAATGAACTTATTGAATGCTTTTTAGACTGCTCCGCCGATAAGGATGCAGAGTCTTTCTTTTAAGCATCGCTGCATCTCACAAGATATAGAAAGGAAGGATAACAGAGAATATTTTGTTTTAGTGCTCTCTGTTATTATGTCCTCCCATATGATGTATTAGGGTTTTCTGAAACCCGTTATGTATTAACAAACTTCACTATCTCTACCATTGTTCCACTTTTTCGACCAATTGTCAGTCATTGAAAAAAATATTGATAGAGTTTTATCTGCAAATAAGCTGAATTTGAGATATCACACTACTGGCTGTAGATAATGACTTTAAGAGTTACTCCCACCAGTCAATTAAATGCCAATGACTGGTTTAGCTCAATCATTGGGAGAGAGTTGAGTTGAAAATAGAGGTGATTGCTGAAGGAAGTGGGTTAGAGACTTTTGAAAAATTTAAGCAGTTAATAGTTTACAAGTTGAACCCAGAAACGAACCAGTCTTTCATCAGAATTTTAGTCAATGGGTGGCTGGAGTTTCATAGTTTATTCAATCAATTTCAGGAATTCGAAGTTGTTGGCCTACTGTTTCCTTTTTGGACTAGTGGAAACCAAAAGCATGAGTTAAAATGATTCTGTTGCATGTGGAGCAGGCCCTAAAAAACTCGGAGAAAATACAATGTGTTTATTTTTTTTTTCTTTATGGTCTTAAGGATGTGAAGATAGTTTTTCTAAGGAGTTCTAGTTACTTCAACTGTGCCAAATAGAAGAGCTGTAATATATAAAGTTCAGCACCTAACATGTGGGGCTTTAAAAGCGAGCAAGTTATCGGCCCTTTCTTTCAGAAAGTTATGATCTTGATAGACTGAACAGGTAATTTGTAACTAATTGTGATATACCCGGACCTTGATTTTGATTTTGGTGATCTACTCTATTCTCTGCAGTATTTCTGCATCGCAGTTTACTGGTGCTGTAGCTCATATTGTTTTTGGTTATTTTCAAGGCTGGCAGCCTGGCATTCCTGAGGTTGCTGCTGTTTGGGATGAAGATTGGGACAAGTTTGAGGATGAAGGTTTGATATATTCTGCATTTATACTATCTATTTTACTTCTGTGAGATGCTTCAGCTAAACTCCAAACTTGTTCTTAGTCAACAAGTGTAGCAAGTTGCATAAACTTGACTTGCTTTTTGCTATATGGTTAGGATTTTCATTTGATGTTGCTATGCCTGCGAATGCCAAGTCCAGTTCTCCTCAGAAAGGCTCTTCTCCAGCTCATAGTTATTCCTCTGATTCTGTATCAAATGCCGATGCGAAGTCAGAAAATACTTATAATAAAGGGGGCGGTGCTTTTGAGGCTGAATCAGCATACTTTCATAGCGAAGATGAATCAAAAAGCTCCCAGGCTAGTCCAAGAAGACAAGAAATATTTGAAAGTCCATCTCAAGAATATTCAGATAATCTCTTCGGAAATAGTTTTGAACCAGATGCTGAAACGCATAGGTAAGTAGTTGATTCATGCTCTCTGTTGTTCCCGGCTTGGTTTCATATCCTATTTGTCTGTGCTTTACCTTGTGGTTCCATCTCCCTGTAATCATGGGCGATGTGTCTTCCTCAGCTCTTATATTTTCTTTCTGGGGATCTGCAGAAGCTTTGATGAGCCTTCCTGGGGTACCTTTGACAATAATGATGATATAGATTCTGTGTGGGGCTTCAATGTGAAGGTAAGCTTGCTGTAAGATTTACAATTTTGTAATGCAAATTTTTGTTGATATGCCTGTATTCTGGGGTATGGATATATCAAGCACTTACATTGCTTAATTACTGAATCTTGTTCTATTATGTACTTGAGAAATTTTAGGGATGGTTTGTTAAGCCCTAGTGCTGGGGGAAACTATTAGAACTCTCTGTTCAGATTGTGAAAACCGCCCAATATAGCTTCTCACACTTGTTTATGCTTGTTTAACACTTAACCTCTTGATTCCTTGAGCTCAAGAGCAGTACAGAATTATTTTCCTGAGATTTATGGCGTACAATGTGAGACGATCTTTGAGACCGAGCTTTTAACGATTGTTGTCAATTTGGTCATCATAATAATATATATATAGCTGGATAAATTTATAAAAATCATAGTATATTGATGTTTGTTGTTATCATTGCTGTAGACGTTATTTTTATATTTTTTGTAGACCATGGTCATTATTAATGTGCTGCCAGTTGATCTCTTAGTAAAAGACAGTGATACTAATTGCATATGCCCCAGCCCTGAAAAGATTGGGGCATTCGTTTTTTTACACTGATTAAGAAAACATAGTAAGAGGAGGTACTTATCCTACCTTGCTATTTACTATTTCCAGGTTTAGCCTCATTGATTTCATTTTAATTGTAAATTCTTAAAAAGGTGTCATTTTAATTGCTGGTTTAAAGTCAAAGTGAGCTTATTTGAGGAAAACCGAAATAGGAAGTGTGTCTATCTGGGACAAAAGGAGTATTAATGTTCATATTGATAGGTCAACAAATTGTATACCATGTATGTTCTGCATATTCCTTATTGATATATAGGTTGGATCTGAATTCTTCGCTATATGTCAGCATTTAATTTTTTCCTTTCACGTACTGATTTTTCCATTATCTATGTCCAGGACCCTGATCGCGAAAAGCATGGGGAGACGTACTTCTTCGATTCCAATAATCCAGGGGCAAGTCCAAGAAGAACTGATTCTCCCCGCACAGACACTGTTTTCCAGAAGAGCAGCCCATTTATATTCGAGGATTCTACTCCGGGGAGTCCACTGTCTAGGGCTGGCAATTCGCCAACAAGATACAATGCGTCAGGGGATCCCTTTTTCGACAGTTTCTCTAGGTATGATTCCTTCAGAACGAATGATCGTGCCTCTTCTCCGCGTCAAGAGACCTTCACAAGGTTTGACTCCATGAGCAGCACCCAGGGCTTTGATCATGGTCGGGGATTTTCTTTCGATGACTCCGAGCCATTCGGTTCTAGTGGTCCGTTTAAGGTCTCATCGGAGGGTCAAAGTTTAAAAAAAGATTCTGAACACTGGAATTCTTTCTAGTTGGGCCGGATTTTCCTCATCTTACGTGTGCCTGGCAGCCTGTGTTATTTGGTTTGCAGCTGGTTCCTGAATGCAATGACAATTCTCTATCTTGTCTAACCGGTATCTCAATCTATAGAAAGATCAGGGGTTTTGGCATGCCAGGAGTGAGAGCACGGTATTTCGAAAACATGCAATTTCTTGCATTGGGTTGTGAGACAGGTGATTGTAGTTACTTTTCTTTATTTATTTATTTTTCTGGTTCTGGATTTGAGGTGGTTTTGTTTTCATTTATAAATCTGAGTAGAGCTGATTATACAACATTCCATATGTATCCCTTTGTACTTGCTGTTGTAACATGTTTGTCAATTTTAGATCATTGACAGTCATTTCTTCTTCAAACTTGTGAGTTATGCTGTGAGACTTTGTAATAAATACATCTTCTCCTTGAGTCCTAAAAACTTTGGTTGAGAAGATCCTGGTGAGCTCTTTAGTTGTCTCATGAAAGCAGAGTTCTATTTCGATGCTTTTGATGCTTCTCCCCCTTTATCTTGTACACATACACACAGACACAGTTGTCTCCTGAAAGCAGAGTTCTAGATGCTTTTGATGATTCTCCCCCTTTATCTTGTATATATACACACACACACTATACGCTTCTGATCTCTCCCTCCCACATGCGCGCACGAGTGTGCATGCCCTATACTTTTTATCTTGTATATATACTCTGTTGTTGCTCATGTATATCCTCCGACAATGTTACAAGCAAACTTTGAAGCACATCAATTTAATTAGTCCTCTACATTCTGAAGACAATTGATTATAATTGGCTGTGGAACAGACAAGCCTGTTTGCCTCACAACTACATATGATCAACTATCGTTGTATCACTGATAATCGAGGACAAAATTACACAAGTAACAAAAGATTGCGCATCCACAAAAATTAGTGAAAATAGAATCAGAATTGGACTGACAATAGCTTTCTACCCAATGGTGCTCGAAGTCCTTCAAACTGTAGTATTAAACATGTATATTTGATCCGCGACTTAATTTAATCTTCTGAGTAAAAAAGCCATCTGTGAAGTGCATGATGCCGACCCAGTGATCCAGGAGGTCATGAAGAGCAGGCAGAAAACAGCCTTTTTATCATTTCTCAGTTCTTTCCATTCCTTTCCTCACTTCGTCAGAAGCACACAGCAACGATGCGCGTGCATTTGCTGTCTCAACAAGCATTTCCAGAGCTGCAGAAAAGTGAACAGGAAACATATACGTCATCCATCAGACTTCATGAGCAGTGCGTTGCCTGCTGTAAAACATAAGCTGGAATTGTTGCTTAGGTTCATTAGGAGAGGATAACAGTTGGATTGAGAAATAATGCAAGTAAAGCCAGAGTTCTTTGTTAACAGAGAATTCAAGATCTAAGATAGGATTTTGGGCTGCACGCATAATTCAATGATCCACAGCTGACGTAATGTAGAAGGAAAAGTCACTGGGACACATGACCACGCATCACACAACTTCCCTTTTAGGGAGGTGACACGCGGTTGAAAATCATGGTAGGTGTTACAAATTACAAATAGATAAATTTGGGTCAGGGAGCAATTTATACTATATGTACCTGCTTTTCTGTGATGACACATAATAACCCTATATACTTTTCACAATATTGAATAGTTTGATTCTCTAAATATGTAATGGAACTTACTTTTTCTTGCAACATGAAATTATATATCACATAAAAGATCTGCAACAAGGTAAATGAATATCCCCAAAATAGTTCTTTCAACATAATTTACACTACTATTATATGAGTAAGTAGTGCGCATAATGAGCAAACTGTAAGAAATGATGAAGGTTCAGGAAGTAGCCATATAAAGATACCTGTCTCAAATGAAAGTTGTGCAGCTCGAAGCTTAGGAGAAACCAATGTTCCGAACATGGAAAGTGATTTTAATCGTTCCTTCCGAGCCTAGGGAAGGAAAATGAGCAAAGAGATTATTTCATTGATATGATACTGCTCATTCGACAGAACATGATCATACAACCAGATGCATTAGTGATTTGTTGAAATGCCCTTAGACAACATTCCTTATGCACTTACCTGGTCATCAACACTGGGTGAAGATCCATTAGTTTCTGTCTTTTTCTCCTCAAAATCTAGATAAAAAAGTGTAAGAACATCAGATACTTGATGTGGAGATGCTTGCAATAATTGAAGATAGATATACATAAATCAGTTAGCAATAGATATTAAAAGTTCTGACTGTAGAAGTGAGCCTAATGTATCTTGATGTCTGTGTGTATGTATGGGAGAAATAGAGATAGAGACAACAACTGTTGGACCTATTTGTGGATTTCTCAATTATTCTTTTCAAGATTATATCTACTGGGAAAGAATGGGAAAAATGAAAAAGATGATGCAAACAGAAACTTAGTACTTTCAGAATGGTCCAAGTATGCTTCCTGAACCATTGAATCATTACCCATGTATGTTGTCAACAATGACTAACACTGTGTTCCACACGTAGAACCAAAATATAAAGGGGTGAATGGGTACCAGTATTTTGTGATGGACCACGATGCCGAAGCTGTGGGCCACTAGATTCACTCCGTAATAAATCATCCTCTTTGTGTTTTGCTTCCCCTGAAAGGCACTCTTCTTCGTTGGGGGATGCCCATTTGCACAGTGTGAAATGCGGTAGCTCCATGTTGGAACCAGCTAAAAAGAAAAGTTTTGATAAAATTATTGACGAGTCAAGACAGGTATAGCATGAAATAGAGCATAAAGTGTAGCTTTCTGTAAGAAAATCTGTCTCATACAATGTCATGGTGCGATACATACAGATACAGTCTATAGCAAAGATACTTTTGCCTATCTTATATTGATTTTGCAGAAACATAAGCAATGACATACCATCTTCATTCACTTGCAATGTAGTTGCAGCATTGTGGTATTTAAGGTCAAACAAGGCGCTGCTTATACGTGATGTACCCATAGCATGTCGAGCACCGGCCAGCTCCAGCCATCCCTATAACAAGAAATATCAAAATGACATGAAGCATTTTCCGTACTCGTTATATACTCCTATACACAACCGAAAAGAAGAAAACTTCACATCAACTTCAAGATGATTAATCACGGCCTCATACAAACACAGCAACTTTCACATGAAAATATCTTTTCTCCATACATATTCACATTGTCTTTCTACAAACACCCTTTACAAAACAAGAACTTCCTTCTGTATACAAAGATATCACACTCGCGAAGCTAACATTACACGCAGGTGTATGATAAGGAAGGGTACCAATTGAGTACATCATACGCATTTTCACAAGATACGGGTCTGCTTGGATTGACTTTTTTTAGAGGAAAAAAACACACTTTTTTCTTGAAAAAAGTACATTGTTTTTGCAATAATTATTTAGCTTAGCTTTAAAAAGAGCTGAAACTCTGAAGAAAAAGCTTAAATACAGCTTAAGCCCGAAATTTTTAGCTTACTGAAAAAGCACTTTTTTGAGAAGTTGTTAAAATAGCGCTTTTAAGCCAATCCAGACAAGCGCACAGTCAACTCAAATCCGTGCAGGTACAGCATATAATCCTCTTTGTGTGTGTATAGCAAGAAAAAACAATTAAGAAATTCCAATGACTTTAGTGAACCAGAGCTTGCAATCCTCACACAAATAGATCCATAGCTGAGTAAATCAAGATTTGGGCTTTTTTTTTTTTTCTTTTAATCAAAATATTACAAATTTATTAACAGAAAATCGAGAAACAAACAAATAAAAGGAAAATGATATACCTGACGAAGTGTTGAGGATAAATGATTCATTAAGATGAGATAGCTATCCATAGAATCAAGAAAGTTGAGTATATTTTCTTCCTCTTTTTCTTTGTTTATTTCCCTTTTTCCAACTTCACACCTCTGCTTCTCTTCTCCTTCTTCACCCCCCATTGCCAAAAAAAAATTGAATCTCTCTCTTTGACCCTTCAATTTTTTCCTCTATTTTTGTTCTCTCCAAGCACAAAGAGGTAGAAAAAAAATAAAAATAAAAATAAAGGGGGAAATATGGCAGAGACGTGATTATTTTATTATTTTTTTATATTGACTTCGCGATAGGAAGGCTTTACTTGTTGGAGTGATGCGAAGATTAATGACACAGTATTAGAATTTGTTCGGATTTAAAATAACATTTAATATTTAGATAATAATAATAAATTAGTAAAAGAAAAATAAATATCCATATTTAAAAATAAAACTCAGACCCCAAACTTTTCACTATATATGACATACACCCACAAAAGTAACCTCTTATAAGCGAATCCAAACGGCCCAATAAGCACTTGAGTGGGGCGTTGCAAAAAAGCTCTTCTCCAGACGCATTGCTTCTGATTTCTCTTGACAACACACCAAAAGTTGTTCTCTTCAGTATATAATTTAGCTAGTTGAGCTGGTTAAACACTAAAAGATACCTAAAAATCCTTTCTTTAGTTGATTTTGGGTGTTTTTTTGAACCATTTTTTTTGGTAGCTTTTGATTGAGAAGATGGAGGGTATGGTTAAAAGGTATCAACAAAGGTTCAGGAAGGTGAAAGATGAGATGGGTAGATGGGAAGAGCTTCAATCTTGTTTGATTTCTCAGTTTAGTAATGCTTCTTCCATCATTCAAAGATTACAGGTGCTTTTAATTTCTTTTTTCCTCTGTTACATTTTTAAGAAGTGAAAGTTAGCACAACATTAAAGTTATAGCGCTGTGATTAAACAAATTTTCTGGTGATATAGTTATGTTTATATGCAGTTATATATGCATTTGCTGGTGAGATAATTAGAGGAGAAATGCCAACTTTTTTTGTATCTTCTTGTTGTCTTGGTTTTTCGGGTGATAATTAGATAAAAGTTAAACTTTTTACTGGCTGTTTTGGTTTACTTATTTTAAACTTATAGGCAAGTAAATAGGAGTTTGGATAAAAATGTGTTTGTAAGCTTTTGACTGGTTTGGTAAATAGGTGCTTATAAAAAGTAGTGTTTATTAAAATGACTAAAAAGGAAAACACCCTCTTAATATCTTTTTGTTGTCTTGGTTATTCAGATGATTCAAGAATCCAAAAACTATGGTGTGTTAAGATGTGTTGAGGGAATTGAAGATGCTGTCTTGGCAAAGCAAATGGAATCTCTGCAAAATATCTTTCTCTTTATGAATAAAACTATGTATGCTTCTTCAGCCGGTCTCATTTTTGTTTTTCTTTTATGGTTTGGATTTTTGAGTTAGTCTCCATTTCTATCATCACGGCTTCGAGACCTGGAATGGAAAAGAGATCAAATTTTTATTAGCTTGATTATCTTAATTTGTGTTCTTTTGTCTTTTTCTGATTATCTGGTATTAGTGTAATAGATTTTGTTTTCTGATGGGGCTATCTGCACATATTTGGACAGTCAAAAATGCAAAAGATGCTTTTGGCTGATACCATTTAGTTTAGCTAACTTTGTTCTACACATTTAACAATGTGACTCAAATCCTTATAATTCATGTGGTTTGATTTTAGCGCTCAACTGTGAATTCTTTTTGTCATAATTATGTTGTAATTTAGAATTTGTGGGATCTTTTGCTAGATGATGAGGCTTCCTTTTACTTTTCTGATAAATGAAATTTAGGGTAGATTTTCATGGGCTAGTTTCATCTATGGAGAAGATTGTTCGTGATAGTGGGGGTTCTGCCCAGGTAACCACAAAACAACTGCAACAACGAGTTGGATTAAAACCAACGCTTGCAAATTGCTTGGATGGTCTCAGGCTGCTGGCTGAGATGCACCGATCGGAGTACGCTATCCTAGAACCTACTCTTGTCTCAACTTTCACCCTTTCCCCCTATTAATTACTGAAATTATATCAGAGGTGTAGTTGTTGGCTGTTTGAATCTTCAAAGCTAGGTAAATGTGCTTAATGACCTGCGAACAGTTTTACTTATTTGTTGACTATTTGGTGCTTATTTGCTAGTATCTTTTCCTCTAACGGAACTAACTTCTAATTGTGGATGTTGTCTGCATAATAAACTAATCTGAAGATTCTTTTAAACTTGTTATGATCAACATACTTCTTCAGTGAGGTCCTTTAGTCTAGATTGCATCACAACCACCTGTATGTTATTCTTTAGCATTATTCTGTTTCTTTCTACCCCTGTGAGCAAAAAGTTACATAGCTGTAGTCACAAAAAGAGATTTAATTGTCTGTATAACTGGTTAGTGTCTTGGCTGGTGTTTTCTTTTTGTTGTATATATTATAGTGTCAGGTCATGGTTCATAAAAACTCATCTGGGGTGTTATTTCAGGTATCAACTTAAATTATCCTTGGTATCAGCACTTCCTACCCTTGCATTGAAACCCAGGTATGCTAAGAGCCTGAGTGTTCTTCTGATGTCCCCATCACCTCATGCATAATGTAAGTTGCATTAACTTGGAAAATCAACCTAAAGGGATGCTTTAATTCTGATTCCAAGAGCTGCTCTTGGTAAAAAGAAAACAGGTAAACATAGGGTGATCAAATGAGTCAGCCTTCCGCTCCCCAGTAAAGATTTACCTGTACACTTATATGTAGATATGCACATGTATATAAGACATGTTATGCATGTATGATCAAAAAATAATATCAGATTTGCACCATTTTTGAAGGGAACAATTTGCTGTTAGAAAATTCTTGACAACTTCCAGTTCTGCCTGAAGAACGATGAGATTTTGTTCCTTGATGCATTCAACATTCATCTTTCCGTTTGTTCTTAATTTTCTAGTATACTCTAGTTCGCTCTATCATTCATTGATTACGCATCCTTCTTTTTCACTCCTTTTCTCTTTCTGACTTCTGAACGCATTTTGCTTGACGTCATTGCAGTGCATGTGATGATTTAAGCACCCTTCAGCGTCTCCTGGTTGATCAACCAAACATCCCCAGGGAGGAAGGTAGGTATTACATTACCTGTTACAATTCTGAGGGCAATTATTTTGAATATTTCCACCTGAACCCGTGGTTTCTGTCTTGTTAGATGGAGTAAACATTAGAGGATTTCTATAAATTACTGTTGTCACTCTTACATTTGTCATTGTGTGTTACTAATTGATCCTGGTGTCCTTGCCCTCTCTACAGTGCAGCACATATTTGATATCATATTTGCTGAAGACATTTGCTGATGGGTTCTCCAAATGAAGAAATTTCATATTAGGAAGTGCAATTACTTTGGCAGCTCGTGAAGAAGTTATCATGCTTTGAGAGTGCTAGATCTTTTGTAGCTTTGAGCAGGTCCACGCAAGTCACATACATGCAAAAGAGACTCAAATTTTGACTTCGTAAGGCGTACAATTATTGATATACTTGACTTCGTAAGGCGTACAATTATTGATATACAGAAGAATAACGATATACGACAAGAGAGTCTAGCTTAGTATTATCAACCCTCATTTAAAACCTATGGGTTTCGAGTTCAAGTCATCAAAAGGGTAAGTGGAGAATTACCATAGATTGTCTTTTTTTAGTTTTAAAAAGAAGAATCACGGCATACACTTCTAGAGGACTAGCTAAAGGGTTATGTATCCTTGATAGATTATTAGACGTACATACAAATGAAGTATGTTAAGATTTAAAATTGATAATAAAAAAATATTAGAATTGTGTTATATGTATAGCTATATATGTATATGTATGTTTGTATATATACATGTGATTTGACCCCAAAAAGCAAAAATGACCAGTTTCTTTTGACAAGGCAGCAAGTGAAACACAGTTTTCTTTTCTAGTCTGGAGGACGTCATTTACCCCCATGAGTTTTTATTTAAATCTCAAAGTCGTTCATGAAATTTAAATTTTATCCATTTCTCTCATGGCATCAGGCCTTGTCAAACAATGTCTTATATTTAATGATATTTTGCCATTTTTATCTTATTTATTTATCTATTGAATGATTTATTATTGTTATTATTTCTATCTTTATTTTATTTTTTAAATATTATCTTATTGTAGTAAATCATTATTCTATTTTAGTTTTATACGAATTATCTATATTTGCATAAAAAATATTTCAATCTAGATATAATATTTACTTAATAGCATAATACAAATTTTATACAATAAACTACTTTTCATTTTTATTTTTTTGTATTTTTAAAAGTTAGTTCATTTCAAAATTTTTGTATTAATTAAAGTGAAAACATTAATTATATTTTAAACGTATATAAATATGTTGAAAAAATAGACTTTAAGTTGAATCTAAGTTTTTTTCTTTAATCTCATGGGTAATATTTCTTTTTGTCAATGTACTATTTTGTAAATCTTGTCATATTTTGTATTAAAGTCTTGTGTTCTATTTGACTGTGGATTTTTACTAAATGATTTTATTAAATTATTATATATTTTTTACTTTAATAATAAATAGATAAGAAATCAATTAAAGTAAAAAGTAGCATTTTGTTGACAAAAATTTTACGAATAAATTATTTTTACTTTTTATATTTGAAATTAAAATTTTTTATCATTTCCGAGTTAATCATAAATATTTTTTGGTTGAATAATTTTATCAAATGATTTTATTTTTTACTTTAATAAATAAATACAAAGCACTTTTTAAAATAAGGGTTTGTTTGGTAGAATTTGATGACATGGAGGAATATGGATAAAATTATAACTTCATTGAGGAGTTCGGGATTTAAGATAAAACTCACAGGAGAAAAATGGTATTTACCTTTTTCCAATCATGCTGCTCCGGTAGTCCACAGATGCGCCTTGTCCATTAAAGAATTAGATTTCCACCAATTATTGTAAATAAGTGGATTTCTTTATTTCCTCTGTACTGTTTCATTCTAGTCATGAGCCTGCCAGGTAGTACAATGATTTTAATACATTGCGCTTAAATTTTTAAGATCACTCTCTAACTTGTAGGCTGCTTTAGTGCCGTAGTTAATAATTTTATTCAACTATTGCACTTTCTAATATATCAAGATAAACTCCTTTTAATAAATCAAAACAAACTAAAATTGTATCTTATTAGGTGATTGATTATAAAGATCTGAAACATCACATATATTTGTCAAGGATTGTCTCACCTTTTAATTCTATGCACAAGCAATCTTCACTTTGTTGCCTTTAATTATTTCATTTTAAGTCTTTTTCTACTCTTCTTATGATATTTTTTTTTTCTCCCCTCTACATATATTTAATACGAGTCCCTTTAGGTTCGCCTACCACACACCTGAGCAATGTTTTCCTTTTTATCTTGTTTGCACTTTTAAATATAATAAAAAAATTATAAATCATAAATCATTTATCATTATGAGCAAACGATATACCAACGCGTCTTAAATGCCAGAAATGAAACTACCGAAGCTATGTACTGGCACTACGTCAGTAGTGGATAGCCACATTTGAACTGAACTAAATTATTTATTAACTTGCAAGTTTTCTTCTCTTCTTTTTTGGCCGACAAAATAGTATTTTTTTTTAAGTCGGAGATTAATGCCAGTTATAGGATGGCCCTTTTAGGGAGGGAGAATTCCTTTCTATCTCGCTCCAGGAGATTTAGGAATTGTATTGGATTGTCGGATAAAAATAAAAATTAAATAAAATTTTGAAGATCATAGTTCTCTAACTAATTTGTACAATTGTTACTTTTTGCACATGTTGAAATATAAAGCCCCTCTTATGGTCAGAATCTTTTTATAATTTTGGGTCGAAAATAACTAATATACGGAATAAGATCTTTCACCAAGTTAAAGGTGATTAGAGGATTCGTTTCAACAATAAAAAAGTCGAAACAAAAGAGATTCTGCTAAACACAACTCTTCTCATAAAACAAGAAGTTCCACTTTGCTATAAGAAGGCAACTCCAAAATTGATTAAGAATCCTATTTTTTTGTCCCCTGAAATATCTCGAAACAAATCTCCCACTCCAGGCAAATAAAAATTTTATACAACTTCTATCGAATTCCACGAGGGTTTACATAAGAAATAAGCAACAAAGTGATTCTAAACTTTAGATCTCGCAATCTAATCACAAACTTTGTTTAGGAGTTTTATCAATATATTAGAATCTCTAATCAATAAAGAACACTTTCCAAAAAAAGAAAGAGCACATAAAATAGTAACCCTTAATGCATCGCTCTCGGGTTTTTACCACGGTCAGAGATTTTTCTCAGACAGAAGTTAACCAACTTTTACTAAAACAAACGAAAGTTACAAAAAAGTACAGCAAAGCAGAGAAAAATGTTAAATCCCTTGTCATCACATCATATTACCGGGATACGCATAAATATCTATGTCCAATGTACAGTCACATGGTGACTAATGGTGTTTCAGTCAACCTTCAAATATTGCATATATATATTTAAATAATTAAAATATAATTATATAAATACTACTGGTAATAAAAATTTGAGTATTTGTTGCTTTCTAACTTGTTCCTGTTCAACGTTAGCTGCCAACTCTCGTGTTTTGCTGTATTTCTTCTTTTGCCCTTCTTGCCCCTCTTTCTTTTGCCGATTCTCCATGAACCAAAATCATAACCTAATTCAAGATTCTTGATAGAATCTTTTGAGTCTTTTTTTTTTTAATCTATGTGAACATTTGTTGCTTTGTTTCAGCAACACAATAAGCAAATTCTTGATGCAGAGTTGAATTTTGGAATTTTCAAGCTAGGTCTTGTCAAGACAAATAATTCTCACAAGGTAATCATTCTTGGTATATGTTCTGATTTTGTCATATGTAGTTTTTCTTGTATTGGGTATGTTTTGGAATATGGATAGGTGTAATTATGAGTAAGGTTAATTTTGTTTCTCTTTATCTAAGTGGGTTTTTTTTTTTTCTTTTGAAGTATGGTAATGTGAAATACCCAGCATTATTTTGGTTAATAATTGATTTGTAGTAGGGGGAGAGAGTTAGTTGAGGAGGATTGCTGAGGGTAGAAGTTCTAGAGACTGTTCTGTTGACATTTCGATAGCATTATAGTGTTGATGGCAAGCATCGTTTTTTGAAATTAGTTGTAGGAATTGACCTTAACGATATGTGATGGGGGGTTCTGATCTGTTGTGAACGTAACGTTTTGCGTTGTATTTACTTCGATTGATAGGTGGTTTTGATCCGATGGCTGGATCCTGGGATGAAAGTTATGAACTTGGCAACCACTCAGATGATAGCCACCATTTCGAGAGGCTACGTATAGAGCCTATTTATGATGCCTTCATATGCCCCCTTACGAAACAAGTAATGAGAGATCCTGTCACCTTGGACAATGGGATAACTTTCGAAAGAGAAGCTATTGAGAAATGGTTAAAAGAATGTAAGGACAGTGGAAGAAAGCCGAGTTGCCCGTTAACATTAAAAGAGCTAAGAAGCACAGAACTGAATCCAAGCATTGCTTTACGCCATACGATTGAAGAGTGGAATGCCAGGAATGAAGCCGCTCAGCTCGATATGGCTCGCAGGTCACTGTCTGGAGGCAATGCTGAAGGTGACATCCTGCAGGCTTTGAAGTTTGTCCAGCACCTCTGCCAAAAGAGTCAATCAAATAAACATGCGGTCCGCAATGCAGAGCTGATACCAATGATTGTTGACATATTGAAGAAACCTGGTCGCAGGGTTCGCTGCAGAGCCCTGGAAACTCTTCGAATTGTAGTTGAGGAGAATTCCGATAATAAGGTTGTCGATGGTGGTCCACCGTGTTGTAATTTTCTGAAAGATTTACTTTTAAGGTGTCCTTTCCTCTGGATCTCATACTGCCCTCCTTTTGCAGGAAATAATGGCTCAAGGGGATACAGTGCGCACCATCGTAAAATTCTTATCTAATGAACAATCCAAAGAGAGAGAAGAAGCTATTTCTTTGCTCTATGAGCTTTCCAAGTCTGAAGCACTATGTGAAAAGATCGGTTCGGTGAACGGAGCAATTCTCATATTAGTGGGAATGGCAAGCAGCAATTCTGAAAATGTTCTGACTGTTGAGAAGGCCGATAAAACTCTGGATAATCTTGAAAAGTGTGAGAATAATGTAAGACAAATGGCTGAAAATGGTAGATTGAATCCTCTGCTCACGCTGCTTCTTGAAGGTGCTCCACTAACTGAATGCTTGAGTTCATACAAAAAATTATGAGCTACTTTTGTTAGCTGCCCTTCGGTCCTTGTTATGGACTCGTCTTAAAATATAGCACAATAATCTATTTTTTCTTTATTTATGATGAGCATCATCTTCTTTTTCTCTCTTGCTTTCTGGTTGTCTAAATGGAGGTTCTGCTATTTTATCTTGAGTGCAAACTAATCTGGGAAAAAAATATATTTCATTCTATAGTCCAAAAAGTAGATTGTGTAATGAACTTAAAAGAATAACTGATGCAAGAAGTTATGATTAAATACGTCCTCAAGTGTAAGAAAAAAAATGAAGAATTCTAGGTCATTGATGTCGATTTAAGAAAGTACCTTACTCATTTGTGGGAGCCTTTTCTTGCATGCTTCAGATAGAAATGATTTAACGCCATGTAAGTAATCCCATAGGTCTACTAGAGAATG
This sequence comes from Cordia subcordata, assembly GCA_028554755.1. Lineage (NCBI taxonomy): Eukaryota > Viridiplantae > Streptophyta > Magnoliopsida > Boraginales > Cordiaceae > Cordia > Cordia subcordata. Next base: position 28,743,122 of record JAPTOF010000002.1, on the reverse strand, counting down.
GGAAGATTTGAGATATCTCCCTAAACAGTCTGTTAGTAGTAGAAATATGGTAATAGAGTTATGGTAATTCTCCATTATCGTGAGTGGAGAAATAGGAAACTTTGTATCTTATAAATAGGGCCAAATACATAATATGTATTAAGTCATTCTCTTTAATTCTAATGTCTTATTTATTTTAATATGGTATCTAGAGTTAGGTCAAGACATTAGGGTTTCTTTCAAAATACCCACCCACCCTTGCACCCACAAAATCCATCGGAACATCCTGCACAAAAAAAAAAAAAAACTGTTCACGCGAGGCACTGTTCCTGCGATTTGCTGTTCACGCGAGGCACTGTTCTCGAGGGTTTCTGTTCACGCCGGTGAATTTTTTTTTTTTTTTTTCCTTAGTTTGTCCATGGTTTTGATTTTTGTTGTCTGCCTCTCTTAAAACCAAAAAAAAAACAAAAAAAAAAGATTGAGAGAGGAATAGAGGAGTAACACCTCAACAAGGAAGATATTATGACAGGTTGTTAGTATGGTTGTTCTCTTTTTTTTTCTATACTTTATTAATTGGTCTTCTTGCCTTTCCCCTTTCTTTTGATTGAGTGTTGATGACTAGTATGGATCTCTTTAACGACACTTCTAGTATTCTACTATTGTTACTTAGTCTGTTACCTCTGTTGTCGTACCCAAATTCAATGGCACCCCTACTATTACTATGACCAAACTCATTGATCGAAATTATTCCCGTTGGTGTTCTGCCGTTACGTTATGGTTTCGAGGGCAAGCCTTCAAAGACCATTTAACTAACGATGTTCTAGCTACTTTGTCCGCTGCTAATAAACGGACTTGAGGCCGCGTTGATGCACAACTTACCAGTTTACTATTGCAATTTATTGAACTTGAATTGCATGATATCTTTGGTGAGTGTCTTTCTTGTAAGGCTATATGGACTTTGGCGAAAGAGATGTATACCAGTAATGTCAGTCGCATCTATGATGTTGTCAATGATCTCCTCCGCATTCAGTTGGATGATCGTGGTCTTCAAGTTTATTTTGGTCGATTTCGACGTGCCATGTCTGAGTACAATGATATCTTCCCTACTGATACTAATGATGCACGAAAACAACGTGAACAATACTTTTTCGTGGCCTTTCTCCTCAGTACGAGTCTGTTTGATCTCTGATTCTTTTGGGATCAGAGTTACCGTCAATGTCTGCAGTTTATTCTCGCCTTGATCGTGCATCTATTGGGAATCCTGTCCAAAATCCGTCAAACCAGTCCGCTTTGCTTGTCCAACCTTAGCTTGGTGGATGTCAGGATAATGCTTCCCACGGTGGTCGTGGTCGCGGTCATGTGGTAATCGTGGAGGAGGGCGATCCGGTAATGCTTCTCGACCACAATGCACCTATTGTAACAAGTTGGGACATACTAAGGACAAATGCTGGGATCTGCACGGTCGACCCTCTAACAGTGCTAATGCCGCCCATGTCAACAATGAAGAATCATCTCCGATAGCTCCGTCACCGCAGCAAGCCAACTCCAATTATCCCATCTTTAACTTGTCTGAAGCAGAGTACAAGCATTATCTTCAGTTGCAAGCTTTGCAGCAAGCTGTCCAACCTTTCACTGCTTCGTTTGCACATGTTTCCCCTACTACAACTGCCTATCTTTCTCAATCCTCATACAGTGCTGGTAAGTGGATTTTAGACTCTGGTGCTTCAGATCATATGAGCGGTAATTGTTCTCTTTTCTCTTCTATTCAACCCCCTAAGTCTATCTCCCTGGTCAGACTTGCAAATGGTTCTTCCGCTACTGTGTCTGGTATTGGTTCGTCATCTCCCACATCCTCTATCTCCCTTTCTTCCGTTTTGTACCTTCCTGATTTTCCTTGCAATTTATTGTCTATCAGTCAGTTAACTAAATCATTTAATTGTTCTGTCACTTTTATGTCTAATTCTGTGGTTATTCAGGATCAGAGAACATGCGAGTGGATTGGCACAGGGCATGAATCTAGTGGCCTTTACTACCTTGATACTGATTCTTCTACAGCTTTTACAGCCGTTTCCACTCCTGAAGTCATTCATAGCCGTCTTGGTCATCCCAATCTTTCAAGTCTTAAGCACATGGTTCCTAGTTTGGGTAGTGTTAGGGATATCAACTGTGAGTCTTGTCAGTTAGGTAAACATAGTCGCACATCTTTTGTTAATTGTGTCACTAAACGGGCTAATGCGCTATTTGAATTAGTTCATTCTGATATTTGGGGACCTAGTCATCATGTTTCCAAGTTTGGATACCGTTATTTTGTTAGTTTTATTGATGACTATTCTCGTGTTACTTGGTTATATTTAATGAAAGATCGTTCTGAGTTATTTTCCATGTTCTCTCTCTTTTGTGCTGAAGTGAAAAATCAGTTTAATGCATCTATCCGTATTTTGCGAAGTGACAATGCCAAAGAGTATTTTTCTACGTCTTTTTCTTCTTTTCTTCAAAATAGTGGCATTATACATCAATCTTCTTGCGTTTACACCCCTCAGCAAAATGGTGTTGCTGAGCGTAAGAATAGGAACCTAATTGAGACTGCTCGTACCCTTCTTATTCATATGAATGTTCCTTTTCGTTTTTGGGACGATGCTGTTCTCACTGCCTGTTATCTCATCAATCGCATACCTTCCTCTGTTCTTCAAAACCAAATACCATTTTCTGTTCTTTTTCCCTATCAGTCTATTTATTTATTACCACCTAAGGTATTTGGATGTGTTTGTTTTGTTCATATCTTGACACCTGGGTTTGATAAATTGGGTCCACGTGCCATCAAGTGTGTTTTCCTTGGGTATGCTCGTCATCAAAAAGGCTACTGTTGCTATTCTCTTGAGTTAAATAAGTTCTTTTGTTGTGCTGATGTCACGTTTTTTGAGTCTCAGCCCTTCTTTTCTTCTATGTTCTATTCCTCTACATCAGTAGTTGATGATCTTCCACTTCCTGTGCCCCTCTTTAGTGCTCCGTTGGATGTTCCGCCTTCACCTGTGCCATCATCCCCCGATCCTGCCCTGTCACGCTTGGATCGTCCGGACCTCAAGACTTATCATCGACGTAATCGCCCAGCTGTTGCTGCTTCTGTGCCACTGGTTTCGCCCTCTCTGGATCCTTTGTCTCTTCCACCCTTCGACTTGGATGTTCCAATTGCACTTCGTAAAGGTATTCGCTTTTGTACTACTAAACATCCGATATCTAATTTCGTTTCCTATCATTCTCTATCACCCTCGTATCGGTCGTTTGTTGCTTCCCTTTCGTCTGTGTCTGCCCCGTCTAATGTAACAGAGGCACTTAGTCATCCGGGTTGGCATGCTGCAATGGTGGAAGAGATGTCGGCTTTACAAACTAATGATACATGGGATTTGGTAGATCTACTTTTTGGGAAGACCGTTGTTGGTTGTCGTTGGGTCTATACTGTAAAGTGTTCTCCTGATAGAACTGTGGATCGCTTGAAGGCTCGCCTGGTCGCAAAAGGATATACATAGGTTTATGGTGTTGATTATGATGATACCTTTTTCCCTGTTGCTAAGATGCCTTCGGTTCATATTGTTCTTGCTCTTGCAGCTATGTGTGAGTGGCCACTTCATCAACTTGACATTAAAAATGCTTTCCTTAATGATTCACTTGGAGAAGAAGTATATATGGAGCAACCACTAGGGTTTGTTACTCAGGGGGAGTCCGGTAAGATATGTTGGTTGAAGAAATCATTGTATGGTCTTAAACAATCACCTCGAGCATGATTTGGCCGATTTAGTGAGGTTGTCATCAAGTTTGGATTATCAAGATGTGGGGTTGATCATTCAGTCTTTTGTCGACACACCTCTGCTGGCAAACGTTTGTTACAAATTGTTTATGTTGACGATATTATCATAACAGGCGATGATTTTACAGGTATATGTGACTTGAAGGCGTGTTTACATCAGCACTTCCAAACAAAAGACTTGGGATCATTGCACTACTTTCTTGGAATTGAAGTTGCCCGTTCAGACCAAGGAATTTTTATTTCTCAGCATAAATATGCGTTTGATATGTTGACAGAAGCCGGAATGCTTGGGTGCAAACCTTGTGAGTCACCAATGGACCCAAATGTCAAACTTCTACGAAATGAGGGGGAGCCATTAAAAGATCCAGGACGATACAGAAGGTTGGTAGGCAAGCTGAATTATCTTACTGTAACTCACCCAGATATTTTCTTTGTAGTGAGTGTGGTCAGTCAATTCTTGAATTCACCACGAAAAAGTCATTGGGATGCTGTCATTCGTATACTACAGTACATTAAGAGTGCTCCAAGGATAGGGTTGCTATATAAAAAGAGAGGAGAAGGCATGAGCATTGTTGGTTATTCTGACGCAGATTGGGCAGGATGTCCGGATGATAGGCGGTCCACCTCTGGCTACTGTGTGTTCGTTGGCGGAAATCTCATCTCTTGGAAAAGTAAGAAACAATCAGTCGTAGCCCGCTCAAGTGCAGAATCTGAATATAGAGCTATGGCATTAACGGTGTGTGAGTTAATTTGGGTGAAACATTTGCTGAAGGAACTTGGTGAAGATTGTTCTCAGCCTATGAAGTTAATATGTGATAATCAAGCAGCGATGCATATTGCAACCAATCCCGTCTTCCATGAAAGGACCAAGCACGTTGAAGTCGATTGTCACTTTGTAAGGAGTAAAGTGTTAGCTAAAGAGATTGTTACGTCACATGGCAATTCAAATGATCAGTTAGTAGATCTCTTTACTAAATCCTTGAGGGGTCCTCGTGTAGAGTACATTTGTAACAAGCTGGGCACGCATGATATTTATGCTCCAGCTTGAGGGGGAGTGTTAGTAGTAGAAATATGGTAATAGAGTTATGGTAATTCTCTATTATGGTAAGTGGAGAAATAGGAAACTTTGTATCTTATAAATTGGGCCAAATACACAATATGTATTAATTCATTCTCTTCAATTCTAATGTTTTATTTCTTTCAACACAGTCCAACTGGCCAGTTTAAAGGTAGTGTTATCTTGAAGATGGAAAACTGAAAAAAATGAAAAAGGGACCAAAAAGATAAGAGGAAAGGAAAAGCAAAATTTACTGCTTGTATGGAACAGTGCAAAATATTTTGCTTTTCAAACCCTTTTTCTTGTTCTCTTGTTTTGTAAATGAAGTTATTATGCCTTCAGATTTGGGATGCCATCACTGGCACTAGAAGCTTGTGAAAGTGTGGACCTCACTGAACTTGAGACTAAGGGCTCGTATATTGGATTATTCCCCCCTTTCATGAAAAAGCACCTTTTATTAATGAAAAGAACACTTTTGTTTTACAATAAGTATTTGGATTGACTTTCTAAGAAAAGTTGAAACTCTTAAAATGTTCAAATTTAGCTTTTTTCCCTAAGCCAGAAATTTGAGCTTCTTAGAAAAGCAATTTTTTAAAAAGTTATAAATAAAAGCTCTCTTTTTAAAGCCAATCCGAACGAGCCCTAAAAGCTAGTCCAGTGTGAAGCATTAATCAGCTTTCCAACTTTCTAATTTTTAATATTAAGTGTTGATCTGGTTAATATTGTAGCTGATGCTTTCCTTCAAACTATTCTCTAATTTTCTGGACAATTTGCTTCTTGATATGTGACCTTTTTGTTTATTTTACTTGTGAAACTCTGGTCTGGTTTTATTTTTTGAACCATACAGTAAGAAAGAAGAAATTTCACTCATGAGTTGTGCTAAATTTGTGCATAATTATATTTCAACTTATTCACCATTGTTTTACTAAATTGCACAGCCGACATGAATTGATGCAGGCTCTCCAGAAACCAAATTGTCCATGGCTGCATTCCTTGGTGAGCTGGCTCTTAACAATGATGTGAAAGTCTTTGTGGCTAGCAGAGTCGGTTCATCATTGATTAATATGATGATGAATGGTAACATGCAGTCCAGAGAAGCTGCTCTAAAAGCTTTGAATCAAATTTCATCATATGAGGAAAGTGCCAAGGTCTTGATAGAGGCAGGTATACTCCCCCCTCTAGTTAAGGATCTCTTCACTGTTGGTGCCAACCATCTGCCCATGCGGCTAAAAGAAGTCTCTGCTGATATTCTTGCAAATGTAGTGAGCTCAGGCTATGATTTTAGTTCTATGCCAGTTGGACCGGAGGGCCAGACTCTGGTCTCAGAAGACATAATTCATAATCTTCTCCATCTTATCAGCAACACTGGACCTTCTATAGAATGCAAGCTTGTTCAGGTTCTCGTCGGACTCACCAGTTCTTCCACTACTCTTTTCAGTGTTGTTTCTGCCATTAAAAGCTCTGGAGCTACAATCAGTTTGGTTCAATTTATTGAAGCTCCACAGAAGGATCTCCGAGTGGCTTGCATAAAGCTTTTAAAGAACCTCTCTCCATACATGAGCGAGGAGCTAGCTGGTTGTTTACGTGGGACATCTGGTCAGCTAGGCAGCCTAATCAGAGTCATATCAGAAAATATTGGTATCACAGAGGAGCAGGCTGCAGCCACTGGGCTTTTGGCTGATCTCCCAGAAAGAGATGCCGGTCTGACTAGGGAGATACTGGATGAAGGTGTCTTCCAGCTTCTCATCTCCAGAATTTCAAGGATCAGGCAAGGTGAGATGAGAGGCAATCGCTTTATGACCCCATACCTAGAAGGGCTTGTTAAAGTTCTTGCAAGGATTACCTTTGTCTTGGTTGATGAGCCTGATGCCCTTGCACTTTGTCGTGAGCACAATGTTGCTGCACTCTTCATTGACCTTCTACAGGTCAATGGGCTTGACAATGTACAGATGGTCTCAGCCATGGCTTTGGAGAACCTATCCCATGTATCAATAAACTTGACCAAGTTGCCTGAGAAGCCGAAGCCTGGTTTCTGTGTCTTGATCTTCCCTTGTTTAAGTAAACCACCTGACATAACTGGTTTGTGTAAAGTCCATCGTGGGGAGTGTTCACTAAAAGAAACCTTTTGTCTCTTGGAAGGGCAGGCAGTGGAGAAGTTGGTGGCCATTCTTGACCATACCAACGAGAAAGTTGTTGAGGCTTCCCTTGCTGCTCTGTCCACTCTACTGGAAGATGAAGTTGATATCGAACAGGGGATTCAAATTTTGTGCGACGCAGATGCAATCAACCCTATACTTGACGTGTTACGTGAGAAACGCACAGAAAAGCTAAGGAGGAGGGCAGTTTGGGTAGTTGAGAGAATTTTACGGGATGATGAGATAGCCTATCAGATATCGGGTGATCCAAACGTGGGTACAGCACTCGTAGATGCCTTTCAGCATGGTGATTATCGAACACGGCAGATTGCTGAGCGTGCACTTAAGCATGTCGACAAGATCCCAAACTTTTCAGGTGTCTTTCCAAACACGGGTTAAGCCTCATAAGGTTGCTTCAATTTTGATCTTTTATCTAGTTCCTTCTTCTCCCTGAGGCTCTATTATGTATTTAGATGTTTATGGTTTGTGAAGCAATGAATGTGCAGGTGTAATAGGTTCTCTTATTTCTTGTGTACAGAAGATTCTGTATTTGTGTTCTTATTTTCACACATTCCCAGAAGGAAAAGTGATATATAATGTTATTCTGCCTGATTTTTTCCACTTGAACTGCACATTGTTCTGTCAATAGAGATTGGAAAAATAAAAATTAGCTTTTATTGTAATACAAGTTAGTTTTGTTTTATTACCATGTGAAATTTCGATCAAAGGTGCACCGTTAGTTGATAGACTCTTCTGGCAGAACATAAAATGATTGATGCCTAGTAGTTCATTATACAAACTTGTTGACAAGACTGTTTCTAGTAACTATGTATGTGGCACTGGACATCACCCTCCAATATCCTGTTTGAGATAATTGTAACCTCGCTTAACCGATAAGTTTTTAGACTATTTAAGTGCTAATTAACTCAAAATTTGAGGATTATGCGCATCCATAAGGTATATATGAGAATCCAAAAGGATGTAAACGTGTGTCCAGAATTTATAGACCACGAAAAGGAAATTGTGTCCTAGAAACCTCTAGATACTGCAACGCAAACTCTTGTGGGCATGGCATTTCCTCCGTATGATCAATTTTTTTGCAACAGGTTGCAAAATGATTGGCGTAGCAAACAGTTGCATAGAGAATCCATTTATCTTATTGTGAAGAGTTACATGAGATTGGAAAGCATACTTGAAGAGTGAACAAAATACACTAGGCAGCCCAGTGATACAAACAAATAAGAAGAAATGTAACTTCAATGAGAACATGTCACAGATGGTGTCCAAAATTATGTTCAGAACCTCTACAAGAGAGAAAATTAAGTGCTGATCTCCAGCAGCGTGCAGTTATAAATGCAATACAGCCATTGACTTTGTCATGCAAGAAACAGCATCTAGTTCACGAGCTGCACGATTTCTTGAGATGTGCCTCCAATTTGTTCCTGTAGCAGACACATCAAACATGGTCAAAAAGTCTAAAACCTGACCAAATATCTTGAACATTTCCACCCCAAATATCAGGTTTTTGTCTGCAACAAACGCTGCATTCCAGTCCATTGGTGCATCAGGATGTGTTGAAACTTCAGCCCAAGTACGATACATGAGGTCAAGCTCCCACAGCTTTCTAACTGCCTTGTTTCTTCTGCCTATCTGACCATCCCCCTCACACCAGGAGACCGAGATCATGAAAAGCCGACCATTGCAGCATATAAATTTTGGGTGGTATTCATGGACACGAGGAGGAACTGAAGTGGTCCGGATTCCAACCCAATATCCTCTTTCTATGTCATATGCAACAAGCTTGTCTGTTTCTGAATAAACATAGAACATTCTGTTACAGATAACCCCAGAACAAGCTACCCCGAAATCAACAGGCAGCCTCTGGATTTCTGTCCATTTGTTTGATATAGGATCATATATCTCTGCAGAAACTAGGGGCTCATCCCAGGATCCAACGCCTCCCACAGCAATCAAAACAAACTTCCTATCATCTTTCCTGTTTGCATGTTCAGTTTTTTGTTTGACAAATTTATATGCCTTCATATTTGGAGATGGTGAAACATCATTTTCATCAAGAGAGTATCTAAGTTGCCGTCTGACGGAAAGTCTGTGAGGATCATCATAAACATCAGACACACCACCAATCCATGAACGCAAAGATTGTCTCTCTGATCTGTTTAGCTGATTTCTAATTATTAAACAATCAGCATTAACCTCATCGATTCCCAGAATGGGTGATGATCTGGCATATTTCATAGATGCAGCTTTACGCCATGATTTAGTCAAGGGACTAAAAACCATCACCCCTTTGTGTGTCTTGAATGAGCTCCTATCAATCCTGCCAGAGTTGGGCAAGCTAGAACAGCCTCCAACAATGTAAACATCATCTCTAATACTGGCAACAGAAAATAAGAATCTTCCTTTGAGAACTTCAGCATCTATTTTGTGCCATTTTTCACGAGAGACATCCAATGCATGTATTTCCCCAGAACAGTAACCATCTTTGACAATTCCAAATAGAAACAACCATGGACTCTGAAACAGCCCTTCCCTTCTCATCTGCATGAACCGAGGCGTTGTAGTCAAGTTCCTCCATTTCCTGCACACAAGGCGAGCATTCATGAGACTGGAAAGTGGGAGCCTCACCAAGCACATCTCCAAAATGTCATCTGGAAGAAAGACATTCATGCTGCCAGATTGTTGTGCTTCTCTAAGTTCTATGAACTTCCTGTTATTTCTCCTCCAGAATCTCTCCCTCCTCCTGTAGGAAAAGCAATCTATTGTTGTGTCCTCATTTCCACATATTGCCTGGTACCCTTTAGCTTCCTCACTAAAACTTGACCTTCTTCCACTTCCCGGGTCCCCAAACTCTTCCCCTGTCTCAGCACCAACCTTGCAACCTCCACCTCTGCCATACAGAAGAAGACATCTCAACGAGAACCCGCTTGCCTCCTCCTCCTCCCCCCCACTTTCACCTCTATGGTTCTTTTTTCTCAACTTCTGGCTAATACTTCTGACAAGACGTCTTGGCACGCTTAAAGACTCGAAATCCTCACAAAGAGACTGTTCTCCCATCAATCTTTCAGAGATCATCTTGCTCTCTCATTTTAAAGTAACTACGACAATTTGTAACTACAAGGTCTAACCAAATCACCTACATCAACACATCCAGAAGAGTTCTTAGCTCACAAGATTCCCAGAAAACAGGTCTCTTTCTTTCTTGAATCAAGCAGCAACATGTAACACACACACACACACACAAAAGAAAAGAAAATTGCAGAATGGAATTACAGACCCACATCTCACACAAGGGGAAAGCTGAGATCCATTCTTACAAAATCAGTTGCAGCCAGCACATAAACCAACCAGGCCCGAAACCAATACCAGTATTGTAGGTTCAAGAATAACTCCTTTCGGACCTGAAATTTAATGGCCTTGTTAACAAATCATTCACCTTATTTCTCACCCTACTGTGAGAGACTGAAAAATCAGTCTACAAATTGAACGAAGTCTTGTAATATATCTATATATACACACACGCAGAGACGCATAAACAAGCACACATATTATATATGGAGATGAAAAGAAGGGAAAACTTTAAACTTGAGGTGAAATTTAACAAAGAGAAACAAACCTGAGAAACTAAAAGCTTCAAAACTCAAGATTCTTGAAAATCTCTACAATTGAAAAGAACAATGCCATATTCTTTGCATGAGATCCAATCTGCATAAAGATCCAAACTTTTCAAGACTAACTGATCAAACATTAAAATGGGTATTTATATCACAAATCTTTTCCAACTAAAAAGCAAGAAAATAAAAACAAAACGAAAGAAAATTTACCTACCGAAGCTGAAGGGCACATCGTGTTTTCATTATGTTGAGTAGAAATATGAAAATATAGAGAGAGACAGAGAAAATGTAATAAGTAAAGGTGAGAGTGACATGAAACAAAAGTGACTTTGTCTTGGCTCAAGATTCGCCTCCTCTCTCTCTTTAGTTGTTAGCTAACAATGGAAAATGCATTATTGCGCTCTGTTTTTAACTTCTTTCTACATCTTGTGTTATAGCTAATTATTATCGTGGGGCTATCAATGACTCTGCAAGAGCGTCTCAATCTTAGCTTTTTGTGCTATTTGATCTTATCATAAGCCATTGGATTAACTTTTTTTTCCCCCACTTTGAGGCACCGAGTAGTTCATCTAGTTGAGTTTAGTTTTTCTAAGACTGATTATATATGTTAATTGCATAAGCCGGAGATTGAATTAGGCCGGAGATTCTCTTCGCGAGTGATGACTTGGTGCGAATGGTTAAGATATAGGTTGGGGTTAGAAATCCCCCTTCCATTCAAATATGTTATCTTTTTGGGGTATTTTTTGTAATTTATACCACACTCTTCCATGTTTTTTTAATTCTATATACAATATTAATACTATTTGTATAGAATTTTCATAAAATTAATACTGTATAGGTTTGTGTGCGTAAATGTATTTTTTGTGTATATGTGTATGTAAGAGTGGTGAATAGATAAATATTAAATGGTGAATTAAAAAAATTATGAACAAATAGTAAAAAAATTGTGAGCAATTTAATTAATGTGTTTGTTCATAATTTTTATATTAATGTTGCATAAATTTCATGGTCATTGCTTCCTGAAAGTGCACAATACTTAATAGGTGCACAATTCTTAAGGTATATGATATAGGTCCGTATTTTATTATCGTTGTTTTTTTTTTTAATCAAAACTTCTTGCACTTTTTAAAAATAAGAGTCATACCACATTATTTGATAGAAAATGTGAAGTTAGTCTTTCACCTTATCTGCTTGTTTTGCATCATTGACCGTGTATGTTATTTGTATAGCTGAGCTATAAATGAAAATTTGTTATATGTAACAAAAAATGTGTCGATGAGATTTATAAAAGGTCAGGAAAAACCCTACTCTTTTTCATTGGTGTGTAACATATAGATATATATAGATTGTAAGGAGAGACTTTAGTCAAATTATCTTAATTTATATAATTATTCAATTATATCATTGAATAGTCGAAAGTAAAATTCTTTTATAACATATAGAAACAATATAATATATAAAAATATAGATTATAAATAGATAAATAAATAATGATGCTTTATTGCAATAATTTAACTAGTCCCAAATAGACCTGGCAAATGAGTACCCACATACTGATTCAAATCCTTTGGCACAAGTTAAGCGGGTTGGGTCAGGTCAACCTCTTTGTCCATTGGGGGAGATTAAAACCTGAAATCAACTCTAATAAATTGGCAAGTTAAACAAGTTAACCCTACGTATTTTCTAAAAATATATACTTAAATCATAATGTAAAACCATAATCAATCACAAAAATCTTAATTAAACTTAGATCACATGAGTAACTATCCATGTTTTTTTTAAAATAAAAACAGTTAGCGGGTTAAACGAGTTGGCGGATTAGGCGAGATGTTTTGGCGAAATGTTTTGACGAATTTGCCGGTTACCTCGCGAGTCAACCCAAAGATGCCGAGTCGGGTCAAGTTAACCGATTCATCTAGCAGGCCGGTTGAATCTTTAGTCCTAACTTACTTCCTTTTTTTAAGAGAGTTGAGCAGGATGACTCACAGATCACAACCAATTTTTGCGACCTCCATCTCCAAAAATGTTTAGACCAAGGGGGAAAAAAAAAAAAAAGCTCCGCAATCTAAAATGTTCGTACTTAAAATTCACCCAAAAAGACAAACAAAATACTAATCTGACGTGTCAAAGGGCAAAACGTGGCATTTCCTGAATGGCCAGTGACAGTAAAATGCATCAATTTCTCCCCTTAAGCGCAGTTGGCAGCTTAAAAGCTCACCAAGAAAACTGCGAATGAATGAACGATCTCAGAGAGCGCGAGAGAGGGAGAGGATAGAGAAATGGCATGTACTTCTCTTAATATGTTTTTTGTTATTATTTTGATTTCAATGCTTTGTTTATCGTATAATGTATATTGCATCGACGATAAATGCGCTGCCTGCACCGCTATCGCTGTCAGTATTACGTCTTCTTTTCTTTTCTTTTTTTTTTTTTAAAAAAAAACAAATTTATTGTCTTTTTTAGTTTTTCTTTTGATGACTTGGTTTGTTTTTTTGATTTGCAGGAAGAGCTGGAGCATGGAATGCTAAAGGTAAGATTTTTACATCATTCTTGTTATTTCTTTGGATTTATGTTAATTAAAAAGGGATGATAATTACGTGGATGCGTTTAATGAGATTAATGATATTTATTTGGACTGTAGAGGCACGTATACAGTTTGAAAATCTAACTGATGGTTATGTATTGGATTCGTTTTGATTACTTTTATCACGGATTTAAGCATTTTGGGAAAGGGATTAGACCGAATGTGTTGGCTAGATATTTCTGGGAATAGTTTAGAAAGAAGAAGATGTTGAGTAATGCAGCTCGCTGAATGCGTCATTTTAGTTTAACAGCTGAAATAATGTGACAATTAATAGGTAGCTTCTGTTAAAAAAGGTGCGAGGTATGAAGAAGTCTTTATTGTTTTTGTTGTACTAGAAGCAATTAGGCCTTTGGGAATTGCAAAGCGACGGAAGAAATGTAAGAATTTGGAGTTTGACTTTAGGATCTCGGCATCTTAAAAGTGCATCTGTAGCTGGAGAGACTAAGAGTAGCTGGTAAGCATAGGCAAAGAGCAGGTAAAAGGCAGTTGTGGGGAGGTTTGTTGGTTTAATATCAATGGCAGCTCCAGCATTTAGTAATTTGACCCTGTTTGAAGTTCTTTATATTATCATGAAGCTGGATAGTAAACTGAGAAATCATTTCAGTGGATTTTTCTCAAATATAGAGTTTTTATTTGTCTAATAATCTTGATGTTGTACAGGAGAAACCAAGAAATCATCTGGACATGAGACACCGCTTGGATTCTAAAGGTCAGCGACAAGGAAAGGTAATAGATTACAGGTAAATTAACTGAGGAAAATCATTTCTTTTTCTGCTCGTGGTGCATTGGGTGCATAATATTCCTATTGACCGAGTCTCCCTCTCTCTTGGATAATGCCTTCATGTGTTTTGCATCTGTTATCTAATTTGGATAATTAAGTTCGATAAAGCAAACATCTCTATTTCTATTCTGCAATTAAATCTTAGTGGTTACAAGGTAGTCTAATTGCCTGGCCAGCCCAAAGTGGCATGAGATTTACAAGGTTCATCTGAGGCTGAAACAGTGAATAAAAGATGCTGCTGTAAGTTTGACAATTAACTTCCGAAGACTTAGTCATCTGTTTATGTAATTGACGCATAAATTCCTCTAAAACGAATGTAGTATGTTTATTTCAATTTCTGTTTAGATCAGCCGATGTGTCTGTTAGCTAGTAGCTAGAACTTGGCATCTAGAGGTTGGATGCTAGATTTCTAGAATTTAAGCTACATTATTTATCAAGTAAAACAAAACAAACAGCGAAAAGAAGTTTGGGCACTTGACTTCTCAATCTCTTGTCAATTCAGTCATTGTTGTGTATCTTTTATTCTCTTTTCCTCATCAGAGGCTGATGACTGCAGTTTGCAATTTTTGGAGCAGAGTCAGTGAACTTAGAGTGGTTGAACTCCTGGATGGGCTCTGCGAAAAGATGCAAGATTATACGCTTGAGAAGGTAGTTTTACTCTTAATTGGTTTCCTTGGTTCTCAATTTTGCTTTTAATATCGGTGTAACCTCACATCACTTTTCATATGCATACCATAAATATTCACATTCTTTCATGAAAAAGACGGAATCTGAACAATTGCTCTAAAGCTGATCTAATTAAATTTGTTGTGTTTTGTAACATGATTCATTGATATTTAGCATTCATTTGTGGGACTTTAAAGGCTCATGCTGAATGCATTGGAGCTCCATGACAATTTCACCTTGGTCTTACTTCCTCTGAAGTGCTTCAATCTTTCATAAATGCTGATGCTTTCCTATCTGACCTGGCAGGTAGATTCAAGCACACATGTATGGATCAAAGTGAATACCTTTGATAACCTTACAAGTAAGTAGAATGACTTTACTTATTTAGGTTGTACTGTTTAGAACACATCTTTAGATGATCTTTTAACAAAGCGTGATTTTCAAAAGATCAAAAAGAATACCTTAAAAGGAAAAAGGTTAAACAAGTAGCATAAATCCTCAGTGGAACACAAGATTACAAACTGATATGCTATGTCAAGAAAGAAAAGGAATGTGATATAACAAGACGTTGTTGTTATTAGGAGACAAACATATACAAGTTGAGGTTCAAAGAAAGACTAGTTGGTTTCTGTTCTCTACATAATCCCTGTTCTTGTTTGGTTGTGAACTTGAATCAATTATGAGTACTTAGATATATTGTATACTTCAAATATATGTGTATTCATACGTGTTGTTTCATGGTTTCTGTTTACGTGGTTTTCCCCATGTAAGGTGTGTGGGTTCTGCATATAATTGTTTGTCTTCCACCTTAACATCTGTAGTTGTCTCTCATATCTTAGATGTGATCATTTTTGGAAATTCATATTGTATAAAGTTCTTGAAAAATATTTACGGTTTCCTTGGGCATTTTCTTCCTCTTCAATTGTTTGGTAGATAAACAAGAAGCCCGGGCCTATGCCAAGGATATATCCTCCTTTTGTGGAAGGTGAGGCACCTAAAAATTACACCTAACAAGTTTGAAATTCTCTCATCTCGTCATTGCCGAGGTGTTTACACTTTTGGCTATGTAATACAAATTACAATCATTATTTGCTTTATGGCAGGTTACTGGAAGAAACTGAAGATGAGGTCATTTGCTGTTTGCTGCTCCTTTTCTATTTCATTCATGCTTTTCCATTTTTGTTTTCCAAGGGTCTAAAATATCATATTTTCTGTAACAAAAGCAAATCTCTTGCCACAAATATTCTCCAAGAAAAGCAATTTGATCCATACTACCTACCTTTAATGTTTGACAGTTGACAGAAAAGATAAAGAAAGGATCTGTTGCAGTTGGGGATGTAAGCAACGTTTTATGCAAAGACCTCAGCAAATATTGTCGTCAGAGGTATGTACAAATCTCTACCACAAATAACTAGCATTAGAAACATATAAAGACAATATTATATGTTAGAATACATTTCTTTCCTGATAGTGATTTTATAAATAGAGGACATTTTCTTATTTGGAATCCTTGTAACGCTCTATGTACTTTGTCTAGTGGACACGATAAAGTAGGTCATGATGATGACGATGATGATGAAGACGACAGAGAACTCTAACCAACTGCATGGTTGAGACGTTCAGCAGGGAAAAATCAGAATTACCATACTTATGCCAATGCAAGCAGAGAGAATTAAACTAGGATGCTGCTGTAGTTGTATCTTAATGGAATTATTTTTACATATTCCCTCTCTTTGGTTCCCATCTTAGTTACTTGGAAAAATTCACACTCTGACTGTTGTTACAGAAACTTAAAAATTTGTGTTCTGCTACTCAAAGTTGCATGCTTTTGTCAGTGTTTCTTTCTTTTTCTCAAGTAACTCTAATAGACGTCTCATTATCAACTCAAGATCTGTCTTTGAGTGAAAATGTTATTATATCCTTAATTAAGTCAAGCAACATTCATCTCTTGGTTGTAAGTCAAGCAACATCCGGGACAAGACATGCAGAAGCTTGTACATATAGATGGCAAGCTGATCGATACATATTGTACAAAGCAGCGAGAACATCAATGATGAAGCAGTATCTCAAATTATGTACACTGGGAGAAAATGTTCCATGTAATTGGGAAATTACAAGTAAATTTGAGTACAATTGATAACAGCACAACTTATCTCACAATACATGCTCCTTAAATAAATTTGTGGACAACTAGATGGCTAAATTGTCAGCTGCCTTGTGTGGAATGGCCATAGCTGTTTGTAGCAGTAGCAACTTTCCTCATTGAGACCTCCCATCATTGTAATTTGACCTTTTTCAGCAGTCAATGCTCCTCTCTGTCATCTCCTCATGAATTACTTTCCAGCACCCCCTTTAGAAGATTCAGCCCTTCAGCTGATATGCTCCTTCGAACACGACCTTGGGGTACTTCTATGCGTGGTGGAGGATCTGGAGAGAAACATACCACGATAACTGTTAAATTGTCACACGTGTTGCGCTTGAGTGCTTCCCTAACTAATTCTCTTGAACATCTTTCTGGATCATTGTGCAGCATCAATTCTTTCCTAGCCATTGCAACAGCGCACTGGCTGCTCATAACATCCCAAAGACCATCACAACCTAATATCAGAAACTCGTCATCCTCAGTCAGAAGTGTCTCCTGCAACTCAGGCTCTGCACTCAAGGGGCAGGCACAGCCTTTTGGGCCCTTCATGTGCCAGTCTCCCAGGGCGCGTGACACAGATAATTGGCCGTTTAGGTAACCATCATAAACAGCTCCTCCTAGCCTCTCTATTCTCAACCTTTCTGATGCGAAGTTTGGTTTGTGGTCTTTGGATAGCTCAATTGCTTTACCTCGTTTCCCCAACACAGCACGACAATCACCTGCATTAGCAACTACCATAGACCTGCAAATGGAGAAAATCATATCATATGAATGTGATTGGCACTAAATATCTTCAAAAAATAAGAAAACAAAAAGGAATCTAACAATGCAGTAAAGTCTACTTTCATAATAAGAGGATTATGTCTTCAGCAAATATATACTTGACTTCTTAGGCACACGAGTTGCATGAAAACGTGTTTGAGATAACTTTTTCAGGATATTCAGCAACTACTGTTTGGGAAATCTAAGCTACTTTTGCCACCTTCTCTTGAAAATTTTGAGCTCAATTTGCATCCACAAATGCTGAAGCGTTTCCCACAATACAGATGCCCAACTTAACGGACGAAAGATACAGCCATTAGTATTAGGCATCACAATGTGGCCCAACACATTTACAGCAAAAACATGATACCATGTTCTTATATTGCACTTAAACATTACGAGCTGTTCTTCACTGTGGTTGCAATGCTCACAGTCAAAACATTAACTAGATCTATATCCATGCTTTTCCAGCGCTGTAAGGGAAAAAATTGATTATGTACATATGCCTCATTCAAATGGTTAATTCGATCCACAATTGCATATGGGCATGTCTGGGTGGGACAAAAAGCAGCCAAGATCAGAACTTAAGGAAAAAATGAAGCTCATTTGACATCTATAAACTGCATTTATCCAACTGAGGAAGCTTTACACAATTAAGATGGACAAAGAGAACAGAGAAGAAAACTATGAGGCTCACCTTCCAAATATGAGAGCAGTCAATGCTGTAGTACCGGAGGAGATATCAAGGGCACTGTCATCAGCGAATGCATGATCAGATTTCTGAAAAGCATTCTTGATTGCTTTATCCAAACAATTAGGAAAATAGGACTCTTCAATAATGAACTTGAGAATATTTTTTCGAACAAATGATGCCGCATCTGTACCACCATGGCCATCAAAGACCTGCAAACGTAAAATGTAATTAATCAAGAAATCATTGGCTATCAATTTGTTTAGCCACTTGTTGTAATAATGATAACCTACCAAAGTACAGGAATTTTATGGGACAGTTAGATTTTAAAGGTTACCATTAAGACATTGTCACCACCTAATATGGAAGCATACAAGATATGACAATGTAGTATAACGAAAATCTACAATTTCACTAAGCAAATACAGTATTCTTATTGTTTTTGCCAGCTAAATAATCTATTTGTTATTGTAATTGATATGAATGGATATTTATCTACTATAGCTAATTATATTATTTGACTACCTTAGTAAAAAAATGCTAAGCAATTGAAAAAATTTCTCTTAACAAATCCCAATGTCTCGACTTTCATGTGCAGAAGCTAAGATGACATGTATGCACGACTTCCTGCCACCAGTGAAGCACAGGAGAATGAGCCTTGGACATAATTCCTTGATTTGCAATTAGAGGACCATCAACAAATGATAAGGAGTAATTACAAATAAATGGTATTTAACTTACACACCCCGTAGAAAGCTCCAGGGGAAGAGAAACCTTCACCTAAATGCTCAAATAAGTTGTCTATACAAATGTGTTCATCCTCCATATACGGCTTGGGTCCCTTCTCCGCACAGCTGCCAGATCGAAATACTGGTAGGAAGCTTGATTTTCCATCAGAAGGCGACTTAATTTTGTTAATCCCAGTATCAAATTCCTTTGCAAAGGAAAGAACAAAAAGACTTTCTTTAGTGACAGAAGTTGAAATTGTGTCCTAAACCAACAATTCTGTTCTTTAATATGTGTGTTTGGAGAGAGAGAGTGAGAGAGAGAGAGAGAGAGAGAGAGACAGAGACAGAGACAGAGAGAAAACACAAGATTAACAATTAACTACTTTAAAATTTTAGATTGAATTAAACTAGAATCAAAGAGATCAGAGAAGCTGAACTCTGTAATCTTTAAAGCTTTAACTATGGAAAATATTCGATATGTGTTTCCTTTCTATTCTTCATTGCACATTAAACATGACTATGTTACAACATTATGCTCAGACTAAACACTGCATTAAGATATTAAGATTCTTGTGAGGCAAAAACTATTGCCTGTTAGAATAATGCAAAATTGATGAAGACCAACACAACATCAGTCCTGGACATCCTATGCAAAATAGAGGAGACGTTCATGTGTCAGCAACAACAAGTAATTCTATTTCATATAAAGCAAGTTTGATAAATGGAAACAACCAAAGATAGCGAAAAGGATGTGAAGTACAGGCCTGCTTAACACTTCCCAGCATTTAATACAATGATGCACTTCTAGATCAGAACACTCTTTCACTAGTACAACTTTAAGAAATGGACTGCGCAACATGCCTTCAGAACCTTTCCACAAGTAAGACTCAGCTGATTCACATGATAGATCCGAGCAACTTATACACATTTATAACATAGAGCAAAATAAAACCTATAAAAAAAATAACAAGTTTAAGCTCAAATGAAGATACTATGGTCTTAAGTAAAGGATCACTCACCAAATCACTAGCTGCTGCTGGTGTAGTAGTACTTATGGAGTGCCTTGCAACAGATTGATGTCTTGGAGGTTTACCATTCATCTTTTGCTTCATCTCATCTGACTTCCCTGATATTTCATCTTTCTCATCAGACACAATGTCCTTATTATATCCACTTTCTAACATAGGAAACGGAGGCGAAAAATCAGCACCTGCTGCCATATTCCTTCCTACAACATAAAATCTCCTTTTCCAAAGAAAATCCAGCAATTGCAAACAACTTAATCAAACAAATTCGAAACTTCGAACTGGCACAAATCACAGAGATCAATGGACAACCTCACCAACCAGTCATTTACAATCAAAAAGAAGCAAACTTGGACAAGATTTCATACACAGATCATCCAAATCTATAAACCCTCTTGCACAACAAGCTTTAATATTTGTCAACTCAACAACCCTTCAAATTATTCAAAAAAAAAACCCACAATTCCCCAACACCTAATGAACCCAAAAAGCCTCAATTTCTTCACTTTCTATAAAGAAATAAAAAAGAAATCTTCAACGACTACCAACACCAACAATTAGTACATCTAAATCCTCCCAACCCCAGATCAGATTCCACAAAAGTTTCACCAAAGCTACAAACTTTATTCATAAAAATAATCAATACACCAAAAATTCATATACATACAACATACAGGCTACACCCACTAGAGGGCAAATATCTAACTTCAGAAAAGCCACAAAATTCACCACACCCTTTATAGAAAAGTTGGATAGATCACCAAAGTTCAAACCTTTCTACAGAAACATACAATAATTGAAGTGAAAATTGTTGATGTAAAAGGTTATGAATTTCAAAGAGATAGAATTGGTGATGCTTCTTTTATTTCTTTTTTTGCTAGGCTTCTTTTATTTCTTTCTTCAAAGAAAAAACTTATTTAAAAAAAAGCCCTTTGACAGGGAGAACAAAAAAGGCTTAGATAGCTTTCAAAGAGAACCCAAAAAAGAAAAAAAGGATTATAAGTATTGCAGCTAATAATACAGAGAGAGAAAATTGTAGACGTTGGTATGTTTGCCACCGGTGATTACAGGTAATCCGGTGAGGGTATTTGCTTCATTTCATCGGTTATAGTGGCGTGGGGAGGAGAAATAAACCGGCACGTGGCGGGTTTTGGTTGGTGAGAGTTATGATTGACCGGTTTGGTTGGTTGTGATTGGTGGATCACTACATTCAGCAAGTCCCAGCCGTTGGATTTTAAAAAGTGTGGGATGAAATGGACGGTCAGAGATGGGGGAATTGGTTGCTTCTCGAGTTGGGAGGGGGTCGTTGACAGCCGTTAAAGACAAAGAACTAAACTTAGGATTCTTCCACGACACGTGGCTTTTGATGATTGGGTGATGGCTGGTTTCGGCTAAGGTGAAACAGTTGTTTCCCACTTTTTGCTCGCTTTCTATGGTGGGAAATGCAGAAGGATCAAGAACGTGTTTGCTGCTGTTCGTTATTATTATTATTTTCCAATTTTAATATTATTTTTTTGTTATATTTTTAATCTAATAATTGTTTTTATACACGTAATTTGCAGGATAGAAGATTCTTATACGGTAAGATATATGTATGATTTTAACCATTATCATGGCATGCATAATATTGATCTCCTGAACCGTGGATGGCCAACCTGTTTCCCGCAAGAATTATACAATGACTGCGATGGTAGACCGGAGATTGATGGCAAAGGTGGAGCTAAGGCAGGGACGGAGAAACAAGAACGATGGTGAGGTGATGAAGGCACAAAGCTATTTTAATACGTGCTCGTATAGGAGAGGGCTCATATCTTATGAGACTCGTAGGGTTGAGATTCGAGTATTTTGAAATATTTTCACTTTGAAATGTAAAATTAGGTGATCTAGTTGTCGAATACTCGAGATTTTAACCTCTATGGCTTGAAAATGTTGGATTTCATGTCAAATCTACTTGCCAATGAGAAGAGCTTTTTATTTTGAATGCTAATAAGTGCCCAAATAAAAGCTTTGCCGAACACCCTCTAAACTCCAAGCATGTTTTTAGAGGTTGGACTAACCGTCAATTTGGCAATACTTATTTGAGTACTTATATAAGAACTCAAAATAAAAGTGGTCCATCCTACTTTTCTTAAAAAAGTGTTCATAAACACCCGAAATAAAGCACCGCCAAACAGGCACTAAAGCATTATGGTCGAAGCTATCATCATTAACTACTCATTACCAAAAGCAATGACATTGATGGAAGTGGCCAAAGCGAGGGCTGGTATACATATGTTAACAAAAAGGTAGTATCTCTACAACAGTAATAAGGCCAATGCATTGATGAAATCAAATATACAAGAAACAAAGAGCAATGGTCATCCTACCAATATAGGACTGCATATAATTATTTACATTTACAGGATATATACAATGTACAAGCTACAGTAATGAGTGAATACAAGTTAGAGTTGATTGCTAAAGAAATACTTCCGGAAGTTGTCTTCCTCTGCACAAAACCTATGAATTACTCTGTACACGTTGATCAAAAGGTTGGGGAAACGAGACGAGAAATAGTCGTCGAATCCTTCAGGGACCTGTCCCAAGATCTCCTGGATTTCGTTTGACAATTCCCTGTAGTGATTTAACTTGTTTCTAATGACCCTTAATAAGTCGCGGATGCTATCAAACTTGTAACGTCTGTAGCGCCCGATATCATTGATGAAGATACTCTGCATCTTCTCATCCCATCTACTACCAAAACTCGGGGTTCCAATACTTTCCAATGCTTCCAGAAGTTTGGAATCATCTGCTCTATCCTCCAACTCCACTCGGTCGCTAGCATTGCGAAGAAATGAGAGTCGTGTCTCAGAATTCCAAAAGAAGGGGTGAGACAATATCTCTCCTGTCCTCGGCCTGTCAAATGACATGAGGGACATTTTGAGATGATCACAAAAAGAGAGAGAGAAACAGTGCATGCTTCCGGAGAATAGAAGATTGAAAGATTGAAGAGGGATCTGCTAAACAGGATATTATGAAAATAACAACTCAAGTGTGTCAAGCCAGCTCCCCAGTATGTTTACTCTAAGCATGATGAAAGCATTACCTGAACTCTGGATCGGGATCCAGAAGACGGGAAATAAGATCTTTCGCTTCCGGAATAGATTCTATCATGAACAGGTCTTTATGATTACGAATAATATTCCCATCACGCTCCCAAATTCCACCAAATGGGTGTTCGCCCCCAGTGATACAAAAAAAGAGAACACAGCCTAAACTAAATAAATCTACGGCACGGGTCTGACGTTCACCCCGAAGTTGCTCTGGTGCTTGCCACCCTGAACTTCCATAACCTACGAAAGGATTTTCCACATTCAGAACATATTCTAGTAAGCACAACTCATCCCCTGCAAATTTTAGTTAGTGAGCACAAAAGAGATATTTCAAAGCATTTCAGCAGATGGTGCAATACAAAATCAAAGGGCAGCACCTATGAATAAGTAATATGCCATGCCTAGGGGCACCTGTGGCATGTACACATAGGAAAGTTGAAAACTAGAGTAGGATTCGCATATCTAGGCATGTGGACATGATGAAACCCTTAATGTGCACTAACAAATGGCAGTAAGCTTGGTTTAAATGCTTTACGTGGCAGGGGGAAAATCAATTCTTTTTTAATGCATACTTCCTTTGTCAATTATATGAAACATCTCAAAGTAACATGGAAAGGATTTGTAGTTTAATATGTGGATGTGAAGTTACTATATTAGGACTTCCGTTCTCCACAAGTGCAGTAGTGGATTGTCTCGGAGATGGAGAAAGAAAGGAGGAATTCAAACAAATAGCTCATGCTTGGACTTCCATTTTGAACATATCCTAAAGGGTACATTCTGGAGCAAAACTAAATGATAACATGGCACAGAAGGCTTGAAGTTACATGATAGGTGGATTGATTCTTAACTCACCAGTAGCATGTTTGGTCAAAGCAGACATGTTCCCAGCAAGACGTTTGCTGATACCCATATCTGAAAGCTTGGCACAGATGGACCTCTCCTTGATTACAAGAACATTTTGAGGCTTCAAATCACGATGAACAATACCAAGCTCGTGCAAATGGGCGAGACCAGAAGCCATATCCCTGGAAGATTGAAAAAATCATAATATAATTTGGCACACAGTGATTTCATTTATACATCAAGGCTTCACTGTGATACATCAAGGGCTCAAGTCACTACATCAGAAGTGATTACTCTATAACATTCCCAAGTACACAAGGTCATAGAATGAAAAATGACCAATGAAAAGTCATTTCATAGCTGAAAAATAATTAAAGATCAATCTATAATGCAAAAGAGAGGCCAGCAACTTTAGATAGGCACTATAAATTTTGTTCCAGAAAAAACGCCAAAGACTCAACTATGCACATGCAAATCAATTAATTGAAGAGGGGGAGAAGACAAATGGCTCTGAACTAACCTCATCAACTTCAATAACTGAGGGGATGGATATCCATTGGTCTTCCACAATTTGAAATCCTTATCATCTGGATCTATATATTGTACTTTCAGGGTGCAACTACTCAGAGAATCATGTAATTCACCACCAGATATTTCCTGATTCCGACAAGCACCGGAATATGATGATATTAATTCTTCTAAATTACAGGTACACCGTTCCAAGGATAGATAGATAAAATCTTGATCATACTCCACCCCATACCATCGAACAATGTTCTGATGCTGGTCAGAGGCAATAAGGTTTTGAATTTCTTTCAAAGCCACATCATGATGTGTCTGGACTAGGCGTTTGACAGCCACTGGACGGCCATCATAGAAGCCCTCAAGTACAATTGTTCCATTGCTTCCTTTAGCAATTTCTTTATTTGAAATAACCAATTTACCAATTCTGCGTCCATGGACATAACCTTCAAAACCCTTAGAAAAGGTTAGCTGCAAGCTTCTTTCAGTTCTCTCACGGTTGGGGAGCACATTGGTATCACTGACTTCCTTATCACTTAAAACATTTTTTTTCTTTTTCTCATCATTTGAACTGTTCTTTGTTCCTGCTTTCCGAGCTTTCTTCTTTCTGGATGTCAGAGCTTGAGATTTAAGATCTCCAGCCTGCTTGTGCAGCTTATCCTGTTTCCCAACTGCCACCCAATAGAAATGGAAAAGGAAACCCACCATGAGCAAAAAGGCAAACAAAAGGACAGGGGGCCAGAACTGAAATCCTGTATATATATCAGAAGCTACAGTGACGTTCATTTCACCGCCATTTCCTCCTGGCAAGCTCTTCATTCCATAGTTTTCAGTCACAGTAGGGGGTAAAGCAAGTGCTTCCCTGTCTTCATTATTATGGTGAAGCTGAGACGACTTGTCAAGAAGCTGCAATGAGTTAGCCTGATCAGGTGTTGGTAAAGAGAGTAACTTGCCTCCAGGAAGAGAGTTTAATAGCCCAACAGACATGAGAAGAGATTCTAGTGAGCTATAATCACGGAAAAGGTAGACATTAGGTCCTCTATAACAATCCAGAGGCAACTTTACATCAACCTTGTTGCCTGGGCCAAACTGATTTTCATGAGAAATTCCATCCAGAAATTTCTCAATTCCTTTACACTGGAATGAAGCTTTAACATCAGCAAAACCTAGATACCACAAAATCTTCCCTGTCTTTGATGAAGTATACTTCATCGAGTAATCGGTCCTCATAACATAGAGTGGCTTGCTGACTGCCTCAGATACTGTGTCACTATATGCTATATATTGGTCAAAATCCTTCTTTGCTATAATAGGATTTTCTTCAGCATCTTGATTCTCAACTGAAGAAAAGTTATCTGACCTAAAACTACGAATGACTTTTCCTGTATCGGCATCAACAAGGAATACAGTGGTTTTCTTCGAGCCTAACATGACTCCACTAGCTGAAACATATGGAGTTTGCCTTAGAATGTCTTCAACATTAATACAGGGCCCCTGGAGTGCAAAGTATAAATGTCAGCATATGACGAGGAGAAAACATGGTGTGGAAAAGGGATATTTTCATTTACAGCACACCCACAACACTATTAAGTCCTTGAGGGGACTAGCTTTTATGAAATGCAACTAAAGTATACTGCAGTTTTTCTGCATATCACATTTCTCACCAAGATACAGAGAGTATAGACCTTACCCAAAAGATTAAAAACTCAAGAAACTAAGAGATGCATCAATTAACAAGGTAGTAAACTAAAAGGACCCAGTTTCCAAGACAAACAAGCATATGACTAATTAGGATTTTGTGGACAAGAAACCACCTTTCTGACACCATTCTCGTGCACGTACAGTTTCCAATCTTTCCCACAATCTATGTAAAAGTTTTCGCCCTCTGCAGAGGCATCAAGAGCCTGATACGAAGAATAGATAGGTACACCAGAAGCAAATGACCCCAAAATCTTTGCGGATTTTCCATCCACCAAGATTACCATGCCATCTGGAGAAACCAGTATCACTGTGTCATGCTTACTGATTTCAGGACCAAGACTATAACAGAAAAAGTACAAGATTTAGTATGCCAGCATGACTAAAACACTATGATCTCAATTAAAAATAACTGCAACAAATATACTTTCTTACTAGCATGAGCAAAACGCACTAATCTGAAATGAAAGTTTTGACGATCATCTGTATTTGACTCATAAATTGACACTCTTGTACCATGACTAAAAATGTTAATTTACAGCACTGATTGGACCAAAGCAGACGAATAAAGTATCCAATCTTTATATAAAAAAAATACGCATAATGCGACATCCAATTTTTACTGTAAACCAAATTAAAAAAAAAAAAGTACCTGCTTTAGTTAAACAACTCCTTTTTTGACATAAAATAAAAATTAGCTCTGTCTATCAACCAAATTATCAAAATCTTATAAAAGATAATAAGTATACACACAATGCGAATATTCCTGGGAAAAAGAAAGAAAAGAGAAAGACCATTTTGCATTAACTTTATTTTTCAAATTTATCTAAAATTGGAAAAGTCAAACATATATTTGAATACAGTACACGATATATACATACAATCCAAATAGAAACACTTACGGTGGAGTGACTGGCAATAGAGAACCGATCGACGGGTCGTCTGAGGTATCCGCCGCCGGATCGGAGCTCACCGGAGCTCCGAATACTATGGCTAACAATAAAATTATGAAAAATAACACGCAGATAAAGAGGCCTCTCATTTCTGACTCATGAAACGCGATTAGTTTTATCTAGTTAATGATCTATAGCTACTGAAAAAAATATATATATTGATTTATACCTATTGAGAAGATTCAATGAAAAGATTCGATTTTCCTTTTCAACTTTTAGGGTTTTCGATTTTTGCGGTTTGTTGTCTCCTTCAACAACTACGGCGATTTTTTTAACGGATCTTGCGGGAATTTTCATCTGTGGGCTCCACTAAGGCTTGGGTTTCCATTAACTAGTTGCCACGTGGAGTCGCCACGTTGCTGCGATTTATAGCTGCTATCATCTGATTTTTTTTTTTTTTTTTTGTTGGGCAAAAATTATCATTTGATCGGTTAAAGAATGATGTGTTGCATGCAAAGATGTATTTATTTATCTTCAGAAAGTTGCAAGTTACGGGATAGAATATTGTATCTCATACGTTTTTTTTGTTTGTTTGTTTTTTTTTTTTTTCTATGGTTTAAGATAATGAATATGATCAAAAGGTCAATTGATTTTTATTATAGTTACTAAAATTTCCATATTTTAAGAATGGCATTTCTTAAATTGCATTTCTTATTTTATTATTAACTTATACATTAGTTTATTATTTATTATTTATTATTAAATTATTGATAACCAAATTAATCTCTAATGTCATTTTTATATATTCTTATATTTTATTGATCTATTATCTATTATATATTCTGTTATTTCGTGTCTAATATCAATATACATTGCTACTTTTACTTTAAAATTTGAATTACCAATTTTAAAATAGCATTTATTCCTAAATTATTTATTATTAACTTGTGAATTGCTCTATGCATAATATTTATTCTTTTTTATCATTAAATTTTTAATAATTAAATTAATATACTATGTCATGTTTATCTATTTTAGTATCTATCAATGATATACATTATTATTTTTTATTTAAAAATTTAATTGCTAATTCAACGAATGTTTATAAAATACTCAATTGTTAATTTCAAAAACTCATAGTTAGATTTGTCATATGCTCTTAAAAATAAACTCAACTAACATCTACTATTAGAAATAAGTCAATTTGTGCAGAACACGAGATATGAAACCACTACTTATAGTCAAACTTGACTTGTAGAGCCTTTAGCTTTTGTAGCGATACGAGTCCATCCATTAAAAATAAAAAAAAAGAAATTTAGGTTATACGTTGAGGAAAAAATAAAATATAGAAAAAAAGAAGAAAAATGCGAAATTGACTAAGATGTGCATGGTACTGTGGGTATTATATACTTTTCAATTTTATGTTTAGTGTGATAATAAAGAAAGACAACGCCAGCTAGCATTTGGTCCTCGAGAGTTGCTGTAGGATAGAGTTTGTTGTTTGTCATTTGTAGCTTTTCTTAGGAGCTAGTTACAAATTTTGAGTCTTGGTACCGGAAGAAAAAATATTCTTTGTTTTAACATTTTAGATTATATGTAAGTCATGACAATGTAAAACTGACGAAATTTTCGAATATTAGAGTCTACCCTTATCAAAGGCACTTGTCTGATCGTATGATCACTTGATGTCCTTATATATTTTTTCTTTTCTTTCTTTTGTTAGAAATACAAAATTTCTTTAAAACACAATTTCAATCTATATTTATATTTTCAATGACCAAAAAATGAAACATTTACAAGTACCAAGTGGAGAAACGACCATCTAATTTGGTGGGATTACCTCTACCTACTCTTTAACATTGTGTAACTGACAAATGAGGCAAATGTGATTAATGCTAATATCCTCATCTGATAAACAATAGAGATACAATAACAATTTCATTATGGAAAGTGAGGCAATGCCCCAATCAGCGGTAATATCAAACACAAGTGATGTATAGCTTTCTAAGAATCATGTTTCTAACAATCCTTTTTTCACTTTTACAAGGGAGATTCATGGCCTCCAAGACTGATCGATTGTACAAAGAGAGATGGAAGGGAAAAATTCTGCAAAAAAAGATTAAATTAAGACTCAAAAACTTTGCACTCCTTATCACCAGGGCTTGTCTTGCAGTAGTCCTCCAATGGGTCTCCACTTCCTTGTGCTGATGCACCAGGCCATTTGCTTGCCAGCAAATGCGCCAAATCAACCACTCTTTGACTGCAAATTTCGAAACAATTAAATTCATGGTTTCTACTTTCTCATGAATCCAATATAAGCCATTCCTGTAATAGATTTGGCTTATTTTCATGCAAATTTGCTTATGTCAAGCCAACATGTCACCTAGTGGACTTACTCTTACAACTGAAGCTTATTATATGTGACTCTACAGGAAATTTCCTTATCTGTCTAGTTTATAATGAATCAAGATAACCGTTTTTCCTCGTGTAAATAGTGTACATTTTTTGCATACCTGTATCCCCACTCGTTGTCGTACCAGGCAACCACCTTGACCATATCATCTCCCATCACCATTGTCAAGGATGAGTCGATGGTGGAAGAGACATCTGAGCATCGGAAATCAACTGACACAAGAGGGACATCGCAGACATCAAGCACGCCTTTCAATGGTCCCTCAGCTGCCTTTCTGAAAGCTGCATTGACATCCTCAGCGGTGATTCCTTTCTTCTCAACGTTTACAACAAGGTCCACAACTGAGACATTAGGAGTTGGCACACGGAGCGCAATGCCGTTGAGCTTGCCCTTGAGCTGGGGTAGCACTAGTGCGACAGCCTTGGCAGCACCAGTGCTTGTTGGGACAATGTTCAGTGCTGCAGCTCTGGCTCTCCTCAAGTCACGGTGAGAAGCATCCAAGAGCCTCTGGAGATGAGAAAAGTCAGTGGTTTTATATATTAGCCGGCGCACACAGAATCAAAATGCGCATTTAGAGATCATTTGAAATCAAATTGTGAAGATCATCAGACTGGTGCAAAGTTCAAGTTCTACCTGATCACCAGTGTATGAGTGGGTGGTAGTCATTGTTCCCTTGACAATGCCTGCAGAAAATGTAAGGGCACAACGGTTATATCATAAAGGACCATGGAAAATAACAATACTTCAATCAGTACACAGTCAATAAGCTAAAATGCTTCTCTGTATATATCATCAAATGTCAGCAGTACACTGTGCTTGGCCAGCTATAGGCATAGTCCAATTTTCTATATATATCACCTAACTTCGTGTTGGATCCAAGTTGGATTACGACTCTTACCGAACTCTTCGTCCATGACTTTTACAAAAGGAGCGAGACAGTTGGTGGTGCAAGAAGCATTGCTGGAAGCACGAAAACAATCTCATATTAGTTTCAACAAGGATGAAGAGATACAAGTAGTAAGCTCATTCGTTTCTGTACTTGTTAGAAAATTATCTGGGAAGTGTTGACCTTATGATGTTAGAAACATTGTGCTCATAGTCCTGTTCATTGACACCAACAACATAGGTTGGAATATCAGCACCTTTTGCTGGAGCAGTGATGATAACTTTCTTGGCGCCGGCCTGGATGTGCTTCCCGGCACCAGGGCCATCTACAAATACACCTGTTCCCTGTAGTACATATAATTTAGGAGAAATGCAATTTGGGTTTCTAAGAAGGGACTGAATAGAGTTTTATGCAATCTCAAGAGAGTTATGACCGAGGAAGAGATGTGTACCTCAATAACAATGTCAATGCCAAGTTCAGCCCATGGAAGCTTCAAAGGGTCTCTGTTGGAGACGACCTTGATTGGCTTCCCATCAACGCTGATCGTTTGGTCGTCTAATATTTTTACATCTGCCTTGAAGGTGCCAAGCATTGAATCATACTTCAGTAGGTGAGATGCCTGCATTTAGAATATGAGCCAATCAATCAGTAGTCTAACAACCGAATTGCATATTGCCAATCATCCAACAAGTTTAGCCTGTTGATTTCACGGGAACAATTTATATGATCACTCACATTCTTGACACCTCCACTGTCGTTGACAACAATAACGTCAAGTGGTGAATCTTTGCGGCCATGCCAGCAGCGAAGGAAGTTCCTGCCAATGCGTCCAAATCCATTGATTGCTACCTTCAGCTTGGCCACAGTTTCTCCCTTGACAGGGATTGATCCTGCAGCCTAATTTGCAAAACACAGAATATCTATGATTATCAACTGATTTCAAGTACAGTCTGCCTCCAATCAAACAAATTCAAGTTTTGGTGTTCCACTCCTCAACTCCAAATAACATCGTAGACACTTAAGATTGTGCAATAAATACTGAACTTTCAAGCTCAAGTATCAATACACAAGCAAATCCTTATAGCCCCTGTACAGACCGAAAGGCGAAAATCTGGACCTAGTCTAAGAAAAAGATCCAAATTCATTCCAACTAGTTTAAGAAACTGATTAAGACCCCCTTTTAGTTCATGACAGGCTAACAACTGTCCCCTCTTATAGTCAACCTGTTTATAGCAGTAGCAGATAGCGTCAAGTATAGTTTCCAATACCATTTCCGAATCTTAATTGTTTTAGAACCTTTAAAAGGTCAAAGGCAGACTAAATGTGATCGATGCTTTGCAATAATTGCTCAAAATCAATATTATCATTATTGTTAACTGTAAGTATCCTAATCATGTATAGATATGATACGAGATAATGGTCAGGGTGAGAACTGTTTCACACCTTTGGAGCAAGCTGAGCAGCCACTACATCAAAGAATGAAGACTCCCTGGCATTCTTCGCAAAGGTTACACGTCCACTGGATTTAAGACCAGAGAATTCAGCAACTTCCAGCCTCTACACAACCAAGAAAAAGAATAGAACAACCAAGAGATTCGTGTATCAGAAAACAGTAAAACTGTAAAACGTGATTAAATTTGCAGTGAACAACACATAGATAGCTAAAAAATGGTGAGGAAATTGACCCTAGAGAGGCATTGAGTAGGGAAGGAGTGGGAGGTCTTGGAAGGAAGCCTTGTATTGGTTGGAATTCTTGAAGAAGCTAGAGCTGCATGGGAGGCCATAGCTGCCACTAAAACTATAAAGTATAGCTTCTAATCTATATATATAAACAGTTGCAAATTTGTCCTTTTTAATATTTCTCCATGCTTTGTATAATTCCATTGCCAAAGTTCTGAAATTATGGCTGCAAGTGAGTTAAAGCAATGAGTGGTAAGGATGGAATATGAATATAGATATTAGATAAGATCATGTCTTGGTGTCAACCTTTTCAAATGTAAACCACAGATTGTTCACTCATTTCTCTCCTTTTTTCCCCTCCTTTTTTTCTTCTTTTTTTCTTTTTCTTTTTTTTTTCCTCCCTGGATTGGTGTTAGCATATTGTTGAATATTGCAGATTATATATCCACCACAATCCTAACTATGTGCATGAAACTGTATGAAAGTGATGTGAGGCCTGCATGGACAGGGCAAAAGTCCAAGATAAAGAATATGCCTGAGCCATTAGATTTTCTTGTACTTCTGGCTGTTAGAAATTCAAAGTTGATAACAGGAAAGCAAAATATCAGCGTCTGCTTCAGTGTAGAAGTCACACGAATTAATAAAATCAAACCCCACATGGCATTTTTTGAGGGCTTGATTTGGGTCAACTAAAAACTAAATTAAACCAAATCAATCGAACAACATATCTCGTTATGTATGTTAAGAGTCATCTTCTCTCTAAGTTCTGTGCACGCAAATCTCGTCTTAATATTTTTATTTAATTCTTTCTAGGAGGGTGTCTCGGAGTACTTATAGGTTTGTCAAACCTACTTATAAGCAGAAAAATAAAATATACACGTCTTATAAGCATATAAAGCTACTTATAAGCAACCAAAAATCACCCTTAGCTTTTTTCCACTGCTTATAAGCCATTAGAGTCAACCAAATAAAAGAAAGTTTATACCCCTTAAAATATTACTAATGAACGACCCCTTTTAGTTATTTTAACAAACACTACTATTTATAAGTACATATTTACCAAACATATGAACAACTCACAAGCACATTTTATCCAAACATTTCTCTACTTATTTAGTATTTGCTTATAAGTATCAAAAGTTACTTATAAATATCAATGATTTAGAAACTGCTAAAGAAAACAAAGCCAAACACCCTTTAAGTCTTCGTCCATGGCTCTTAGCACCTCAATCAAGCACCTCCTAACATGTCCAAACCATTTTAAATGATTGATTTTTCCTCAAGTGAGTATTTTGGTATGCAAAATAACAGTAGTCTAATGAATGGCCATAAACAATTATTGCAGTCTGTGACAGAAATGGACTAAGGCACAGCAGAGGAAACAAAATTTGGACCAGAGAAATCGGGAGGGCCACATCCGAGGATTCATTCAGTAAACAGCGAAAGAACCAACTTGAAAAGTTATGGGAGCGAGTAAACTCATGTTACATCCACTAAAAAGTACACAAAAATTTCCTTTTTCACCCTAACTGTTTCTTGCTTAGCAGAAAACCACGAACATGTTCATTATAGCTACAATGAGACTTAGGTGACATGTATGAAGCCGTTAATCCAAAATCCAGCACGAACTGATTGTTGAAATTGATAATATGAGCTCGCAAATATGTGTATCGACCCGGGTGAGCACTCTAGAGTTGGCCGAACTCTGCTCACATGAAGCTTCAACATCACATATAACCAGAAAAGCATACTTATGCAAATGCATCAACTTCGTCTAGATTGATAGCTGCTTCATTTTGATTATCATCTGACTGCAGTTGATTAGAAATTTCATCTATTGAAGAGTTCAGTTGGTCAATCTTCTCGGTCAGTATTTTGCGTTGTCTCTGCAGATTAAATACAGTATGGTTATGGCGTTAATAAAATGAAGAGATGGAAATATAAATTCAACTACATGAAACTAGAAAACAATCTAGCGAGAAAAAAGATTAAAGAAACAAAAGAATGATTTATTAAGATGCCTACACTGCCCATTTCTTAGCACAGAGGACTTTGTAGAAATAAGTTTAAAGAACAACAAAAAGAAAAGGATACAGGGAAAGAAAAAGAACAAGATTGGTTTGAACATCAGCTAATTTGCTTCAGCTGAGGAAGACAGCTAGTCAAGTGGTTGCATCAACAAACAAAAGCCTGCTTGCAGTAGAGGATCAACATTATTACTATTTGCTTGAATTGAACACCTCTGCTTTACGTGCACGATTCTTACACAAATGATTTTTCATTCCACACGATCACTTTTTGGTTTCCTGGGATCTTCTATCGACATGATTATATGAATATTATGTTTCTTCTATGACCATGAACGACATTGCTCTACGCGCAGGAAAGTTACGAACTTGAACTAATGAGTTTGATGGCGTGACAAACAGATAACAAGTTTGTATATCCCTACATGCAATTATAGATGATATATTCGTGCAGGAAGAAAGCATTAAAAGGCATGGCTTCAGGACTTATCTTGGCAATAAGAACAGTTGGGAGAAAAACCAAACCAAGAAACTAAATGAAACAGCTCTAAAGATTAAATATAGAAAGTGTTCTCTGCTTAAAGAAGAAAGATAGGACATATTAGAAGAGAGTCTTATGCTATTAACCATGGAGAGAACCTGGTTACCTCCAAAGCTTTTTCTTCATCATAAATAAATTTAGGCAGTTTCTTCATAAGATCCTTTCTGTCAGTTCCAGCTAATGCCTTGCTGATCTGCAAAAGAGCAAAAACTTGTCAATCATATATGACACATGAAGTTATTCACAAAGCATCCTCCTTAAATGCAAAGAATTAAACAGCTCAATAAAATAATATTGATCATAAC
Organism: Cordia subcordata; assembly: GCA_028554755.1. Lineage (NCBI taxonomy): Eukaryota > Viridiplantae > Streptophyta > Magnoliopsida > Boraginales > Cordiaceae > Cordia > Cordia subcordata. Next base: position 28,708,237 of record JAPTOF010000002.1, on the reverse strand, counting down.
TGGTATCTCACATCATAAAAATCTGTCAGTAGTCCCCTAGAAGAATGGTAAACTAGCACCCATTGCAAGATAACAGCATTGATTTGAAAAAATCTGCAAGAGTATGTGATACCACCTGAGGTGCAAATATACAACCGAGTGTGCCAACAGCAAGTCCTCCCAGAATAAAGCCACTAACAAATATACTCGCGTCGCTTGGCTTTCCTCCATCACTATCATGAAAAGAAGAAAAGAAGGAAGAGTGCCCATAAATATAGTGATCACTTATAATGGCACAATGCACGCAGAACACAAATCAAATTACAAAGTATGTTTCACAACCATGGCCTATTGGCAATCCCATCTAGCTTCTATTAAGTTGAATTGATAGGATCAAACAGAAACATTTATAACTGAGTGCGTGAAGCTGTGTAAGCTGAAGAAGCACCAGCACTTGAAATTTGCAATTTCACAGACTATTGCGGCATTAATTCCTATAACCCAAACAATGTAAGAGCAAGACTTTGTTGTGGCAGATCGAGCTTTGAGGTTCAACTTTTTTCCTCTCAAAATTGAAATTAAAGTTGCTGTAACAAAATGATGAAGAAAAGCATCCTAGCATATCAAGAAGATACCTGTAACCTGCTTGAACAGAGAGTGGGCTCCTATTGCTGGATGATTTTCTTGCATGCCTGAAGGATATGCCACTCGGAGAAACCAAACTCATGAGACATTTGTCCACTGGCCTCAATGCACAGCCTGAACCATCCCAATGGTAAAAGATCAACTTAACAAAGTTGCAACATCATAAAGAGATCAAATGAATTTTGTGATGCCACGGATTGGTGCGAGACATGATGAGAGTATGGTTTTCAAGTTAGTGTCATGACTTCAATTAAAAGCTTGTTTAGATTGGTTTTTTTTTTTTTTTAATGAGAAAGTTATTTCTTTCCTGAAAAATCAAATCTTTTTTTGCATCATGTTTGGATTACATTTCAAGAAGTTTTTTTTTTTTTTTCTCCCAAAAGTCAAAAATTTTAGCCATTCAAAAAAACTTTGTTTTCAAAAGTTCTAGAAAAAAGCATTTTTAGAAAAAGTTAATTCAAATGAGCCGAATAACTTCAGATAACCAACTAGGTGGTTGAATTTGAAGCGCAATACAGTCATTCCTAGTCCTAAAAGATAAAGTTTCGGGGCAGCGGCATGACAAACATATTGCAGCATAAGTATCAATCATAATTAAAGCATGTATATCTTTTAAGCACAGCTTCACATCTCTGTTGAATTTTCATGAAAACAAGCCAGCAAACAACCCTGCAGCTCAGAGCTTAGAAGATAATGAATGCAGCAGCTCATAGATACTAGTCACGAAACAGTATCAACTAAAAGGCAAAAGTTATACACGAGTTTAGATCCTAAAAGGCAAAAGTTATATCCTTTTTTACATACAAGTAGCAGAATGAGAGAGTATTAACTAAAAGCACAGGTTGGTACACAAAACTGTAGCAATGGGAGGGGTTTAGAAAGGGTCAGATCTCAAAACATATAGTTCGGTGCATAAAACTCTAGTCATACACGAGCTTAGAAAAGGTTGCACATTTGCCCAATAAGATCCAAAATTTGGATCTTTCGTCAAGATTCTTTAATCCCCATTTGCTGCTCCTCTTATAAAAACGAAAAACGTTAAAGCAATGTTCATTGTTTCATCTCTCTCAAGAATGGAAATTAGTAATGCTTAATAGTTGTTAGCAAAATAAAAGGTGAAAAATAGAAAAAGAAAATGAAATGAAAAAGAATAATAATAACCTGAAGGAGTTTTAGATAAGAGTTGTGAGCTTGAGAGAGCTGTCATTGCTTCAAAGACTCGAGAGTGAGACACTGACGAGAGAGTAGGCTTCTAATTTTCGAAGCTTTTAAGGTTAATATTAGTGAAGTGTTCCACAGTCCTGTTGTTGTTTTGGAACTTGGAAGGTAAACTATACCCAAAAAAAAAAAAAACGTAAAATACATTTTATTTCATGTATTCTATTAAAATTAGGATTAATTTTCTACAGAGTTCCTATTTTTTTCTTTTTTTTTTCAAATTGATCTTCATTATTTTTAAACATCCAAATTAGTGCTTAATGTTTCACAAATATAATCAAATTAATTCCTATTATTTTAAAAACATTCATACTAGTCTTTATGTTTCATCCCTATTGTTTAAAAGAATTATATTAATTAATCCTTAATGTTTTACAAACTTATTTAAATTAATCTCAATCTTTTCTATTCATTTTTTCCTTAAAACTGAGACTAATTTGGATAAATTTATAAAATATTTAAGACTAATATGATTTTTTCAAATAATTAATAAGACCTAGTTTGACTATCTTTGTGAACAATTGAGGCTAACATACATACTTTTGAAGACCAAGGACTAATATATATATATATTTGTGAAATATTAAAAATTAATTTAAACATTTAAAAATGATATAGACTAATTTAAAAGAGTAAAGAAACAATAGGAACTTATGTGATATTAACTCTAAAAAATTTTCACAAACTTTCCAGATACTTTGATGTAAACCCACAAAGGAATGTTATCAGATTTCTAATTGTCGCTTCCGTTATCAGAGGTTGTTCATATTAATTTTATAGAAATTTCTTAGCTGCTTGCTAATGTAAATGGAACATTATTTAAAAAAACCAATATTTTATTGGACTTCTTTTTTGGGTCAAATTATTGGACTAATTATAAATCAGGGGTGCGACGTATAGGCAATACGTTATTGATGTAACAGAAACAATGATTTGAGAGGCCTCTTTAATTATTCTCTGATGCAAAAGCATCTATTTTCGTTTAACTTTCGCTAAATCATAATTTGTTTCATAATTATCTTGCAAAATTTATAATGATTTTAGGTAATTTATAATAATTGTCAATGAGAGATTGAGTAATTGAAGCTAGTTGATAAGATTCAATGTCTCTGTAAGCTAGCAGTTAGATTTTGGTCCGACGAGCACCTATCATTTTTAAAGATAGAGCTTATGGTACTCAATCCACATTAATTTCTTTCGAAAACCTGTGTTTAGTTTATAAAATTTAAATTTGCAACTACACACATTTAAATAATAATTTTCTTTTTGTGTATAAGGACAGTCGAAGCCAACTTTAAATAATTATCCTTTTAGGCAACGTCTTACCCTTTCTATCTTGTTCTAACAATTCAACGAGTGGTCTATGTATTTTGTCAAGGATCCAAGTTCCGAAAAGTTTCTTCAGGCCTATATTGATTAACCAATCAGCACATCTATTAACTTCTCTGTATATGTACCTTAAACAATGATTTTCATCTGCGAAATTCAATATATTGATAAACTATTGGAGGACGATTTTTTTGTTTTTTTTTGGAGTAAAAATGTGATTCAAACTAATGAATGCCCAAGACTACATATTTAACCCACTCCAGTAGGGTACAAATAATTTACAATATCTTGTAATAATTTAGGCATGTTAAATACCCAGAAATCTTTTACAAGAAAATTTTGCAACGATTTCAGTATGTTAGACCCAGTCAATAGACGCTCGAAAATATATAATGTTGGAGAAGGATTGACCAATTAGAGATGTTCAGTGAGAAGGACTGTGACATATGCGTGCCGAACAATTTGGTCCGCGAAGAATCTTCCTTTGTTGGCCCTTAGCAGCCGGCTACGTCTTGTATTAATCTAAGCCCCCCAGTATTTTAATCTTCCCCAAGCCGACGTTTTCTGCTGCATGACAACGTTAACACATCAACAATTATTCTATAACTGCGTGTCAGAACAATAAACATAAGACAATCTTATAACAAACTACTAAACCAATATATGGACTCATTGGACACATTGCCATTGGTTTTTGCTCAAACTTATAAAGCTGCTGCATTGCCAAGAAAGAACCTTCTGTCATTCGCTGGAGACTCGGGGCTCGAGCCATCAGTGAGATACCACTCTGAAAGAGCGAGCTAGTCCTTGTTCTCGAAGACCATGGCGGTTGCGGGAGAGAAATCCTTCTTGGAAACGCCCACGTGGTCTGTTGCAGCTGTGTGTGCAATTTTCGTTGTCATCTCTGTCCTGATTGAACATGGAATTGAGTCCCTTGCGAAGGTGTTTGTCTTGTTTTTCGCTGTGTGATCATTGAATCTATTTGCACTTCTTTTTTCAAATAGAGTTGAGAAAGTATATAGCTGATTTTTGTACGATTCTTTTTGCCTTCGTATTAGTTGTTCCGGAGGCGGCAGAACAAGGCCATGCTCCAAGCTTTGGAGAAGATTAAAGCCGGTACAAATACGATGTTAAATATTAATCTTTTTTTATTTTTTATTACTCGTTTATAATTATTAAGGACATGAAAATAAAATATTAGTTAAAACACAATATAAATATAGTTATTTATTTATTTCTTAAAAACATGGTGTCAAAATGTTGTAATTTAGTAAGTTAATTTATATTATTTATATGTATATATATAATATAAACATATAATAAACATTAAATAAGCTATTGCATAATAAAGATATAATAGGAAAATTAGTTTAATAATAAATATTAGAAGGTAAGAATAAAATTATAAATAATTTGGTCAAACTTGCTTTCTTTTACAGAGTTTTTAAAGCAATAAAAAATATTTGGGGCAGAATGCTTTTCATTTTCTTGTTAAAGGCACTTAAAAAAAATTCACTTTCTTTATTATTAAAAAACAAATACGTATACTAACTTAAATATGATTTTGACAAGTTTGACTAGCTTAAAAACTAAATCAAACACCCTAGTCTGCGTAGGTACCGACTTAAATAAGTGCGTTTACATACTACTTTCTATTTCTTTTGGGTACTAATATTTTTAAATAAGCATTATTAAGGCTAGCTTTGTGAATAAAAATTCTCTAATTAACTCATAATAATTGGAATTAATAATTTCTGATTGTGATGTTAATTTTGCAGAGCTGATGATACTTGGGTTTATATCCCTATTACTGACTGTGGGAACAGCTGGAATTGCAAGGATTTGTATCCCCTCAAGCCTTGAAGGCAAGTGGTTTCCATGCAGACGTGGAGATGGCGAGGGAGGTGATGATGAAGATCATGACGACAGACGAAGGAAATTACTATCATTTGCTGCTGATGATATGATTTGGCGTCGCTCCTTGGCCGCTGGTGATCAGAAAAATTCTTGTGGCAAGGATGTGAGATCATACCCCTCTCTTTAAATACCACAAATATGCAAACCTTGTTAGTTAGGAGTGTGTTAACGCAACAAATAAATAGTGGTTACGAATCTTATAAGGCCGGTTGATCTATTGAACAATGGTTGAGGCCTACTGGTCAAGCGGTCGTTCGGCTGGCAAGTCCATTGTTTGGTTACTGCCTCAATCGATCGGTCTTTCGATCGATTGGTATGACCAACCGATTATCCAGAATGCTACCGTTTGAGGAATAGGCATGTCTGCTTATTGTAACGGGCCAACATACACGTTATAAGTTTAAATTTTTAGATGAGATAGTAATTTAATAATCTTCGATCAATGATGTCTGTGCAGAGAGTACCAATGATTTCATATACGGCGGCACATCAGTTGCATCTGTTTATATTCGTCCTCGCCGTAGTGCATATTTTATACAGCGTCATCCTCATGGTTCTCGGGCAGGCCAAGGTAATTAATAATATATAAAGAAGAATTCTTCAAAACGATTTAACGATTTTTGATCGCTCTTGAAGCATTGAGATTTACAAAATATATTAAATTCTATCACTCAAATACGCACTATGTTCATTTCTTTTCTTGTTTATATATGTATGTTAATCAGATGAAGAAGTGGAAGGCTTGGGAACTGGAAACCGCTTCCTTAGAATACGAATTTACAAATGGTCATCAATTTTCCAATTTCTCTAAATTTGAAACTAATTATATTTTTGACTTGCTTGGTACCTGTTGATTATATATATATATATATGTTTATATATATATATGTATATATATAAGCGCTAACTTTGAGTGTGATGTTCTCCAGATCCAGCAAGATTTAGGTTTGCTCATCAAACATCTTTTGTTAAACGTCATTCTGGACTATCAAGAATACCTGGGATTAGATGGATTGTGAGAATTTATCCTTCTTTTTCTCTTCACATTAACTTTCATCTTCGACTCACTTAGTCAGGTTTTACTAGCTAGTTGAGTGTAGTTATCAATGTTTTCTAAACATAATCAAATTAGTCAGCAATTAATATTTTAGACATGAATATTATTATTAGTCCTTAATGTAACAAGTAGCATTCTTGGTTATTATTTATTGTGATGATGTAACAGGTAGCATTTTTCAGACAATTTTTTGGTTCGATATCCAAGGTAGATTATATGACAATCCGAAATGGATTCATCAATGTAAGTATGTAATTGGTGTCCTCAATTTCTTGTCCAGGATCATATTAGATTTTTCTTTTTCTTTTTGGTTAGTTTGACCCAATATTAATCTAATTTTTAAATTGAGCTCTGATATATAAAATCTACTCGTGCAGGCACATTTTAGTCCAAATTCCAAATTCGATTTCCATAAATACATCAAGAGATGCATGGAGGATGACTTCAAGAGGGTCTTAGGAATAAGGTCTTGAAACCGAAATGCTTATATGGTTAATGATTATTATTAGACTAATTAATACGTAATTGCTGCATAATTTACTTGTTTGAAGTTTGATTTTTGCAGTATCTCCTTGTGGTTCGTCACCATCATCTTATTGCTTTTGAATGTCCACAGTAAGCCACTTTCTTCATCTTCCTAGCTGAGCTACCTTTGAAGATACTTTCTAAAGATTTTTGCTTCATAATAAGTCGATTAGAAATATTAGATATTTCCCTTTTTCTTATCACTCGTTCTCACCTTTTATATGCATATCGACATTTGACATACGAATTTAACAATTTGTTCTATTTCTTTCAAGGTAATAATATGTGTATGTAAAAATCTGCAAACAGATTGATTCACTTACTAGTAATACATTTCTCAAATTAATTTTTCAAATCATTGTACTACGCAGAGTGGTTGACGTTTACGTGGATCTCTCTACTCCCACTATTTGTAAGTAACGATTGATTAACATTCTTTTGGCACTTAAAAGTAACTATAGAAATTCTACAATTTGTAAAGCTAATTAATTAAGTAGATGTGTTAAATGTCTTTAATTTGCCTACAGGTACTAGTCATAGTTGGCACCAAACTACAATTGGTGATCATGGAGATGGCTCGTCAAATCCAGGAAAAGAACACTGTTGTTAGAGGTGCCCCAGTGGTTCAGCCAAGCAATGATTTTTTCTGGTTCAATCGACCCGGTTGGATTCTTTTCTTGATCCACTTCACCTTGTTTGAGGTCAGCTTTTCAGCCCCCGTGTTTTTTTTTTCCTTCCAATAATCCAATGAAACACTAACGCAATCATTAATAACGTGGATTCAACGATTAGCTCTCTAAGTAACTGGTTTAGAACGATTATACACTGAATACATATTCTTTATACGATTATGTAGATGTATGTACGGAGTATTACTGATGAGATATCGGTCCTTAATATTCGCCTTGGTTTCTTTTCATATTCATGAAGTCAAAATCAATCTTTAAATATGATAACAACATCTTAATTAATTGCAGAATGCATTTCAAATGGCATACTTCTTATGGTCACTGGTAAGTTCATCACTACTACATGAAAAGCAAGTTTCAATTTAGACCTTGATGAATATGTATATATGTGTGCATGCATACATACATATATGTATATATTATATGTCAGTTTGTGAACGACATTTTATGGTGCAGTACACATTTGGAACTGACTCATGCATGCACGAGAGTTTGCTCCTGATTTTGCTGAGGGTTTTCCTTGGAGTAGCTCTGCAAATCCTCTGCAGCTACATTATTTTCCCTCTTTATGCCATAGTGACCCAAGTAAGCAGCTAGTAGTACGAGCACGGTTATTACGATAGAGACAACGCAACTTCAAAGTGCGCGTGTCCGACAAATATTAGGATAAAAAGCCTTGGACTCTTACGGTTTACTTAAAGTGCGTGTGTTTAATAAATTTATATATCTAGATGGGATCGCGCATGAAGACAGCGATTTTCGAGGAGCAAACAGCAAAGGCATTGAAGAAGTGGCAGAAAGCTGCAAAGGTGAGGAATAAGCTGCGCAAATTTGGTGGTGGGGCTGCTGCAACTGATGCATCATCTAATGCTGGTGACTTCACAAGTATTAATCGTCCAGAAACTAGTCATCATGGTACATCACCAATGCATTTGCTGCGCAATTATCATCGCTCTGATGCAGCTGACCCAAGCGAAAGCATTCCAAATTCTCCAATGACATATCATTCTGATACTGATCTCTCAGATTTTGAGGCTCCTGCTGATCATGCCAGGCCTGATGATGCTCCAGATAGAAAATCTGATACTACAGTTGATTTCACTTTTGTTCATCCTTAGGATGTGTTCAATAAACAATGATAGTGTCTATGTATCATGTCCCCTTTTGGAAATAAATTCAAGGGGGCCTTTGTTATAATTCGTTCAATCTTGATATTAGGTATGTCTATATATATATATATATATAGGATTGAGAGTGTTGAAATTCATTTCAAATATACAGATAAGAGTGTGCAAAAGGGTTTTATGCACTTTTTATCTCGCTTTTTATCGTCTTCAATCATTAAATGAAAAAAAACCCGTTGATGGTTTTATTTTTTGCACTAACTTGTAATTTTAAATTTTCTCGGTAGACATCCTTTTTTTTTTGTAATAAAGGAAATCCAACTAATAAAATTCGATAATCAACTGATAAATAAAATTCGATAATCAACTGATAAACTTTCAGTACGCAGCACGTTCTTAGACTAATAAATCTTAGGAGTATAATACGTCTTCTATATTAAATACCAGTTAAGTTAAGAGCATTCATGCAGGATAAAAAATTGAAATTATTTTTGAATTATGAAATATATTTAACTTCATCTTTTACCACGGGAAGAATTTCTGGGTAAAAATCTAGAGGCTGTTGAGCTTTGCTTATTTGCAACTTATAAATAAGCCAAATCAAACATCCTTCTAATGTGGACTTTTCTTGGATTTTTGTCAAACGTCATCCAAAACCAAGGTCAACGAAAGTCGACCACAATCTCTCCTGATCCATAATTATTTTGTACACTCAATTTGACCGCACACCTAAACGTAACTTAACAACCACCGTAAAAACGACACCGTTCCCCTCAGATGCACTCTTTCCTCAATCATCCTTCCCACCATAAATTAAAAAAAAGAAAAAAGAAAAAAGAAAAAAGAAGAATAAATACAAGTTCTTGCCAATCGAAAACCAAAAAAAAAAGCAAAAAAACCAAAGCCGTAAAAAGCAAATAATTAAAAGATCGATTTTTTTGTTGGGGGCAACAGATCAAAAGGTTCTGTTAAGCTGCAACACATTTGTTTCTATATTTAGAATTTAATCCATTTATCAGCTAGGGTTTAGTAATCCTCAATTATATTCGCCCGTGTAAATTCTTCGTAAGTTATTTTTGTTTTTTAATAGATCAGAAAATTGAGTGAAAACTTAGAGAATATGGCAACCCATTTTGATCGGTGGGAGAAAGATCCGTTCTTTTCTGCCGCAGAAGAGGTTCAGGAATCTGCCGACAGGTACAAGATTTGATTTGTTAATTTGAATTTAGGTTTGGTTTGTGAATTATGAATCTTTATATGCTATAGCGTTTAATTGCTCTATTGTTTTGTTTAAATAGAAACGAAAATTGTAATATTAGTTTTTCTTTTTTCTTTTTTTCTTTTTTTGTTCGTGTTTTAGGAGATGGAATCAAAAAGTTGTTAATAGATTTTTTGGGTAGATAGATTTTGATAAGAGTTGGTGCTGATCCTTTGGTTTTGGATTCTGAAGGATGGAATCAACTTATAGAACATGGCTTCATTCCCAGAAGGACACTTCAGGTGTTTGGAATGTGAAGGAGCTTCGCCGGGACCTACGGACTGCCCTTGGCACTACCAAATGGCAGGTCACTCCTCTCCCCGGCCCGAATTCAATAAGCCTATTAGAAGTTTTTGTATGTAATATGTCACATATATATATATATATATATATATATATATATATTTACATATATGTGTCAAGTGAGTATGTTATAGCAGGTTTCTGGGCGCAGTTTGGCGTATATAAATCATTTAGAGAGTATAGATTGTTGGATTGACTGTTGGATGCTTTGATGGATGCAGTTGGAAGAATTTGAGCGCGCGGTTAATTCCAGTTACAAGAATGCTTCTGCTGATGATTCCAAAGATAGGCATCGTGAGTTCATTATTGCAATTGAGAGTCAGATTTCGAATGTGGAGAAATCTTTAAATGAATCAGCTATTTCAAAGGGGAAGCCACCATCGCCCTGGGTACGCTTGGATGAAGGAGAGCGTAATGAACTGGCATTATTCCTGTCTGGGCGATCTGCAGCTTTTAATGTGGATCAATCATTTGGCAGAGTTCTCAATAGGGATCAGCAAGCAGTGAGTTCAACTGATGCTGATAAGCAATCTACGGCAGAGTGTTCGAAGGATTCATCTCATTCTCCAGAGTGGGGTAGAGTGGGAATTAAAGAGGAGATGTTCCCTGGTCACCGCAGGATAGCAAGTGCCAACGATATTGGTGTGTGGAAGATTGCTGTTTCTGATGATGCTTTACCTCGAAGTTCCTCCAATGAGCAACCTGATCCACCTCCTCGAAAAATTCCCAGTTTTTCAGGGTTCTTGAATACAATGGAAGCGGCAGCTAAGTTGAAGTGGTCAAAGAATGGTTATAGGAAATTGAAACTTTCAGATCATAACCAAGAAGCTGATACATTGCCTCGATCTCAGAATTTGACAAAAGTGAGTGTTTATTTTGCTTTCAAAATTTTCCACCATATTTCTTATGCTTATTTGGTTTGTTGTTGGCATAAGCTGCTTAGCTTGATACAATCTGCTTTCTGCGTGAAGGGCCTCAATGCATGCTACGAGAGGAACAAGAGTTGCCTTGATGGTTGTGATGACTGCTATGACAAGCAACTGTATGGCTGGTATGGAGCCATCCAGAGACAACTCCAGAGATCTCAGTATCATGTGCAATATAGCCGACCTGTTCAAGTTGTGTTCTCTGTTCTTCTCCTCATTTGTGTAATTGGTAAGTCTTGTTATTATAGCTTGTTTATTTTTTTAATAGGTTCAACATTTTCTAGATTTATGTGGCCAGGATTGACTTCTCTATAGAAGTAACATTCAATAAGTAACAACATATAACAATTATTTGATTCAAAATTGGAAGAAATGAGACTAAGAAGTAAATTTTACCATGTATCTTTCCATTTATAAGTGTGGGTGGTAGATTGGCACATGGAGTAAGGATTTTCCCCCTGTTTCTGATGGAAACATAATTTCTTTATTAGATTGTATGAAAAGTACTGAATTAGATGAAGCGCGGTTCCTGCATATTTGCTTTTCAAAAGGTAGTAAAGTCTTCCTGAAGAGTTGAGGCAGTTTTATATTTTGTACCAACCTGTAAAGCTAGGAGAAGAATAAATGCAAATAAAGGTTGTGTGATAGCTCTTCCACCCATCCCATCCCCTTTTAACGAATAGCTCTTAGTGGCTATTGTTTGAAGGGTTAGATATGAAGCAAAAAGTATGTGTTGATTGGTGGGTGTTGTGGAGGGTGAAGCAGTATTTATGTACCAGGAATTTAATTTGAGGTAGAAGGGCCATGCTGGTGGTTTTAGATGCTGTATTTTTCAGAAAGGGCTGGACCTTTTTTATTTTTTTTTGACTAGCTAGAATGGCATATGGAGTCTAGAGTGGCCTATACCACAGGTAATAGATGGTGGAAGATGATTATGGCGCCTGCCTCCATGGTATATCTTCCACAAAGGGAAGCTGCATTACCTTCCTACAATGGGCTCTATTATGACCTGCGGCCTCGAAGTCACGTATATCTTCATTTTCTTCTGTGGGCCAGGCAAAGGAAGAAGGTAGTGCAGCGATATTTGAGCCTTTGAATGGAACTCTGGTTAATGTAGATTGGAGGTATACCTGCTTTGATTGTGAGACATGTTAATATACCTAAATCCGGCAACTCTGAGACCTTGTATTTCTGAAGTTAATTATTTGTAATTGAAGAATTGCAGTATATCTTAGAGTATGCGTGTTTTAACAAAATCTTTACGGAGGGGAGTGAAGAAGAGTCATATTAAGAGAAAGTAATTAACTAGTATATGTAGCTTTACCATGAACAAAGTGCTGAGGAAACAGGGTAAAGCAGGTACATTAGCCGCAGTTAATTTTTTAATAGCAAAAAGATGCAAGGAATCTTATTGTCATGTAACTTCTCTCTTATTTGAGAAAACTTGTTGCCTGGGACTCAGGCCTGTGCCAAGCAGCACTTCTCTATGTTTTTGCTTGATCCAATTATGGTCGGCTGTTTTAGGTTCTCAGTCAGTGCTTTGCAGTTTAAATTAATCCCAAATCTCAATCATTATAAATTGTTGGTCTAGTCTATCTATGTTTTTGTTCAGAAGATGGGCCAGGATGTGAATGCTGGATGGATGTATGGACGTCATTATTCATTAGAAATGATTTGGGTTCTAGAAAAGTGGAGTTTCTTTTGTCGAGAGCAAGATGGAGGAGAACCATCTAAGATGGTTCAGACATGATAAGAGCGGACCAATTGAGTCATTTATCAGAGTCCGAACTTTGAAGGTGTGGAGGTTGTCCATTATAAGAGGAGTAGAAAGAGGCTTAATGAGAGTATAATTGGCAACACTTACGCGAGATCTCGTGTGTGTGAAATGGGTGGCATTATTCAATTTATTTAGCTGATACAAACTAGTAAGAAAATGTTTTAGTTTGCTTTCTTCAGTGTGTATGTGCTTTTTGACCCTTTTTGCATGTAGTTGCAATCTGTATCTTTATACACGGTTGTACTAGTCTCTGTTTGCATCTATTTTACATTGCGCTGTGATTACTTTTATTAAAAATGTATAAGACTAATATTTCAATTGACTAAGTTGCTTAAACTGTCTTTGGTTTTTGCAGTTCTATTGGCGGTACGTGCAATCTGAGGACAAATAGATTATTTCTCGATTGTAATTGTTGTCGGAGGGTTGAAGAAGTGCACAAAAATGTGTAGAGGAATCTTAGGCTGCTACCAGGTAGAGATAGGTGCAGTTTTGTTTCTCTTTTCTTTGATACCATCCTTATAATATGTGAATACGGGTTCTCTGATTTGCACCATCAATGCTGTATTACAATCTTAAGCAACCTCTTTTTTTTTTCTCCTCCCTGGGTTACCTGTTTTGTTTTCATCATTGGTCACTGATTTGTTGTATTATCATGACTTACGGGATTATAGTTAAGAAGTATGTTTAACCTGTTTGCCTGTCGTGACTTCCTCGTGCAAATTGTCATTGGGTTCATCCTCCAGCAAATTGTAGTAGCCTTAAAGATAACCTACTTAATATTTGAGAAGAGCAAGTTCTCAAGCAACCTGCGAAAGAGTGAAAACATTTCGTTGCTCCATCTTTTTCTGCTGTTACTCATTTGAGCAGGCCTCCATATATGCATACAGGAACGGGATCGATGAATGTTAGCTGAGCATTGTGAATCAACCACCAAACAGGAAAAAAAAAACGCATACATCTACGCCCTTCTAGACCCTCTTACCCGATGTTCCATTTTTTCGTTTAAGATAACATTATTCAGATGCTTTTGGAGAGGATGAAGGATTTGCAATAAAAGAAACTCAACGTGAATGAATCTGGTTCCACCAGGCTCAAAACTCTCTTGATATAACAAGTGTACATAGCTTCAGCACTAGTTAAGACTTTACAAAACGCGTAGGTACTTCGATTGCATGATACAAGACTTTTCTCCCTCAAAACATTCAGGAGTAAAGAAACTGCTGCTCTCATCAATTTATTGATGGATGAATATTCAGCGTTCGCTTAAGGCTCAAAGAAGCATTTTCTCTGATGACTATTACTGAGTGGCACGGGCTCTGGAGTTGTTTAATAAATCTTTGTCCTCTTTAGCTTCGCCGCGATCTTTGTTGTCAAACTCTACACCTTGGAACGTGATCCTAGAACTACGATACTGGCTACCGAAAGCTGTGCCAAATCCCCACCCAAGGCCTAGCCCAACTCCACAGCCACCACCTTCAGATTAAAGTGAAAATGTAGCAGTCAACATGCTATCATCAGTTAAAAGTATAATGGTTGCGCATATGAGCATTGTTAGAGTGCTATTACCTACACCAAGACCCAGGAAATTCAATGGCATGCCTGAAATACATAAACTTGAATTAGAAAATACGAACGACAATGAAAGCAAGAGCTTCAAATTTACAAAATACAATTATCGGGCAATGGATGGAAAGGTGTATAGGGGGCTTCAACTTAAAGCAGAGTAACTCAAAAACAAGTGCAGCATATTCGAGACAAGATGACAAGAATAACATTTTGGTTCACAATATCTGCCAGGAGCGAAATGATTAGCAGGGTGAAATCTCTTAGACATGTATGTAATGTTGGCGATTGCAATGATCTTTTTTTCCTTCTTTCTCCAAGTTCCTAGATTCAAAATGATTAGCAGAGTGAAATCTCTTAGACATGCAATGTTGGCAATTGCAATGATCTTTTTATCATCTTTCTCCGAGTTCCTTGATTGCAAGATGACGCTTGAATAATGACTTCCCAACTAAAAAAGCATGAGCAAATTCACAAGGGTTTAGGGTGGAGGTCATGTGGTTGAGACTAATTCTCAAGGGTAGTGATGACCTAAATTTGAATCCAATGAGAAGCCCTTTGTTTGAGGGGGAGGGGGTCTGTATATGGAAAATCATGGTAAATTTGTGACATATTAAAGAAAGATTGTTAACAAAAGCTGGGCCAATAGCCGGATGCAGAAGGCATCCACATATAGGGGTGAGAATTGGTGAAGGAAATCCAGTTGGCAATTGGAAATATTCAAAGCCAGGACCCAAACAAGCTATCAGTAGTTGTGGTCTAAGCAAGAAGAGTTCCATTACATCATTAATCTTCTGCCTCTCTAACTTGAGACTTATTTTACTGACACTAAGGACCACTGTATTTACATGAACTCCAGATGGGAAGCAAACCTCTGGAACTAATAAGGATTTATTTTTCCCATCCATAACTGGATAACTTACTACTTGACTCATTGCCCCTTTAGACAGGAAAAGCTTTGAGGTGAAACATGAGAGAAGTTTTATCGCATTTTATTTCTAATTTTATTCCAGACAAATAAATTTGTAAAGCAATAGAAATCTAAGCAGATTGTCATCTTCCTAGATTTCTACGGGAAGAAGATACCATGGCAATTTAAGATTTCCAAATCTGGAATGAACTACTAATCAGTCCCAACTCAAACTAATTGACCAGTTACAAGCTCATTTTCTACAAGCAACGATACCATATCTCGTTACAGATATATAAAACTATCTGCAAACAGAGCATGCCGAATCTCATTTCTCTTTTCATTCCCTTAATTGATGGAGCACAACATTCCAAGTATCCAATATGCAATCACACTAATCAGAGGTGATTGACATGGTTTCAGGACATGATTGCTAAATATTTCAGCATCCGGAACAGAACTTGATGCCAATTTTTTAGGACCGACCGGTATCAGAAAAAAGTTTTATTTGCAGTGTTCTCATATTAAAAAACAAAGTAATTCAATCACAATATCATCTCCGAGGAGACATCTACCTGATACATTCAGATAAGTGTTTCAAGAACAGAGCTCAACATGAAAGCATAAAGTTCCAGTTTTTCATATCAACAACAAATTTAACTCAATGATTCTACTTAAAACAGCAAGACAGAAGACATATAATCCTAAAATTTTACAGAGTTAACATAAAGCTGTAAAATCATGATTTTCCAAAATTTGGGGGCCAAAAAAGGATAAACAATTATTAACAAATAATCAAAAACCCCATTACAAAGATATGAAATTTTACAAAAATAAAGTTACAGAAAGCTAAGAAAATATACCTCCAAAGCCCCATCCAACACCAAATCCACACCCGACTCCGAATCCTACACATATTAGACGCAGAATGAATAAAATAGTTAAAAAATGAAATTAATAATAAAATTAAAATGAAAATTAATGGTGCATACCAAAACCAACGCCTGCTCCATTGAAGTTTGTGAGCACCATTTTTCTCCTTTGTTTTTTGGCAAATTCTAATTGGATTTATTGCAAAAATATAATAATTGAAAATTAAGCATTAAAAAAGCAAATCTTGGATAAGCTTTTTGTATTCTACATGCTGAAGGTGTTTTAAGTGCATGATTTGCGTAGGAAAGTTTTGATGGGCTTTTGGAACCAAACTAGAAACCCCAATCGAATAAAGGGACCCAGAAAAGGCCCAAAGACAAATACATAAGTGGGCCAAAGCAGCCCAAAAATGTAGCAAAGACAAAGAAACACCAAGCTGTTAAATGTCACGGAATAGCGCGTGAAAGTCACTTCCTCGCCCTCTTTTTCTCATGGCTTCGACGGAGCAGCCGCTGAAGAAGCGAAAGCTATACGAACAAATACACGAACCATCACCGCCCCCGCCGCCGCTTCCATCACAACCACCACCTCCGCAACCGCCGCCGCCTGCTCCACCTCTGCAGAAATGCTCGACAGCTCAGCCGCCCTCCCAGGAAGAAATCGTCCGGCGAAGGCGGAACCAGGAGGAGGTTCGGAATGTTTATGAATGCTACAAGCGAATAAAATTCTGCATCGCACAAGGGGACGCTCGCGGGTTCATGCCGGAGCTCGAACAAGCTTACCTCTCTCTCATCACTGCCTCTAGAGGTACTAAATTTCACTCTTATGCGCTTATTTCACTTTTCTTTTTTTTTTTCACTTTTCTATTGCATTAATCTTATTCTTTATGATTTAAAATTTGGTTAATTACATAAAAATAAAACAAAAAGACTGACTCATTTAGTTAGTTTTAGTTAAATGCCACTTCATCAGTAAAAATGTCGCTAATTTTCGAAGAATGGGAGGGAACAAGAGTAGGAAAATTGGTGCGAAATTTCAGTTATGTCGTAATTAGGTTTTTACGGTGAAATTTGAGTTCAGCTACTTTAGTTGATATGCTGTAGCCGATCCTAGGGTTTAAATTATTATGATTATTTCATGTTCCTGTTCAGTTCCTTGTACAATTGCTTTGTATATTTTGGGCGCAATCCGTTTATGCTTGTGTGAAGGTGGATATAGTTAGAAAGAATGTTGAATTTTTGAGGAATTAGACAAAGGTGCTTAATGTGATGAATTGGACAGTGATAGAACAGTTTCCTTAGATTAGGGCTTTAATTATTGTTCTCTTGTTTATTGGAATATTTTAGGGCCTTCTGACTTGCAGTAGATCCAAATCATCACTACTTTTGTGATTTCATATTTGGATATTGACAGGACTTGTTTGGATTGGCTTTTCTTAGAAGTGCTTCTTTTAGCAACTTTTGAAAAAAGTTGCGTTTGAAAAAAATTGTATTTGAGCTTTTCTCAAGGTTTCAAGCTTTTTGGAAGTTAAGCCAAATAATTGTTGCAAGAAGAATGGACTTTTTTTGGGGAAAAAATGTTTTTTCCTTGAAAAAAGCCAATCCAAACAGGCCCATAGTCGGGTTGAGGCTTAAGGCTTCTGGACTTTGCCACGTTAGTTGGCAAAGCATTGTATTCCCCTACTAATATGGATTATCACTTTTATCATTGGGTGTTTTTTGAGGCATCACATTTGGTTTCTAAGGATTTTGTTCTTTTGACCTAATCTTTGAAGGTGAACCTGAGGTTTCAAATCTGTATGGTGAATGTATATTTGTTAGAAAAAGTAACAAACTATTTCTGGCATGTGCATGGATTGATTATATGCGTAGGAAATGGGTTTTACAGCTACTACAACTGATGGGGATGCTTTTGCTGCTAGAAATAAACATTTTTGGAAGAAGTTTATGATTTGTATGTTCCACCAAGAGCTGTAAAAACTTAGGTCTACTGAAGTATGGTTATAAGTAAAGGTTGAAGATAATGGCCTTTCTGGATGCTTTTGTGCCATTGATAAAGGATTTACTTGGAAAGTCTTGTTCACATGAGAGGTAGCAAGCACAGCTATCTTAAAGTTGATTATCTGAAACCCATATGGTGGCTTTATGTTGTGGTGCAATAGCTTACTTCAAGTAACTGTTATAATGAATTAGCTTATTTTTTCCTCTGTGTGTGCGCGCGCGCACTCATGTTTGCTTGAAGGCACTCTCTGATTTGATATATTTACTATCTCGTGTGCTGCCGAGTTTGTAGGCTGTGTGAGTGTACAACGTGTGGTAGCGGATTATATTCCAAGATATGCGTCATATTGTCCTACTGCACTTGAAGCTGCCACAAAGGTTGTTGTTAATATGCATAATTGGGGCTTGGCCTTGATAAGTAGAGGGGAAGATGTTGATGGTATTGCATTTGAGACTGCTCAAGCATGCATTTTTGGTCTTGCCGATATTTGTGAATCTGCTGCTGTGGTAGGACCAACATCAGCAGTCATTCAGGGGATTTGTTCTGCAGTTTTTCTGAATGCTTTTACCTTCTTTATATCCTCTTTTGAGGGTAAAGACATTTTTCAGATTATTGACATGGAAAGCCTGAAGATCCAAGGCAATAAAGAATTTTTCAATGGGTTGAAGCAGAAATGTCTAAAGGAAGATGAATCGGCATTATGCAAGTTGTCCAAGTTCCGTGCACTAACTTTCCTCAAGATTTTGTTTAGTTGTCCTAGAGATTCAATTGCATCTTGCTTTGAGCTCTTTGACTCTGCTGCTACACAGGGCGTGCACAAAGAAGGATATTACTTTCTCCACCAATTGACAAATAGGCTTAATAAGACTGGCACTTCTCCTTTGGATCATGGGAGCAATGTTCCTAAATCAACAAATATCACAAAGATTGTCTGTGAAAGCAAGGGCGTGAACACTGGACTTGCGTCAGATGGCAACCATGTTCCAGCATATGCATCTCCTGGTTCAAAGAACTGTTTACTGCAACTGGTAAAATCCAGCAAGCTTTGATTTTTGAATTTGCATTCTCTGTAGATTTTTTAGTTATTATTTTTGTGGTATTCCGATATTCTTATTGTTTCCTGTATACAAAGTTATCATTTTGGCTAGGACTTGTCTATGCATCATGGGCCGTTCCTTTCTATGCTGCCTGAATGGAAAATGGTTTTTACTGGTGGCACAGTAAAATGCTACCCATAACAGCAGTACTCAAAATCATCAAGGCAACAATTTAGACACAGCAACATCCAGTAGAAGATGTTCTAGTTGTGACAGATTTGTGTTATCATTGTAGTGAAACTAAAAAGAATAGTGCATCCCACTACTAATGGTACTTGTTAAGAGCTTTTACAATTTCCTCTGCTAGAATGTGTTATTTTCTTCCTTAAAATGTCTTTACTATTAAATTTGATGATAAATGTTGTATGGTTGCAGATAAGTAGTTGAATAGTTTTAGCTCAGCCTATGCAATTCTGAAGATATTCATGTAATGGACATAGTGACAAAAAGTAAAATGTCATTTAATGCCAAAATTTTCTATTACTTGTTAATATTGCCTTTCCTGACTTTGTCCTGCACATTGATGTTTTATGTGTGCAGATTCTTGAGAAGGATCTCTCACTGAAAAGTTGGATTTTCACAAGGTATAAGAAGTTATGTATATCAGCATCTTCTTGTGTCATTTCAAATATCACCTCTGCTCTGGAAGAAGTATTTGAATCTTTCACAGAACATGTGAAGGGAGATAAGACTAAGGTAGATGGTGATGAGGGTGAAAGGAGTCCATCCAAATACATATATCAGCATTTAATTCCTCGAATGTCCTGTCTGCAAGACACAATTATGGAAGTTTCTGCCCGAGATTCTGCTTCAAAAGTTTATGACAGACCCTACCCTAATAATGGGATTGACAAATTTGCAGGTTCACATTTGCAAAAGAGCAGTCCACTAGTTCATGTTGGAGTTGATTACCATCCAAGAATAAGCTCTATTGTTGATAATGGAGGGTCAAGGTCAATGGAAACGGAGTCCTGGGAGCCTGGAGATCTGTCTAGGGCTGGGTCTTCTGAGCCAAGGGAGTTGTCAAACCAACAAAGTATGTCACCTATTCCCAGAATGATAAGTAATATGTTTCCAAACGAAAAGCACTGTGGGCAGATGGAGAAGAATCATGTTCCAAATGTCGATATCTCCTTGACTGCCTTAAAATCCCCCAGCGGAGGATTAAATTTGTCTTTTGAATCTCCTAAACAACATTTTCCCCCGCCTCATCCTTCACCAAATCAAGTGGTTTGGCATTCTGATGGAGATCCAGCTGCCATAGACATATTTCCAGCTTCTAAACAGCTCTGGCTGGGTTCTTTGGGTCCTGATGCATCTGAAGCACTTATTAGGCTACAGTTTGAAAAGTTTGGCCCTATAAATCAGCTCCTGTTTTTGCCATTCAAAGGATTTGCAATGATCGAGTACAAAAACATTATGGATGCAGTAAAGGCCAGGGAAGTTATGCGAGGACATTCCCCTTGGGGTGCCCCCCTAAGGATAAAATTTTTGGATATGGGATTAGGAACTAGGGGAGCTATGAATGGTGTTGCTGTTGGTTCTAGTAGTTATGTTTATGTTGGAAATGTTCCAAGCCAGTGGGCCAAGGATGAGGTTATGCGTGAACTAAGGAAAGTGATTTACAAGGGGCCCCGTGTTGTTACTGATCTCAACACTGAAGCTGCTTTACTGATTGAATTTGAGACACCTGAAGAAGCTAGTATTGCTATGGCTTATCTTCGACAACGCCGGAAGGAAACTAGTAGTCCTCGTATTCCATCAAACATTGGTCAATCAAATGCTATGGTGCACAATGAAGGAGCAAGACCTCTGTCTGCCTCGATTCATGTTGACTTCAGAAGCAACTACTCTTCCAGCAATATGAACAATGACATCAACAGATTTGAGCTTGCTTCACCCAGAATAAATCCAGAAAATCATGGAGCCATACTGCATAGTGGCCATGCCTTCCAGTCTAATTGGGCTGCTTCCACTGGCCATGCAAAGCCTGAAGGTGAACCTAGAATAGTTATTAACATGCTTCTTGATCCTTCACATGGCCATATATTATAAAATTACAATTCAAGCTACTAATCTTTGTAAACAAATATAAGATGGTATTTTTTTTGTTTCTTTTTGACTTTCAGGTGGTCATGCAGTTTCTGGTCCCCCTGAACAACCATGGATGTTTAGAAGACCTGACACCGAGCTGGCATCTGGGCCGGGAAGCACTCCTGCAATACGCATAGTAACACAAGGGCCTCCTACTGTACCATTACGGCCAGTTCAAGCAGCTCCATTTGTTCAACCTCTTTACTTTCCTCCATGCAGTTCTTGGGATGTAGGCAACATGAATCGTCAGCTGCCTCCGAATCCAATTTCACCAGGTGTCATGCCTAATAATGTTCACCCCAATGTGGTTGTGCCTCCCTTTCGGCCCGCCTCTGTGACTCCACTAACAAAGATACAGGGAAGCTCAATGCCACCATTTGATCAGATGTTTCCGGTGCCTGTTGTTCCACCTCCCTTGACATCTTTACCACCTCTTCTGCCGGACATTCGACCTCCATTACCTCCTCAGCCTGAGTTGAGACCTCCACCACCTCCAACCCCTCCTCCTCCTCCTCATTCTTTGCCACCGGCAGTTCCCCCTCCACCAGGCTCTCCACCTCCACCTCCACCTCCACCAATGGAATCTTTGAATTTAGAAAATTCTAACTGGTGTCCGAATTATCAGTGGCAGGGGAGCTTGAGTAAGAGTGGTGTTCAGTACTGTACAATTTATGCACAGAGGGCAGATTCTGATATTTGCAAGTATTCAGATGCTATCTCTGAGCCTGCAGAGTGAGTACTCAATTCTACTGAATGTTCATCTTTCTCAATTAACAGGCTTGGGATTCATCATCTTATACCTGTCCTTATGGTGTGTGTGCAGATGGCCTGCTAAGCTGGACATGACAAAGCGCACAGATTTTCGGCATGTTAAATCAACATTTTCTAATACCCCACCTCACAAAGTAAGCCTAAGCCCTTAATACTCGTACTGTAATTTCTGTTATTTCTGAATGTCTATGCGTCTTTGCTTGATGGCTATTTATGTCTGCCTAAACATTTGCTACCAGCTTTAGGGTACCTGTTGCATAATATAGATTCCTACAAGCTCAGAAGAACGATTTTTCTCGACCAAGTCCTGCTAATAACACAACAAGCTGGCCAATTCAAGATTCTAGTTTAGCAGATTGAAGACTTGCTCCCTAAAGCACGAAAAACTTAAAAGATTGTTGTTATAGGTTTATTGCATGGTTTAGACTTGTCCGCAAATGTCTATTTAATTGTGTACAATCATTAAGGACTTTGTTCTGTCAGGGTCTGGAAATAGCGCTTTTCACTAGAATTGAAGGCAATAAAGTTTTGTAAATTGGATCTTTATTAACTATTTGAGGTCTTTCTCCTTTGCATATCCATAAATACCTGAAGTTTGGACCTGTAGCAGGCAGGTTCTTTTGTTGAGCAGACTATTACCTCTTCTTTTGCTGCTTTGGCTGAGAGAATTTAATTATGCATGTTAAGTTCTCTGTCATCATATTTTGCCTGATCTCCCTTCTGTATCCTTTTTCTCTGAAAAAAAAAATATATTCTTTTTGCAATAACTATTTGACCTAGCTTCCAGAAAAGTTGAGTCTCTGAAAAAGCTCAAATAAGCTTTTTCCAGAGACAGAACTTTTAGCTTCTTAAAAAAGCATTTTTTTAAAAAGTTGTTAAACAAGCGTTTTTAAAAGAAGCCAATCCAAACGAGCCCCAAGTTAATTACCTTTTTGTAGTTCAACCTTATTTGTTGAACAGTTGATTTTTGGTCTATCCTCCATAACTTACTAAGGCAGTTTGAGGCATCCCTCAGAGTTGAGGGAGCAAAACTTTTGGTTGTAAAGAAAGTCCCAGTTTACTCATGAGACAGAGAGCTTCTCACTAACATGATTTTTCCAGTCTCCTTTATTTTCTCCATGTCCCCCACACGGCCCGCCACTGAAAGTGCGGGGAAAAAAGAAAAACTTGAAAAATGCATCAACGACGACTTCTCGTAACAGTGGATTCGGCATAAAAGGATAAAAGTATTATAATTCTTTGTGCTTCATTATTCTTTTCCGTTTTGAAGAGAAACTCATTAAAGTTGAAAAAGTAACATTCTTCCCAATCATAACTTGTAAAAATAATGGTTATAAATAGTGCTTTTTTTAAAGTAAGTCAATATTTTTGTTTTCCCCATGTAAATTGTTTCTGATATCTTGTTTTTGAATTTGACACAGAGAGAGATATGCTGGCTGCTTCCTTCCTCTCAAGGTGACCATAAGGGTGTAAGTTGATCCTTCCCTCCCTTGGTTTTTCTTGTTAGAACATAATGTGGCAGTGTCGATAATGGTCACAAGCCTTCCTAAACTAAATGTCATCCCATTGTAGATTCTTTATGCATGCCTACATGATCATAATCAAATTAAGGGAAATCCATAGCTTTAAATTTGTTATATTTTTCCTATTTTACCAGAAAGATACAATTAATTGTTTCTGGAACCAGCACATTTGAGACATAAAATATCCATAATTGGAAGCACCTGGATTGAGCCTTATCTTACATATTTGACTGAAAGTTCCATTGCATTTAGAAAGTATAATAGAGTGCATTAACATTTCTCTTCTTTATCGTCTTTGGTGGACTTGGTGCTCTGGATGGTTTGAGTTTTCTAGGAGACAGAAGTAGTTGAACATAATTTTTCTCCCTCTTGCTTTTCAGTTTCAGGATTTTATATCATACTTGAAGCAGAGGGAATGTGCTGGAGTCATTAAAATCCCGGCTGTCAAATCCACGTGGGCGAGACTTCTTTTCATTCTTCCTTACTCGCAAGACACATGTTCCATGCTCTCTGTCGCTCCTAATCCCTCGCTTTGCCTAATTGGTCTGGTCTTACCCAAGGAAACAAACCTTGAGTGGGTATGATGTATGCATTGCCCGAGGACAGCAGAGCAAGGAAGAAGACAGCTCGTTTTTGTTTGCAACACCAAGTCCTTAGCATGAAACCAGAAAAAGGGCACGTGATGAGTGTCGATAATTGCTGTGTATTGTTACCGAAAACACTAGATCACGTGTCATGGCCAGTGTGATCCGTGAAGGTCAAATACTTGCGCATCTATCTTCCACTGTGGAGTCGCGTTGCTTTGGAGCGCTAGGTTCAGCCATGCATTTGAAGCTGAAGAAAGAGGAATAAATTGCCGGAGGAGTGGGGTTGTGTGCCTGTGTCCGCGAAGATGAGAGATGGTGATCGTTTACAGCACCTTGTTGTTCGACTCTGGTAATGAATTTTGTAATTGACTTGGAATCAATTTTGTCCCGCACTTTTAGCCCATAGTAATGGTACTTAGACGAGTAGGCTCTATTGTATATAATTTGTCTCTTTGCTTTTCCTCGTAATGTCATAACGATATTTTAAATAAATTATCATACATACTAGTTTGGCCTCTTCCTAATATATTTTCAGCAGGATTTTCCTTTCCCATTGAAGGTGGTTTGCTATTGAGATCCCTCACAAGAAATTTGCTACACTAAAGGATAATGCAACATACGTCCCTAACAATAACAATACTAATATTATTTCCTCTTAAGGCTAAAAATAGCAAGTCTATCGATGAATTACCAATCACATCAGATGCTAAAGCCATGGAGCTCGAGGATTGATGCATGCGGAAGAGTGGCAAACCGGGAGATCAGTGACTTTCGAAAATTCTTATTTATTAATTGTTCTAGACGTGTCAAGTTGATTGTGATATTCTTTGTTCTTTTATATCGTTTTTCTCATGCCAAGAGATTCACTTCACTTTTGGTATGATTACATTGAATCGGATCCAATACTATAACAAGGATCTATTCCGCGCAATTAGTAGACCATGTAGCGGATATCTATTTGAATAACAAATAACTGTTGTGTTTTAATGGTTATTGGATAGTTGTTTTACTAGCTGATTGTTTGAGATGTGTTTGATAAAACTAATTAATGGGTTAACCGATGAATGCAAAATGAAGAAAAGGGACATTAGTATCACATTATTATTGTTATGAATATTATTGTTATTATTATTATTATTGAAATAATTAAGATAATTTATTTTATAATTAGATATATATTTCTTAAAATAACATTTTATTAATAAAGCATAATAAAATTACTTTTTTATTAGAAAATTTTATTAATATTATAAACAAATGTTTTTTATTATAAAAAATATTTTTGGTTGATTGAAAATATTTGTTCTTTCAAATAAAAATAATAAATAGACGAATAAGACCTATACTTTTTTAATATATTTTTATGTGGATATAATTTGAAATTAATTTTTTTTTTGGTTTTCATTATATTTGTGAAAGAAAATATAAAACATGTATAGAGAGACTGGATAGAGGGTAGAATTACCAAAAAGATATTAGAGAGAGGGTAGTATTGGCAAAAAAAGATGAAACACTAACTTTTACTTTGAAACACTAAAAATATTAATATGAATTTACAGCTGCAATTGAACATATGTTTATTTAGCATTCACCTGCAGATGTTTCTGTGGATTCTAAATAAACATTTATGGTTGCTTTCATGTACAAAATTTACTGGACAAATAGCTTACGAATACTAAATAAATAGTCTGGTATACCATGTTATGTACTCTTGCAAGCACATGACATAATTTGCGTAATATTAACGTTTCACAAATACTACTGTAAATATTATTTTAAATAAAATACTATTTAAAACACTGTCTTCCTAAACAACCAAAATGGGACAAAGTAGTGTTCAAGTCAAAACACTAAAAACTACTTTAAACGCTATTGTCAAACAAGGCCTAAACCTTGTAGTGTAGTAGCATGTCATTTTGTATGCCATACACGAGTTTAGGGCAAGACCGTTTCTTATATAAATTTAAATTTAAAATTTTTAACTATAATAAATTATTATTTGATTGCTCCACGTCTCAACTTAACCATAAAAAATATTTTTTTATTTTTGATATCGAATTTTACACGATTAATCTCAAACTTAATACGACACTCATAATTATCCATTTATCCATTCCCTTCCCTAAATTTATGCTTCCTTTATTTTCATTGTTTTCTTTCCCTTTTTCTTGCCCCGCTCAACTTCCCCTGTTCTTTTGACAAAAAAATAAAAATAGAAAAAACATTCCTCTTTTCTTGTGGCCATATTTTCGTAATGCACAATTAAATCCCTAAAAACACTCTCGTTAGCAGATTATTTCCTCAAAAGCAAAGCCTTAAAAATTAAATCTTAAAAAATAATGACATCTTGGCCAAAGACACATTTTCTTTTTTGTAATGGTAATATTACCTACCAAAGCCAAGCTCTGATTCTTGGCCGTACAATCCCGGTTCAATTCCGTTACAACTCTCCACACAAAAAACCAACTGAACCGGCACCGGCTCAAGGAAAGCCAAAACAATACAACACAACAACGTAGGACATTTGATCCTCATCACCTCTAGTTTCTCCATTTTCCCATCTGCAGAAGAAAAAGGTGGTCATCAAGATTCACAAAGAAATGGATCGCTTTTGACAAGGGAAAAAAAAAAGAGATCATCTTATAGAGCTCTCAAGAATTATCAAGCTTGGTTTTGGCTTAAAAGTTTGAGACAATAATTGTAAGAAAAAAATGGCGGGAGGAGAAGGATCTTCGAGAGAGCTCGACCAAACACCCACGTGGGCTGTTGCTTTGGTGTGTGCAGTTATCGTTGTCATCTCTATCATTTTGGAGAAAGTTATTCATCACTTTGGGGAGGTAATTAATGCTTATAAGCTGCTTCTGGATATTCATGCATATTGTTACGACTTGTTGGTTTTGCAGAAGCATATAATCTGCATTGTGATCGTTCATTCATTCATTCTGATATTTCCGTGGCTGCCTGATGTACGAGCTGGATATATAGACATATGAGGTGTGCTTATGTGTGTTTACGGGTTTATTTGGATATACTTTTTTTAAGAGCGGTTTTATATAAAACTATTGAAAAAAATATTTCGTTCAAAAATTAATATTTTTAATTTTTGAAAAAAAAAGTTTGAATCTGAGCTTTCTGAATTGATATATTTTTTTCAGAGTTTTAGTTTATATATTGTAAAAAAAAAAAGTGTTTTTTTCAAAGAAAAAAAAAAATTTTATGAAAAAGCCAACCCAAACCAGTCTTATATTTGGTCGACATAGATTCTTCTTCTTCTTCTTCTTATTTTATTTTATTTTATTGCATTTCCGTTATTATGAAGTTTTTTCTTTTATGCCTCGACATTTGTCTAATATATTTGCTTTTTGGGTTAGAAATAGATTTTGTATGTTGCAATATATTCTTTGTCCCATATAGAAAGATCACAAACTCAAACTTCACCATATAAAATCTTTAATTACTCCTCTTAACACCAATTGGTTTTTGAACTTTATTCTTTCTTAATTTCTTTTGAGTTTGCTCACGTTTTGATGTATTTAATCCAAAAGAGATTATATTTGTAGCTTAAAGGCAGAGATGAGCATAAAAGTGTAATCATCTTTGCTGTATATTTCATGATTCCATCCACAGTTGTTGTGTCCCTTCTAATTACTTATGAACAACAAATAGATAAAGTATTAAATCTGCTATGTATTGGCTTCTCTATCATCAATAATATGTTTTCATTTCAGACGTTTGAGAAGAAAAAGAAGAAAGCTTTGTGGGAAGCTCTGGAGAAAATTAAAGGCGGTAAGGCTCCGGTTTCTTTGTCAGCATCAGACTATCCTATAAAGGAGGTCTCTATGCTACAAGTTTTAATTATTTCTGTCACATTCCCGAGCCCAGGCCCACGGGCCCTTCAGCAAGTGGGCCTTTCAGCGCCAACTGATTTGAGGTGCAAGTGGTTATTTGTTATGGCTACGGTACAAGTTTCACTTGTGGGCCTAGGGTCTCGACTCAGGGGCATTACAGTTTCTGAAAATGACAATGCTAAAAGTTCATTCCTCTAATTCTTACTAAACTAGTTCATTCCTTTAATTCTTACTAAACTAGTGCTTTTACTGTTGCAGAACTTATGGTTCTAGGATTCATTTCCCTTCTTTTGACATTCGGACAGAACTACATTGCTGGATTTTGCATCCCTATAGAGTTCGCGGACACTATGTTACCATGCCCGAGTAAAGATGAACATTCGAGTCATGGACATTCAAGCGATGAACATGGACATTCAAGCGATGGACATGGACATTCAAGCAGTGAAGAACATCACAGAAGGCTTCTCTGGTATGAGCGCAGAATGTTGGCAGGTGATAGTTCAGCTAAAGCATGCGATCATGTAAGCGTTGTCTTCCCCATAAAGCAACTGAAGATTCATTTCTTAGTTTATTTACATTTTTCATGTTCAGCAAAGTAAATGTTTTCCTTTATCCAGGATGAAACATGAAATACACTAAAGATAGGGGATATGGATCTGCTGATGTCATTTAGTTTTCTACTAAAATCTGATAGCTGTAGCCTGTAGATAGCAGATATTGATGTTTAAATACCTTAATTATGGGCCGACTAGGTTGTCAGCAAAACTCAGTTTTGTACTCTGCAGATTAATATTTTGCATAATAACAGTTCCTGGAAGCATGATTATGATATCGATTATCCACATTACACAAGTTATATGTGCAACTCATAACTTACCCGTCGCTATTTTGACAGGGAAAAGTGCCACTTATATCAGTCCATGGGTTGCACCAGCTTCATATCTTCATCTTCTTTTTGGCTGTGTTCCATGTCATTTATGGTGCCATAACTATGAGTCTGGGAAGATTAAAGGTGGGAATTTCTATAAAGCAGCTAATATGGCATTTAATGGTTTCCGGAGCCTATTACTTTGATGTCCTTTAACCTGCATTCTACTTACTTGGTTCTTTATTTGAATTTGCCAATATCCAGATTCGTCAGTGGAAGGAGTGGGAAAGGGAGGCGCTCAATGATACTGCAGCTGCCAATGGTAATCTGTTAGCAATCACAGTTTAGTTTGTTTTTCTTCACTTCCAAATGTATCTATACACAAAAGATTGTCTTTAACCGTGTTCCTGTGATGCAGATCCTTCAAAATTCAGGCTCACCCATGAAACATCTTTTGTGAAAGACCATACAAGTTTCTGGACTAAAAACCCAGTCCTCTTCTATATTGTAAGGATCATAAACGAAGTGTCTGTGCCTAAGAATTCCAAGAACAAGCTGATCCTTTCATTTCGATAGTTAAATAATGAAATCTTGTTGCTAATAGTACTTCTCTGTGAAGATTTTCAGAACTATCAAACAAGTATGTAATTTTATACCTTGAACCTTGAACATGAAATGAAGATAAAGGCTGCAGCTAAATATTCAATTCTGTAGTGTAGCCCTAACATATTTCCATAATTGGTAAATTTAAAAATGAAGGTGCTGCTGCCACACGGTAAGAGATCATGTCCGCTGAAACGATGTACTAAATCTTTTAAATCATGGACTGAAACTTTTTTTCTCAAGAAACACGTGTTTTGGTATATCCTTATGGTTTTTATGCGTTTAGATGAACTTATTTAGTTGCACTGAGTAGAAAATGGTTTAATTTATTCAATATAGTTTGGTCATGTTTTTAATCACATTCTTATAGGATGCAAGAATAGTTTCTTTTGCAGGTCAGCCTGCCTCATTTCTGTCATGAGTGACTGGCTTTGATGATTCATCACCTTAACCATTTCAGGCATGCTTCTTCCGGCAATTCTTTAGGGCTGTTCGTAAAGCTGACTACTTGGCCATGCGCAATGGATTCATCTCAGTAAGTTATTAAGATATAAATTTTACTTTACTTCGGAATGGTATTTCTCTTTCTCCAGAACTATGGTTATGATATGCTAAACTGAGCTTTTCTTGTCCCGTTCATTTCTTGTTTCTAGGTCCATTTAGCGCCTGGAAGTAAGTTTGACTTTCAGAAGTACATCATGAGATCATTGGAAGATGACTTTAAGGTCGTTGTGGGAATCAGGTGTAGTGTTCTGTCTTAATACCACTATCCTGCACCATTTAGCATGGACTTCTTGTCATCTTGTGATGCTTGGAACTAACTTATTCTATGGAAATGCTTTCAGCCCATTGCTGTGGGCTTCTGCAGTGCTGTATCTGCTTCTTAATGTTAGTGGTGAGTCCTCACATCTTTTTCTTCGTTTTCATAGTGTCGTAATTGAAATGTATTATTTTGAGCATTCTTCCAATAAATATTCCCAAGGCCTAGCTCTTGCAAGTTACCAAATAGTTTCGTCTCTTTCAGGATGGAAGGTTATGTCCGTGCTTTCTGTCTTGCCTCTCTTTGTAAGAATTTTCTCTCGTCACAATCTATTTCATTTTATCAAAAAAGAATTAAAGGGGAGGAACTGACTCTTTGATTTGTTTAAAGATGACATTAGCAATTGGCACAAAGCTTCAGAAAATTATATCACAGATGGCTGTTGAAATCATAGAAAAACATGCTGTAGTCCAAGGCATACCTATGGTACAAGTCTCCGACAGGCATTTTTGGTTTAGCAAGCCAAAGTTGATCCTTCATCTCATCCATCTCACCCTTTTTCTGGTACGGAGTTTCTGCCTCACTTTTCTTTTCTTCACTTTGTATGAGTGTGCTATAGACACTGTTTTCCAATTAATTAGGTAAATATACATCCCAAAAAGGTTGGTTTATTATATCCAAGTCCTACACATCTCATCCCATTATCTCTCTTTGAGTTTCTTCTATTTCATTATGGATCCTTATGAAATTACATATAAATCTGTTAATGGACCTTTTCTTCCAAGAAACTCGCTGATGATGTCTTACTCTTTCACATTTGCAGAATGCTTTTGAGATCACAAATTTCATGTGGATATCGGTAATGAATGGCTCCCCTTTCCTCTTCTGTTTCTTCATATGTTCAGCGTTCACCTGATGCAATTATTCTTCCTGCTGCAGTATGAGTTTGGACTTCATTCATGCTTTCATCAGAGCTTCAAACTTGCGATATTGAGAGTTTGTCTTGGGTAAGTCAAGCATCTTTAGAATTAGCTCCAGAAAGAAGTCAATATGATCACACACACACACACACACTTAGATTTGACATGCGGAAGTGGTAAAAGCCTTCAAATGGGGAACTCGTAGCAGTTCTCCCTGACACGGCTGTAAAAAAAAAAAAAAATCACCAGAGAAAATGTTGCTACAACTTTGAAAGAACAAGTTCGGCAGAAGTTGTTCTTGCCAGGAAGTGTTTTTCCAAGACGAAATTGTTTCATTGACGCCATGGACTTTTGCATCTGGAGAACACTCAGTATTAATGATCAGACTCATTCGTGCAGGGTGTTTGTCCAAATTTTGTGCAGCTACATAACCCTCCCACTATATGCACTGGTTACACAGGTCAGTTTCTATGGTAAAGATGTTTTCAGGCATTCTTGAAAATAGAAGTATCGTACACTTGCCCTCGTATTGGAAAATTCTCTACCCTGTAGTCAAGATTACATTCCTCCTTTTGACAAAATTTATTGTTGTTTGGGATTTTCAGATGGGATCCACAATGAAGAAGTCCATTTTTGACGAACAAACGTCGAAAGCACTAATGGTCTGGCATAAGAATGCTAAGAAACACAAGAATGGAAAACCAGGACAGATTCCAGTAAAGAAACTAGGAGGGAGCCCTCCAGACTCACCAGATCATTCTCCTACACATGGGAAATCCAATCCAGATGCTTAACAGACTGGAATGTACAAATGGCGCCCCTCTTAGATATTCTTGAGACTGGTAACCATATGATTTTATTACCAGGACCAGGGCCATGGCTAGGCAAAGGTGGTGAGCAACTGTTCATACTCACTGATCGCACTTTGCGAATCTGATACATGAATATGTAGGAGTGGCTGCTGACTTTTTTGTTCGCTATGTAAGCAAGTACGTTGTATTAAATCAAGATATGTACAGTAAGTCACATGAATGTCAATTTACAAAACCTTTGGACCGATGTACTAATGTCAACATTCGACGTATTGATTTGTTCCTGAACTTCCTACCAATGTACAGATCTTGTGCTTTACATAAAAAAAGAAAAAAATAATAATAATATAGTCATTTTATGCAGTAAACTCGTGTGCTCCTCTGTTTCGTTCTTTCAAGATGTGATAAATAGTAGTTTCGAAAAATAACTTGATAATGGTTGCTTGCAAGGTATTGACACTGGATTTCTGATTAATACAAAAACTCACTCCAAAGGGGCTTAATTTGGACTTCGAAGTTCTCACCGATAATTATAGTATTCAAGTCATTTTGAGATATATGTTATAACATTGTGAGAATATTCCAATCCACTGTTTTCTTCTTTAACTTAAGAAATGCACATAGGCTAATTCATCTTATGACAGGAAACGTGATGGGGATAATGTAGAAAAATGCAATAATAATTGGCACCTATTATGAGTTTAATAATAATGAAATTAGATAAAGGAACAATATTTACCTTTTTTAAAACTTTGAAACAAAAATAATTGATAGTTATCTAGTTCTCAATTAGTGAAACTAGTCATACTTCTTGATTCTTCTTCCTATTTGAAGGTCTGATTACGAACCTTCATTACAAGATTCAGATCCAACATATAAAAATACTCTTTCTAGAATATATTGTATAGTTTTCTCTTCTTCTAATTACATTTTTTAGGTGAAAATAATTTTAGAACAAGTCAATCGAACACAAGAAAAAAATTAAGCCAATCGATCATGTATTCACATTGAATAAATATGCATAATACCTACATATTTCTTTGTTTCTCACTGAATTATTGAAACACAAAAAGAGAGAGAGAGTAAAAATTGAAATATATTGTTGTTAAAATACACCGAATAATTACAAATTATATCATATACCCACATCATGATACATCCAAAGGGGCATAATATACTGCTCAATAGATCTGACAATCTGACCATGTGATCAATGTGAAATTTAACGAGTTCCCTTACTCACGTTGACGAACACAACATAACAATTCAATTGTCTATCAGACACCAATAACACCTATGACTGCAAGCTTCAAAATCGTTTACAGATAGTGAACATACCGTTTACAAATTGTGAAAATATTATTCACAGATTGTAAACATATTTTAAAGAATTGTAAACACGTAAGTTATCATTGTAAACATATGATATAAAACTTTTAAACGTGTAATATAAGAGTAATGGATAAGTAAATTGTGAATAATTAAAAATTTTTAACATAAAGTATTAAAATTATAAGTATATAAATTTGATTTGTAAATAATTAAAAGTTGTGAACATATAATATAAATTTTGTAAATATAAAATAATAAAGTTGCCAAAACATGACTATGGGGTGTACAATGTTAGGTAAGTAAACAATATTTAAAATGCATGGTATCCAGCCCCCAAATATTGTTCACGCTCATTGGCTCATGTAGAATATGTCACAAGTTCCAATATTGTTACTTAATTGTAATTTTTTCTTATTATTTTAAAAATATTTATATTAATTTTTAATATTTTGAAACATAATTAAATTAATTTCTATTTGTTTAAAAAATGGTTGGTTACTTTTTAATATTTTGAAATATTAAAATTACTCCTTATCTTAATAAAAAATAATTAAAACATTGAGGGTCAATTTGAATTAAATTCATGAGATATTAAGCGCTAATATGAATATTTTAAAATTATAAACACTAATTTAATTAGATTTGTAAAAGTATTGGGACTAATTTAAATGCTTTGAGACAATAGGGACTGATTTGAAACTATGTGACAACGTTAGGCCCCTTTACGTAATTAATATGGAGTTT
Organism: Cordia subcordata; assembly: GCA_028554755.1. Classification (NCBI taxonomy): domain Eukaryota; kingdom Viridiplantae; phylum Streptophyta; class Magnoliopsida; order Boraginales; family Cordiaceae; genus Cordia; species Cordia subcordata. Next base: position 28,674,181 of record JAPTOF010000002.1, on the reverse strand, counting down.
TGACATTAGCTAAGCCGCTAACGCCTCGACTTGACTCAGATTGCTCTCTGTGTCTCTCTTTCTCAGTGAAGCGCAACGAAACAAAAGAAAGACGACGAAGATGAACGGCTTGGATCTATTCCTGTTATGCATCATCGCGATATTCTCTGTCTTCTCTTCTCCGGTCTTCTCCGATCTCATCATTTCCAAAGTCGATCGACAGGTATGCGCGCGCGTCCGCACACGCACTCACTCCACACTTATAGATTATCTATGTGTGTGTATTGGTCAAGTGGCCACATCCATCGTTCATGAATCTCAAGTTAATCTCCGTTTAGAATGTTATTCTATTGAATTTCTAATCTGTTATATTTCGAATTTTTTTGTTTTTCTTTCCTTGAAATAATCGGATTTTTAAAGCGTGATCTGAATAATTAGGTTTGCAAATGCAGCTAAAATCTTAAGGTTTAAGAATTAAATTCTTATAAAAAGAAACTGTCGTTCTCATATATTGTGTCTCTGTGTGTATACACAATAGTTTATGTATATTTTCATATATTAATTAATCTACATGTATTATGTTCATTATTTTGGGCTAAATTTCTCATTTTGTTGTGTTTGTATATATATACTTATGTGCCACATTAGTACGTTCACAAAGATAAAGGCTTTTTGAACAGAAAATTAGAGAGCGATGGGATGAAATTATATGGTTTTCCTATATTGGTTAGAATCGCTAATGCCAGGAAATTGGGGAGAGAGAGAGAGAGAGAGAGAGAGAGAGAGAGAGAGAGAGAGAGAGAGAGAGAGAGAGAGAGAGAGAGAATATTTTAGGTTTATATAAATTTGAGGAATATGCCAAAGCGATCATTCATATTGAATTGCAAACTTTTAATCCTGAAAAAGCATTAATTGGTGCAGTTTCAGTGATGTTTAATCCTTAAATTTTGTGTGTCGATCTTCACATTATTAACTTTAGATGAGTTGGTGCTTACACAGAATTTGTATTGCAGATTGATTTGACGTCACATATTGTGCGATCTACTACTACTTTGAAGGTGGAAGATCAATACTTTTCTTTCTCTCTGATTTTTCCTTATTTAAAAAAATATTTTTGATGAGCATGAGCACCAATATGGAGCTGAAATCATTCATGATTTTTTTGTCTTCTTTTCATTTTAGGTGGAAAACGATGGTAATAATCCAATATCAGAGATTCTGTTGCCTTTCCCAGATCACCAGGTACAGAACTTGGCTTATTTGGTGGCAGGAGCCAGTGAGGGGAAGGGGAAAACAAAAGGTTCTTTCATGAGTCTCTCTATTGAAGCTGCTCATCCTGAAGGGATGCCCCCATCATTGACTTGGTTCTCTGTCTCACTACCGAAACAAGTGGGAAAGGGTGATACCTTGAATTTGGAGATCACGGCTGTGTTTACCCATTCACTTCGACCATTCCCTGAAAAAATTACGCAAGGTGATATCCAGCTCTTTGCATTCCAGGATGGTGCTTACTATCTCTCTCCTTATCCAGTTAAGGTTCAGTCACTTGCTGTTAAACTACCTGAACCAAAAGTTGAGTCTTACACAAAGTTAGAGAACACCAAATTTTCGGGTTCAGAGATTAAATATGGACCCTATGAAAATCTTCCTTCTTTCTCATACAGACCTATAGTGGTCCATTTTGTTAGCCATAAACCTTTTGCAGTTGCTGAAGAGTTGGTCCGAGAGATAGAAATTTCCCACTGGGGAAATGTGCAGGTCACAGAGCATTATAAGCTCGTACATGGAGGTGCCCAAATAACGGGGGAGTTTTCTAGGTTTGCTCAACTCTTCCAAACTTCATTCTGATGATGGTTATTTTTGTACAATCCGGAGATGTGTTTGTTCCAACTTTTGTTGATGTCACAGGCTAGACTATCAGGCTAGATACAGAGGTGCATCAGCATTCAATCTATTAATTGCAACATTGCCACCAAGAGCTCACTCGATTTACTATAGGGATGAAATTGGCAACATTTCAACATCTAATATAAGGAGTGATTTAAAGAAGGTGGATTTATGGCTCCTTTGAAGGTAAATGTCAATTTTCGGCTGATTTTTAACAAGTATGCTCTGTAATTGCAGACTCTGCTGGAAATTGAGCCCAGATATCCAATGTTTGGTGGCTGGAAAACTGCATTTACCATTGGCTATAGTTTGCCACTTCAGGATTTCTTGTTTCGTTCAGAGGGAAAACGTTTCACCAATTTCACTTTTGGTTCCCCAATGAATGAGGTGGCCATTGACAAACTTATTGTGAAGGTAATGTTAGAAAAGTGTTCTATGGAGGTCCTGATGGTAGAAGTAGAGTATCTCTAATTTTTGAGGTTTTCTACAATGATATATCTATATGGCTGTATCTGATAAATACAAAGGAGTAGAGATCCTAATTGGATTTGTATAAACTTGCTTGGATACATACTTAATATTCCTTTCTCATATGACGACATCCCAATGTGTCTGTCCATGGTGACGACATAAGTATGCTCAGAGGGCAAACATTTCACCAATTTCACTTTTGTGGTTTGCTTTCTGATTGTGTCCTAAACCACTCTTGAGAAGAAAGTGTGACTACCTTTTTGCACATTGTTCCGTATAGGGCCCATCCTTGTGCATTGTCTCTTGGTGCACTTGTCTTGACACTCAACTAAGATAGCACTATCTTGGCTCAGTTCATGTGCCTCAATTGTTGCAAGCAATTTATGCACTGGTCTTTTTTGGAAGGTGTAATTTGATTTGCTTATGGTATGGTATCTGCAAATACAGGTTGTTTTGCCAGAGGGGTCAAAAGATATTTCTGTTTCTACTCCATTTCATGTCAAACAGTCGCAGGAGGTTTGATCTACTCTTAGCATGTTTCATTTCTATGCTCAAGTATTCGTGCTCTAATCATTGTTTTTCTGTGCTAATTCTCGATCCAGACAAAACTTTCTCATTTGGATATGGTTGGTAGGCCTGTGCTTGTATTGGAGAAAACAAATGTAGTTCCAGAGCATGATCGATATTTTCAGGTAACCATATGCCACCTCTGAATGCAACAAATTGTTTCAAGAGTCAAAGCATGAAAAGACAGACATATTTATATTAAGAGTGCATCTGCTTCCTTCTCTACTTATTCTGGGTTTTAATAAGCAACCCTAGGTACTAGCAGAGCTGCATCAACTATAAATTGGTTTTGCAGTTCTATAGTTTGAAAAATATGTCTAACGCTCCTGTGATATTATATTCGACTGGTGTTTTCTACTATTATGAGTTGCGCATTTTCTCCATCCTACACATTGTTATGTTCTTCAGTGTATGTTGTCATGAAGGGATTATAATCCCTTTCAACATGATTAGCTGAGCTTGTTTTTGTTAGAGAATAAACATGTACAGATCACCAGATTATGTTATATGGAAACTTCTAAATACATCATGTTTTGCTGAAGCTTGACAACTAAGATGTGTGATTGACTGTGTGGGTGCTCTCCAGCTGAGATGTTCAAAGGAAGAATAATATCTTATGGGAGAGCTTGCTTTGCACTATACATTCTACAGCTGCTTCCAAAGATCAGTAAGATGCAGATAAAATGGCTTAGAGATAAAAACATTTCCCCCTATGCTGTGTTATCTAGAAGATATGTTTGACTGGCCACAGAACCTGTAGCTGACAGCTCCAGTTCCAGGCTATATTCCATATGCTAGGTTTAAAAATAGTGGAAGTTATATGCTACAGATGTATGCTTGTTTCTATTTTAAGCAAAACTGTGCTTGCATCTACGTAATATGAGGCATGAGACAAGATTTAGTCTTGCTCGGAGTACTGGATATCTCTTTTTGAGAGTCTTTTCTCTGTAATCCCAGAGACACTGTTGGGGAGCTGGCGTTATGTTTGTTAAGTATATCATGTAGATTTGTTTTTGTTGAGGTACAATGGCATGTGATGGTGTCTCTTTTTGCTTGGCATAAATCATCACTGGATTTGAGCGATATACCTTGGTTTTTTATTTCCTGTAGATGCAGACTGTTGCCTTTATTTTATTGGACCTCTAGTTGTCTTAAGTTTTTTCCTGGTCTAAATAAAAGCATTTCATATGGTTGCTCGTTGTTACATATTGTACTCATGTAAATTTAATTATGGTAAGATGCCACCTTCTGCTGTATTTACGTTATTGATCTTTCATTCTCTAAACACCCCTGTTTTCTGTTTTCCTCAGGTCTATTACAGGTTCAGCAGCCTTTCATTGCTCCAGGAGCCACTGATGTTGATTTCTGGATTTTTCTTCTTTTTTGTTGCCTGCATCATATACATGCACGCTGACTTGACAATCTCAAAATCTTCAGCATCTTATTTGGCTAAACTGCAGTGGGATGAGGTAGAATGTCATAATATAAATATATCTCCACTTTAGATCAATAAGATGGGAATTATAGACTTAACCTGCCCACATCTGCAGGTGCAAACTGTTATTCAGCAGCTTCAGGGTATCATGAGCCGATGCTTGATGATCCATGATAAGCTAGAAGCATCATTACGTGATCTCTCTAGGACTGGTGATGTTCAAACTTGCAAAGCAGCCCGTAAATCTGCTGACAGTACGTTGAAGGAACTTTCCAAGGAATTGAAGCCCCTTGTATCGTTCTTGCAGTCTTCTCCGCAGGCTGCCCAGATATTGCCAAAGGTTGTTCGGCTATTAAATTAACTGTTCTCTTATTGATTCTCCTCCATTGACTGACTGTTTTGTTATCATTTCTCCTCCGTTAACTAGTGTTAATAATTTTTGTACGGTTGCCTTCGACTCCGTAAATATGGATCTCAAGTGAGTGGTGTTGACTTTTTGATAGTCAATTTTGCATCATTCAATGTAACTGATTACCCCTATACGTTCTGACTGTAGGTGGAGGAGCTGCTCGCGAAGGAGAGAGAACTGCAGGAAAAGCTAATGTTGAAACACACAACCGTGGTAGAATCATATGAGAAGAAGTCCGGAGGGGGACGAGATATTGAGAACCGTGTTGCTTCAATCCAGCGGAAGATAACAGCCTTGAGGCAGGAGGTTGACGATCTCCTTGATGTGATCGATGAGATATAAATCTGCTCACCAACTGCTGCTGTTTAACGTGATTTTACCCAACTTTTGTAGTCTCTGATAGTCTTGAGTCAAAATTTTGTGCCGACTTGAACATCATTAGAACAGGCCTACTTTAGCATCAATATCTATTATTTACAGGCATACACTCACTTCATATGTGGCTTAGCAGTGATCAAGCTATAAGATTTTGTTTTTCTTTATACTTCATCTTGATTGAATCTGACTTTGTTTTTAAATAAGAGTTCATTTGGATTGACTTTTTTTAAAAACATTCTTTTAACAAATTTCGAAAGAAGTGTTTATTTGGGAAGTTAAAAATTCTGACTTTTTTTAATAGAAAAACTATATTTGAATTTTTTGTAGAGTTTTAGTTTTTTTGGAAAGCTAAACTAAATAATTATTGTAAAAAAAATATTTATTTTGGGTTTAAGTGCTTTTTCTTTTAAAAGAAAAGCCAATCTAAATGGACTCTTAGGGCCTGTTTGAATTAGGTTTTTTTTTTTAAGAAAAAAATACTTTTTTTTTAAAAAAAAATTACATTAAATTTGTAATAATTATTTGATTTTGATTTTTAAAAAAAATTAAAATTTTGAAAAAAACTTAAATACAGATTTTTTTAGAAGTTAGAATTTTTAATTTTTCAAAAAAAATTATTTTTTAAAAATTATTAAAAAAAATACTTTTAAAAAAAGTCAATTCAAAAGAGCGTTAATTTCACTGGCATAAGCCGTTTCCCTTGAAATTCAAATATGAAAAGTACGCGTTGTGTAGCAAGCAAACTGTGTTGCTTCTGCACAGCATGTTATGATATTAGGAGTAAATTTATTTTTTAAATGTTAACACGTAAATTATCTTATACATGTACTTGTGTCAGTCATAAAATTATGAGCATATATTATATCAACAGATATTGTTTTGTTAAGAGGTGAGTTTTGGTAATTACGTACGTGTTGGATAAAGCAGGTGCGGTAAGAATGTCAGTTCTAGTGTACTGGTCTATGGTATTAGAGCATTGTGGGTTTAGACAGACGAATCTTCTTATGCCAGCAGACTATGGTATTAGAGCATTGTAAGTTTAGGAGGAGTAATTTTCTTAAGCTCGTGGCAATCACATTCCCGGGTTCATTTCGGTGGCTTTGGGGGCCTGACAGTAGAATACTCACATCACAATGCACACGCAAATCCGGGCAATCTTACACAGATTTGTCGCAGGAATATTGGGAAGCAATGAAAGCCTGCGGTAAGCACAAATCTATACCCATAGCGCGAGAGCTTCATGGCCAACTTATTTCCCTTGGTCTATACTCTTCCACTTTCCTCCAAAACCATCTCGTAGACTTGTACTCCAACTGTGGACTAATAGATGATGCTTTTCGGGTTTTTCGAGAAATTGAGTTTGCTAATGTTTTCAGTTGGAACACAATGATTAATGCATTAGCTAAGGCGGGTTTAATTGAGGAGGCAAAAAAGTTGTTCGATGAAATGCCTGACAAAGATACTGTTTCATGGAATACCCTGATGTCAGGCTATTTTGATAATGGGAGACCTGAGGATAGTGTTAAGGTTTTTGTGACGATGATTCAGGAATGTACTAGTTTGCCTGACTTATTTTCTTTATCTTGCGCATCGAAGGCATGTGCTCGTCTTGGGTATTCGAAATTGGCTTCCCAACTGCACGGTGTTGTTGAGAAATTCTCGTTAGGGAGAGACAAAACGATTGAATCAGTATTGATTGATATGTATATCAAGTGTAAAGCGCGAGACCTTGCCGAAAAGCTGTTCTTAAGGATGACAAATCCAAATTTGTTTTGTTGGAACAGTATGGTATATTGTTATTCTAAACTTCATGGTGTTGAGAGGGCTATTGATTTGTTCAACCAAATGCCTGAGCATAATGCAGTTTCTTGGAACACTATGATCTCAGTACTGTCTCAGTGGAATGGGGATCTGACACTTGCTATGTTTGTTGAGATGTGGAGTCAAGGTTTCACACCAAATTCCACGACTTATGCTAGTGTACTTGGTGCATGTGGCAGCCTTTCTGATTTTCATTGGGGTGCCCATCTACATGCTCGAATTCTGCGCATGGTGCCAAACCTCGATTTGTATATTGGTAGTGGCCTGATTGACATGTATGTAAAGTGTGGACACCTAGAATATGCAAAGCGAATATTTTGCAATTTGACAAAGCGTAATGTGGTCTCGTGGACTTCTCTCATTGCAGGTTTGGTTCACAGTGGCTGCAAAGATGAAGCTTTTGATTTATTCAAGCAGATGGGGGAGACGTCTTTGATACCAGACCACTTTACTGTTGCCACAATCCTCGGTGTTTGTACTACCTTGGGAGATATCTCTATCGGGGAGCAGCTCCATGCTTATGCGCTAAAGAGTAGAATTGACCTGTTCCTACCCGTGGGGAATGCTTTTATTACAATGTACATGAAGTGTGGAAACGTTCAGAAAGCGAAGCATGCATTTGATCTTATGCCAGTCAGGGATGTAATATCATGGACAGAAATGATTAATGCATTTTCTGGTGCTGGTGATGTTGAAAAAGCTAGAGAATATTTTTGTAAAATGCCAGAGCGAAATTTAATAACGTGGAATGCAATGCTAGCAACTTATATCCAAAATGGTGTCTGGGAAGAAGGATTTAAACTGTATATTCTGATGCAACAAGAAGCGGTAAGACCAGATTGGATTACTTTTGCAACTCTAATCAGCGGCTGTGCTTCTTTGGCTGTACTAAGTCTCGGAAACCAATTCTTCGTGCAAGCTGACAAACTGGGGCTTGCTTCCAATAAATCAGTTCTGAATAGCATTGTCACTATGTATTCAAGGTGCGGAAGAACTGGAGAAGCACGGAAAGTTTTTGATTCTATATCGAACAAAGATTTGATTTCATGGAACACTATGATGGCCGGATATGCTCAAAATGGCCAAGGTCAGAAAGCGATTGAGATTTTTGAGAAAATGCTAAAATTGAGACTTAAACCTGATAGCATTAGCTATATATCTGTTCTGTCAGGTTGTAGCCATTCAGGACTCGTTCCTCAAGGAGAAAGGTACTTTAATCTGATGACTCGTCATCATAATGTCTCTCCCATGTGTGAGCATTTTGTTTGCATGGTTGATCTTTATGGACGAGCAGGATTGCTTGAACAGGCCAAGAAATTGATTGATCAAATGCCGATGGAACCTAATGCTGCTGTCTGGAAAGCTCTGCTGGGGGCTTGCAGAATCCATGGAAACGCCAAATTAGCAGAAGCTGTAGTGAAGAATCTGAAAGCCTTGGATGCGGAAGACTCTGGAAGCTATGTTCTTATGGCCAACATATACTCAGACTCTGGCAAGTATGAAGGTGTTTCAGATGTGAGAAATGTGATGAGAGCAAAAGGCATACAGAAGGAACCGGGTTGCAGCTGGATTGAGGTTGATAACAGAGTGCATGTGTTCACTGTGGATGACACCAACCACCCACAAATCAAGGATGTTTACAACGCGCTGGAGAAGATTATGGAAAGGATTGAAAGCACAGGAAGCTATGCCGGTGGCAATGGTTCTCTTAGGAGAAGAAGTTTTCACAGTGAGAAGCTGGCACTGGCTTTTGGATTGATAAGCTTGCCTTCGTGGAAGCCGATAGAGATTATGAAGAATCTAAGAACATGTCGCGATTGTCACTTGGTGATGAAGTTGATTTCCACCATCACCTCAAGAGAAATCATCATGAGGGATGCGAATCGCTTTCATCACTTCAAGGATGGGGCTTGTTCTTGCAAAGATTACTGGTAACTTATGGTACTAATCTCACCTGTTCATTGTATTCTAGATATCTTCTTTTTGGGCATTCTTTCATTGCTTGGTAAATGAAGCAACACACAAAATTTTGGTATGAAATAGGAAGCTGTATCTTCTATTCTAAGAAGTTGAAACACATTTTCACTGTTCTGTTGCACTTGTATATTGAAGCCTTGCTTTTATGTACACTCACTGATTTGGTAGAACCTAAGTCACATGTTGATTCTTGCCTTCTTACTTATGATTAAATTAAGAAATTTGAGTCGCGAACCATACAATTATGTAATTATGGTTAGCACCAATCATTGAGATGATACTCGGAAGGTATATTCTTGCAATCTTGAATCATGTAATTTTGCAAAGTAACTAGACTATGCTGTACTGGTGTAATGAATTAAAATTTGACAATAGCAACAGGAAAATATTGGAATTATACTATAGGTAAGGGATGAGTACTTTGATGAATACGAATTTTAATTATTATTATTATTATTATTATTATTATTATTATTATTATTGTTATTGTTATTGTTATTATTGTTGTTATTATTGTTGTTATTATTATTATTATTGTTATTCTTATTGTTATATTATTATTATTATTATTATTATTATTATTATTTATCTTTACCAAGGACATATATATATAGAAAGATGAGCTTTCGCATCAAAATTTTATCATTTTGGTTATGTTTGGCCCAATTTTTGCTCACTAAGCTACGTTGGCGTTTGAGCTACGTTGCTTAAAGAGAGAGAGTCGCGATAAAATACTATTGACAACAATTGCTTTGTAATACAGATAGACTTTGTTGTGTAAGAAAAAAGAAAAAAGAAAGAAAAAAACCTAATGTACATAGTAACAGGAAATAAAACATTTTAAAAAAAATTAATGTCTTATTTCACTTCTAATTTTGAAGACAATTTTGTTCTGCAATTGCTAGACGTCTAATTATCTAACATCTATTTTCTTTTTTCAATGATGGAAGCTCTTTATACATATCAAGTCTAGAGTACATGTAAATCAAAATTTTATAATTCATAAATAAAAAGATTAAGGAGCGAGTTATCGGGATAATCTTGTAAAAATTTGAAATGTGGGTAGGATCATCTTGGCACAAGTACTTTTGTAATCTTACCGGGCAGTTGTATATTTTTTTTTATCGATTTCAATACAATCATTTACTTACTTAGTAGAAAAAAGAAAACAAGGAAAAAAGAAAAAAGAGCTCAGTTACCGGGATGTCCGCGGGAGATGGGCCTCGAGTCCACATGACATGAGGTTGCCGAGTTACCTTATCCAACTAAAGTCAAAAAGCCAAGATTATAAACCAAGGAAAAAAAAAATCCTTAAAACACCCCCACCTCAATAAAAACGAGAGTTTTAACACTGCAAAGTCAAGAATGGAGACCTCGCTTAGGTACAGCAGCGATTCCAAGTCCCTCAAGATCCATGCCAAGGAGAAGTACCCCCTCCACTCCAACACCCATCTGCAGGTAACCCTTTTTTCTTTCACTTCATTTTAGTAGATTACTAGCGTCAGTTGATGCACGGGATAAATTTTCATTAAAACTTAATGACACTGGCCCGAATATTAATATTATTCATTGGCCAGGTTCATGCGGAGCTAGACACAAGGGTAGGAGCTCCCAGTTATTTAAGCTCAATGATAAGATATTACTATCCAGATGTAGGTATTGATACCCTTTTCTTGTTTTTTCTTTTTGTTTGTTTAAACTGATAAAAGATTTTATGAGCTGATGGATTAGTTTTGAGTAAGAGTTTTTCCTGTTGCTGCTGCCTTTCTAGTTAAATGCCGGAGTTGGAGTTGGAGTGAAATATGATAAGCAACACAAGCTCAGGTATTGCCTTCGCGGGAAGAAGGCGTTCCCTGTCACGCTTGATGGTCTTTTCAACTTTAGCATCAAGGGACAGTGTGATTTCGACAAAGAGTTCAAACAGGTTTTGCAAAAAAAAACAAAAAGGCTGTGCTTTTATAGACCTTCTATGTTTTAAGCCTGTCTTAGTAGCGTTTTGTTGTAATGTGTGAATAATTTTTATACAAATGTCTCGATCTTTTGGGTGGAATAAGTGTAAAATGTTTGCTTCATTCAACAATTACTCATATAACAGCTTATTAGATAGTTAATTGCTGCATAGAAGTAAAATGTACTTAATTCCCTTTTTGGCTCATCATTGCATTGGATGAAGTTGAAATACTGTGATAAATTTGGATCTAATATGTCAAATGATACTTCACAGAAGAAGCCAAGAGGGGCAACTGAATTTAGTTGGAGCATCTTCAATTTCAAGAAGGACCAAGACTTGAGGCTCAAAGTTGGTTATGAAATTGTTGACAAGGTACATTTCCAATCCTACTTTCCTAGACTGTTGGCTGTATCAGTCATCAGAAATTAGAATTCTGTAATTTTACTGAGTTTTTAAAGTTTAAATCTATAAAGAGGATTTTACTAGATGTCGTAAAACTTGTCTTTGGTGATCTCGTAATTGATTCTTGTCTTGTTAAACTATGACTTCATTTTGCTTGATTGATATTTGCATTCGTAATTCATTAGTTAAAATGTCGTCTTGGCATGTAATATAATGAATAAGAAGAGCTATAGAATCCTTAATTGCTTCTCTCTTTCCGGATAGGGTTATGTTAATTGCGGTGCTTCGGACCAACTATTTCTTTGCATCACTATCCTTGAGTATGAAGTTTAAGCTAAAACTTTTGTGATGGTACTAGGCCTTCTATCGGTTGAAATTCAAATTTTTAAACCCAGTTCCACTGAAAGATATCGAACTTGGACTGCCATTTCTAGTAGCATCACCTTGCAACATGCTCTAATATTAAGTACTTAGTAGATAGTGTTCTGCTAGAACCTTTGTTCATTGTTTATAAAATGGATGCCTTATGATGATTGAAAGTTGAAACATATGCTAACTTTTAAGGGTTCTTGCAAAAGGAAATGACCGTTTACAAATTTAAGCATTTCTCCAATTCGCATTGACAATCTTTTGTTGCATTTCTGGGTCATGGTCCTTTTCTTTTTTTAAGTTTGCTCAACGTAGTGAAGTACAGGCCCTCTTTTACCAAATACATTGTTCTCCTTCTTGATTCTTGAACATCTCTTGTATTTGACTAATTTGCTTCTCTATCTGCCGTTTCAGATTTCATATTTCCAGATTAGGGAGAACAACTGGACGCTTAATGCCGACAGTAATGGCAAATGGAACGTGAGATATGACTTATGAGAAGTCCATCGTTTAGTTCTGTGAATGTGAGATAACACAGTTGCAGACACTGCAATTATTATTATTTTTTCCGAGACAAGTACAATTTGTAAGGTGTTAAGATTTGGAGATGTCCCTATGGTAATTGTGTGTTAAGAAGCTCTGGAACACTGCAAAATTAAGCATTGGGGATAAACTGATGAGCTTGAACCTTTTTTTCACTCATTTGCCAGAATCTTTGCCTGGCAGTGAGACCAGAGCGCTCTTATATTGCCTCAGATACGTGATGTTAATGCATTACGAAATCATGATTATTGATCTTTAGCTCCAATTATCATTATCAAATTGTTTTCAATTGATCTCTAGCTCCAATTATCATTATCAATTGTTTTCACTTTACTACCCACCACAGGCACCACTACAACTCTCTTGTTTTGTGTAATGGAACTTATCAACCCGCTTGTACACACAGCAAAAGATGAATTTGTTGGTTTAGTGTTTTTTTTTAATTTTTTTCTTTTCCATTTTTTGGGGTCAAATCAACATCCAATTCTTCAAACAAAAAACATATTTCAACCAATGCTGTTAGGCTTCAAATCAGAAGATAAAAGATTCAGGGCGTTTGGATTGGCTATTTTTAGAGTTTCGATTTTTTTGAAATCTAATCTAAATATTTATTACAAAAAAATGTGTGTATGTGTGTTTTTTTTTTTTGAAAAAAATACTTGATATAAAAAAAAAAATACTAATGCAGACGGGTTCTTACAAATACCGGGGCCAGGGGATGGGGGTTTACCAACCACCTGAAACCTCCAAGTCTATAACCCAAAGTTGCAATAAACATGATTATTAGCTTGCAATAAGTTTGTATTTATAAAAGTAAAAAATTTCAAATGTTATAAACTAAATATATTTTTTACAAAGAACTAAGAGGTAGTTTAAGTAATTAAAACTATTTCTTTTAAAAATGATGTACTGGTTCAAATTTCGTTGGGGGCGGGGGGTTTGTAAATATATGTATACTTATACAAAAAGCAATTTATGTGGTTCATTTGAGACCTAAAGGTACAATGAATCAGTGGTACTGCAAATGAACTTACGGGCCTAATGTGGGCTAGTTGATGGGCTGCATTCTAGTCTTTCCCATTGAGAACCACGCATTGGACAAGGCCCAAAAACGCACAGAGAGACACACAAAATAAAATCTACAGTTGCCAAAAAAGCAGCCGAGAATGAAAAAGTAACCAACAAAAATGGCTTCAGCTTGGACTCTTCAGCTCCACACTGTGTCCTTCCCAGTAATTAATTAATATTTTTAATCATTTTTTGTTTAATTTTCTCAATAATTTTGTTGAGCTGATTGGGGGGTTTTGGTTTGGTGTTTGACAGCGGCGAATTTTCGGAAATGTGGTGGAGATCAGGGCGGAGATGGGTCTGAATGCGGTGGCGCCGCCTTACAGAAGTTGGAATGGGAAGATAAGGTTCGCAAAATTGGTGGTGAGAGCAACGAGTGATGCTTCTACTGCTGCTGCAATGGCGTCTTCTGGTGTTGATAATAACGACAGCAAGCAGCGCAGCGAAGACTCTCAGCTTACACTTGTCGAGAACCAAAACCATAAAGAAGAAGCCGCTCTGAAGCCGCAAAAAGTTTTTCCGAGATTAAAGGAGACTGTTCTCCATTTCCCTCCTATCATTTTCTTGGTAATTTTTCCATATTCACTATATATATATATATATATATATATATATATATATAATTTGTTAATAACAATTACAAGTAGTGGTGTTATGCACCCGGATGGTGAACGCCAGGGCTGGGCCCGCGAGCAAGACTCGTGTTGTACGCTTGAGAATGACTATTCTTACGCTCACCCAAAATGGTTTAACTTAGATATGACAATTGCTACTATGTAAATGCTTTCTTTTTTTTTCTTTTTTTTTTGGTGCTAATGTGGTGAAGATTGGAAGTTTCCTTACTAGAATGAAAGTTTGAGCTGTGTAATTTGTTGTGGAAGTAACTGTGTAAGTTTTTGTTTTCTTTTTCTTTTTTCAGTATTGGCATAGTGAGATTGTGATTATCAACGTTAGTTATTGCCGAGCTTGAAGTTAGTAGTGTGGAATTCAACCGTTCATGTATATTTATTAATGTGACAAAGAAGCTACTTAATCCAACCCGAGAGTTTCTAGGGAAAGCAGAGAGCGTAATGCACCCCAAGGGAATGCTCTAGGATTCAAGGCTCCAGTATTGGACTTGGAAGTCCAAAGATCAAGCATTCTTCTCCCACCTACATTAAGGGGTTGATACTTGTCCTTTCCTGGCGAAAAGGAAAGAAAATGAGCACAATAGAACCGAATAGTTATATGAAGTCATTGAATTGGCTGGTCATCTAAGCCAGAAGATGAAGGATATTAATAATCTTTGAGGAAGTTGTTCTTTGTTGGTCTAATTCTTGGCCCATATTACACATATGGTCTGTGCATCTTTTCCTTTCCAATGTCTCTAAATCATTTTTCTTTTCAGATGAAAAGACATTCTGGTACTACTTTTGCCGGATTGTGTATAGCTGCAACTTTGTTAATTATGGTGGTAAGAGGTTTTATAGTGAGGAGAAAGATGTATGATCGTCCTGGCTCTGTAGCTGATCTTGTGCGGCGTGGACAGCTGAGATCAGATAGAAGAGGCATGTATGATCCTGACCCCTTCAGTACACAGTTGCAGTTTATTTATGTTAGTATGGAATTGGAAAGTGAACCATTAATTCGCATTTTCAGATGTTCAAAAAGTGAAGTCTTGCATGTAAGTAATGTAACATCAGCCACCTGCATGATACTTGTCTTAGTATCACCTCTTGACATTCAAGCATTTTCAGTGGCTTTCCTGTTGAAGTCATGTGTTCAACTTTCATGCTATATGGTTATTTCAAAGATTGATTTGCCTATAAAATTTCCTAATTTACAGCTCAACGCCTCTTAAGTATGAAGACCCTTTTAATAACCCAATGGTGAAAGTCGGCAAGGGCAATTCAACTGTCGAAATGTGTGGAAAAGTATACCGTTTAGCACCTGTGAGTCTTACGAAAGAACAGCAAGCTATCCATAAAAAGAGGAGGTCACGTGCATACCAGTGGAAGAGACCCACAATTTTTCTCAAAGAAGGAGATCCAATACCCCCAGATGTGGACCCTGATACTGTCAGGTGGATTCCTGCAAATCACCCCTTTGCAACTACTGCAAGTGATATTGATGAAGATTTGGCTCAGACCAATGTGTATCAAAAGCATGGGGTACCATTTCGTATACAAGCAGAGCATGAAGCATTGCAAAGAAGGCTTGAAGCTTTGCAAAATGTAAGTGCCCTTTGCACTCTTACCTTACAGAAAGTGAAAACAACATATTCATGTATTGCATATTTATTTTTTCATCAAGGTTGCGTACACATTGGGGATTAGAGGTAATTCAAGTGGTTGAGACTGCCTCCTCCCAGGCGTGAGGTCTTAGGTTCAAATCTCATGGGGGACGGCGGGGTTTTGTGTGGTTGGGGTGGGGGGTTTTGTTAAAAATAAAAAATAAAAAAAAGGTTGTGTACACATTGTATCTACTCACGCTTGGAATCGGTCATGTTCATTCACATATTTGTGGCACTGCAGTTCTTTTTTTCCTCCCTGATGGATCAAACTATTTCACGATTCCATTTTCTGATTATATTCTTAATAAAGGCTCTTGAATCTGCCTATGCATCTTGATTGTTGGCAATCTTGACGATCCCTAACCAACTCACACACTACTGCAATTTTGGGAAAATAGGAATTTTGACTAAAAGAGAAATGAATGAGATTGTTTCTAGGCCAAGAAATCTTAGAGAAATACTATATATAACCACATTTTTATCACCTAATTGCCATTTCTTATGTGTATGCTTAGGCATACAAAGAATTAATTATCATTTCTCATGTGTATGCTTAGGCATACCAAACGAAGAGGGGGAAATAAAAAACTCTCTTATTTTGGTATACCGATTAGGCATATATATAGGAGGTGATAAATGGGCGATTGAAATGAGCCAATACCTAGCCATGCGCTAAATCTTATGGCTATTGAAGAGTGCTTATTGAAGTTTGAATGCAGCGTTATGACTGGTTAGTTAAGGATGTGCTGATCTTTTGTGCCTGCAGGACCAAAAACTTGGAAAGCTAGTAATTGATCCTAGTGCAGCCAAGGAATTTGAGAGACCGTTTATGCCGCATCTAATGTCAGAGGATCAAGATGAACAAAACCCCACTAATGGTCAAGTGGGATCTAAGCCTCCCAAATCAGATCGTGCTTTTAATTCCTTACAAAAGAAACCAACCTCTGAGGAGATGCCGAAACCATAAGATGCAAATGTCTCTTAGCATCATGTAGTACCAGGCGATTCAACTAGAATACGAAGAAAGTGATGTGGCTGCACCAGACTTTTCAGGCAATATACTTACTACGAGTAAAAGCAGGGATATGTTTCAAGTCCTGCTCTGCCGAACCCGGGCATCAAGTTGAAATGATGAGGGTTGTGCTATGTATAGAAATCTTGCATGTTTTACATCCTATCACTGTCTGTCTATACGTGTGCCTTATTTTTGCTCTTGCGCGTGGACATTTATGTACACTTCTCATTGTATCAATTGCATGCATACTTGAAACATTTTACATAGGTCATTTCCAAAATAATATTTCTTCTCTGTTCATTTAGCTTCTACCTTTTTTTGCGTGTGCTTACGGCAAACTTGCCACAAGGCTTACTGTAGAAACCAGGCATGTTCATTATACCCTTCATAACTTGTTTAGAAATAACAAATTCATGGGGCGGTTGGAGTATCAAAGGAGGAATTGTAACGAATCCAGGTATTTGGAATTAGAGGGTGTAACTGGGGCACATATTGTGTTTTTCGGCTTATGCTTCTTGGTAGCTATTTGGCATTAGGTGTATTGGGCTCTAGAAATATTTTGTAATGAACTTATAGGAAAACTTTTTTTGGATTTGCCCAATATCTTTGGAATTCATTTCTTTCAGGGGTAAGTTGCTTTGGTTTTGGTGCGTTTCATATAACAAGCTTGTATGGTTCTGGAATATGGGAGTTTGATCTTTATGGATGAATTGGAAAAGTACAATTTGTAAATCCAGCATGGCGCATGGCCCGTACATGCATTGCATTGTTTGTGATTGTATTCGACTCTACAATAAAATTGACCTTTCGCCTTTATTGAAAAAGAGAAAAATAGAATATATCAGGCCCTGACGATAGGAAATTGCATTGTTTGTGATTGCATTCGACTCTACAATAAAATTGACCTTTCGCCTTTATTGAAAAAGAGAAAAATAGAATATATCAGGCCCTGACGATAGGAAAATGATCAAAATGCCACCCTTCCTTTCGAAGGAATTAAAAATGCTATGATGGCTCTTTGCTGTATATATTTATTTTTTTGACTGTGGGCTATGCGGATGGTGTCACCATTCACCTACCGCGTAATAGCATGCAGGCCTTTACTCTAGGACGGATTTGCCCAGTAATGGACTCTTACCATCCCATATTGGGCCTCATTCTGGTCTATTGATCCACTGGTTTTGTGCCGGGCCCGAACTTGGCCTTTTCCGTGATATAATATTCTCCTCTCTCTTTTTTTCTTTTTATTTACTTATTTATTTTTGGTAGGTAAAGTAATCACATCTTCTTCAATTCAAACACAAGAGGGTTAAGAGGTTGATGTGCTGCTTAGGAATATGTCGCCGATTAAAAAACAATTATTTGCCGACACTGTTTGGCAAATCATTCAAGAATTCTGGCAAATGATGTTTGTGACTACAGTAATTTAGTGATTAGCTTCAGTCAATGAGTGACCTCATCCCACATAAATCACTGCTTATTGGTCCTTTTAAGGTTGTTGCACATGAATTAGCCACCTTAATCGCCATGCGGCGCCTCTGATTTGTGACATCAATCCTTTATCGTATCAAATCACAAGGCAGATATGATCCGGAAATTTGAATTCAATCGTGAAATTATTACGTCTCTAATATAATGAATGAGACTGTTTGAATTTGCACGCAAAGTTATTATACTTGTAATCTAATGAATGACTATCGATATCGTTTGACTTTTTTGTATTTAAGAATTCACATTATAGATCTCTAACTTGTTGAGTATATCTTGCTTGAGATTATTTTGCCTATTTTACCATTGGCACTGGCTTAATTCTTCCGTTATCAGGAAATTATTTGTTTCCCCAGTGAGGCCCACCCGTGAGTTGTATGTTAGTACAATCCTTCTTTGTCATATGTAACATGAGCATTTAGTGGATGCTTAGCTAACGCCCTTGATGAGTTGCTTCAGTGACTTGCCACCTCTTTTCAGTAGGCCATGTTTCGACCTTGAAAGTGATGTCGCCCTAAACTGCTTCATGACATGTCGCCAAACCATTTCAAACTTGTGATGCAGCCATGTGCATGGAGTTGGATTCTTCTTCTTCACATGTAAGAGAGGTTAGGTATATTTTGCTCAATTCTTTTCAATCATTGATTCAGCTGGTAACACACTCTCAGCTAACATATCAGGAAATATCATCTTTAACAGATTTGGAATTCACAATGAGTTGTTTCCTTTAGATCAGAATGAGAAAATCATATTAGCACATCCATCGATACATCAAGCACTCGTAAAAGAACATTGGAATAGATCCACTCATAATGTTATCGTATTATGAGTAAAATCTGACGTGAGCGCAAAATAGACCTCTATAATTTAGCAATGGTATAAAGAATCCGCAAAAAGATAGTTTATTTCTTTCAGAATTACAAAGATAATAACAAAGTCTGCTGATGCACATGGCATGGAATGCACAAAACCTTCTGAAAATGAATTCTATATCTTTGGGACCGGAAAAAGGCAGCTAACTACTCGTTCTTCGTAGCAGCAGCAGCAGTTTGTTTTGCCCCAACAGCAAAGAACTCTGTGATCACCTCTAAGGGCATGCCCTTTGTTTCCGGAACCCTCAAGAAGACGAATATCCAGGAGATCACGCAAAAAACAGCATAAATGCCAAATACTCCAGCTAAACCGATGGAACTAAGCATCACGGGCAGAGAGTATGTGACAATGACATCACATATCCAGAAAACTAGGGCACAGGTCGCAATGCAGATGCCACGAACTCTTGTAGGGAAAATCTCCGAGCAGAGGATATTTGGAATTGGTCCATAACCCATGACAAAGCAGCAGAAATAGAGCACAACACAAATAGTTGAGATTACAGCATGAGCTACTGAACCTAGGTCGACAGCATTTCCAATGACCAGTACGATTAGTGATGTTATCAACACAGGTATTGTTGTGAGCAGCAACGACCTGAAATTCGTTGTTTAGTTACGCACCAAAATTAGAACCAAGAAAGAAGATCAATGGCCAAAAAGAAGGAAATATATCAGCAATGATACAAGAACCAACATAATTCTGGCATTTAAAGATCATGTTTCCTGTCTACCTATAATTGAGGAATCTATAATCTATCTGGTTCCATAGGCCATGAACAATGAAATAATATGAAACAAGGGGAACTCAACTTGGCACTAGGATAAGATGGTACAAACAAGCGTAAGACTACAATAAGTAGTTATCTAAATTTAGGAACAAAATTCTGCACTTCTGAAAGGTCCCAAAGCAAATAGAGAAATGCAGCACTTAACAAAGAATATTCAAAGACAGGGCCCAAAAGTCTTTGCTTCTCATTACTTCAACAATTTTATTAGAAACCTGACACGAAATGCATACCATCACTGCTAATGAATAATCACCTAAACATCACAAATCTTTTGATTAAATCATTTGGTCTTTCTCCATGGATCAATAACAGAATTGATGATATAATATCAGAAAACTTACCTATTTCTGGACCACATAAAACCAATTTCACTCCTTCACTTTTCCCCTCTTCTCCATTCGCCAAGACTCAACAAGATAGTGTACCAAGAGTGGATGATATGATTTGAACAATTTAAAATTATAAAAACTTCGATACTAAAAATTTGAGATCGAATCTTTTTGTTCAAGACACTTTCAGTATCCAGAATAGGAAAGTTCAAAGACAATTATTACAATTACTCAATAAAATCAGCCAACCAAAATGTCTCCTGAATGCGGAAATGCCAGGAGATCACACACTTGAGCATATATGAACCACCAAAGCAGTAAAAGATTCTATCTTAGATGCATGATCCTAACTGAATCAATAAATAGACAAGACATTAACTACTACAACCAGTAACCACCGGAAATATAAAGTAAACAAGCAATAGGAGAACCTTACCTTCTGCCAGATACATCCATGAACCTCATCGCAACAGCTATAGAAGGAAGCATTAACAAATTTGTTACTGCACTAATAAGGAAAGATGCAGAATCAGATCCAAAACCAAGATTGGAAAGAAGAACTCCAACTCCTGCCTGATCAAGGATTTGGGGAGTGTAGTACATGACTCCATTTATTCCAGAGAACTGCAAAATACATCACAATAATATACAACCATACAAAGTTCAGGCACACTAAAGATGCTATAGGGTGACAATCACACTCCTGAATGAGTAAGCATAAAGAAATAATACAGTTAAACAAAATAGAACAGAAGCAAAACGCCAACTGCAACACTAAATTTTATCCGTGATATTTTAAACCCAACCATTGAAATAGATAGATTCACATAATATAGGGATGAAGAAAAGATGTTACAAAGAAAAAATATAAATATTAATAATACAACCTGTCCTCAAGGTATTGTTTAAGATTCCCTCAAGGAAAATCTGTAGGTTGATTAGCTGAGCTCAAATCAGCTCAGGAACTTATGACTTGTTTTGGGGGAAAGGAAGAGGGGGGATCACAATATGTCTAAATTGTTAACTGTCAGTTGATGATTAAGGCCTCCATGGCAGCCGACACGTAGCATGCGCCACTGAACTCCAAATAGGGCATTCATTATAGAAGTTATGCTAACTGAAGTTTAAAAAGAAAAATTTCTAGGGAAGAAATAAATATCAAATAGATCTAACCATCTTCTGCTGTGGAAAGAAACAACTATCCATATAATTAATAGACAAAGATGAATTCGAAAGGGAAGATATAAATGCATATAACCCCACAGACACAAGGAACAAGATACTATATTGTACCTGCTGCAGCATTTGAATTCCAACCCCAACAATTAATGCACGTTGAACACCAGGTTCGAGAAGAGCTGTCCAGCTCGGTCCTTTTGAAGCAGTTTCAGACGGGTGAACCATCGCTGGTCCAACCGGATGCTGATCCATAAGTTCCTTGGCATAAAGAGCAGGCTGGCTAACTAGAGCTGCAGCCTGGATGTACTCCCCATCTACAGGAACATCACCTCCAGGAATTGAAACAAGAGAACCACGTCTAGATCCAGGGACTCCTTCCTCATGCAGATATATCCTTTTGAAACCTCCTTCCTTCTTTCCTTCTTCACCTTCCTTTTCGATCCATTTCCATGCCAGCTGCCAACCACCTCCAATGCCCATACTACCACCTGTTTCTCCTGCATTCATTAGACTGCTACGTCGTCTCATGCTTAGGATGCTGCCATGAGAGGCAGGATGGGGCATATCCTTCTCCACACTCGTGGTTTGCCGTGAGATTAGTGGACTGTGCAAATTGTCATCAGAATTTTCATCACCGGCATCTGAGGCATAGTACTCCCCTTCCCTCTGTAGGCTCTCTTCATCCCATTGCTCATCTCTAACATGAGGCTCGGCTGTACTGAACATGCTGCCAAAATGAGGAAACAGCATGCTTCGGGTACTTCCGGTCTCAGGTAACTTCTCGTGGACGCTGCCAAACAGAGTAACAAGGGGATCCATAAGAGGCACGCTCTTGTTAACCATGCTCCCATGACGGGATACAGCACCAAAGCTACCCTCTCCAGCTACAGGTTTGGCAATCCAAGAGAGGCCTTCCTGAGGTCCATACAACTTGATAGACTCTTTCCTATCAATTGGTTCCTGATCTTCATCTAATTCATCGGCTGGACCAATAATATACTCTTCTATGGATGTTTCTCCGCCAACTGCCAGTCCTTCAACTAGCAAAGCCATCTCTCCTGTGGATAAGAAGGATTAGCTAAGCCAGAAGATCATCTAGTTGAAGTGTTTACAAAGTAAGAAATGCAACAGATAGATATAGAAGATGCAGATTTTGATATACAGAAGAAAGCAGATAATAGTGTATAACACATAGATTTGCATTTAATAAAAAATGCTCACATGTTCGCAGTTGTATGTAGTTTTGAACCAAGGTGCGCTCAAATTTAAAAGGGATGTCCTTATCAACATGAGGATATCCATATGAACCCTATATCACTCATCACATATAGACAGAGTACAAAAATCCCTCAAGTTTAGAAGCTGAAAATCATTCTTTACACATGAACATGATAAATGCATGTGAAATTTTCGTTACCGCAAGCAGCAGCTCCCATTCTACTTTGTTTTGCAAGAAGATAAAGGAAACTATTGGAGACTCTCTCTTTAATTATCTTTCTACTTTCAGAAATAGGTTACAGAACGCGCAAACTTTTAGCTCTGAGAAAACCATCTAATTATATTAAATTAGCCAATATCATTCAAGAAGTAACTTTAGACTGTACCAGATACGTCTTCCCTGCCACGTAGTTTCTGCAGAACTAGTTTAGCTTCAAGCATCCTCCCTTTACTTACAAGCCATCTCGGAGATTCAGGCAAGTAAAGAACTGCTAATGCAAAATAAAGAAGAGAAGGAATAGAAAGAACTCCAAGCATCAGCCGCCAACTTGCTGAGGCCGTCAAGGACATTGCAAATATCATGCAGTAGGCCAGTAACATTCCAGCAGAACCAGAGAACTGTGGAAGAGTATTCAACTGTCCTCTGATTTCTGAAGGGGCAGTCTCAGATATATAGAGAGGGACAAGAGTGACTGCCAAGCCAATCCCAAATCCATCTAACAGCCTTGCTATGAGTAAAACATATACATTAGGTGACCACAACATGACCAAACCACTAACAAAGTAAAACGCAGATGAGATAATAAGCATTGGACGCCGGCCAAGCCAATCCGCCAAAGATCCTGAGCAAAATGTGATAAGCATGGCACCAATGAGTGACATGGCCACAACAAGCCCCTCTGCAGTACTTTCAAGACTAAGCTCCTTCTTTATGTATACAATTGCTCCTGGAGAGATACAAGAATCAGTAGCACCAAACCCTCAGAGTTCATCATATTTCTGCCCGTGGACAGAAGTCATGGAAGGGAACAGGAACTACAGGAATGGATATGTTCCATTATGTAACTTAAGAATTATACAAAGGTTCAGCAACAGAGAAATCTGACCATTCATAATAATTTTACCATAAAAATACAACAGCATGAAAAGAACAAATAGAGGTGAACCACAAATATAATCATAAAAATAGATTAAATTATGTTATTCAGTGAGAATCCGAAGCAAGAAACAGATCAACGCGGAGCAACATAAATTCATAAAACCAACAAAAGACAGAAGAAATGAAGAACCTGCAATGGTCGCATTATCCCAACCCTGCAGAAAGTTCCCAATGGTAGCAGCAATGGCAACCAATGCGGCCGGGTCCATTTCTCAGCACCTGATTGTAACTTCAAACCTTTTGAACTACCCTGTGACAAGGAGGTTAAGATGAAAGAATGAAATAATTGAAACTGTTGAACAGATGACACAGATCTAATGACTCTTGTTAACTTACCCTAAACACCATAAAAAGGCTTAAGCTTTTGGTGGCAGCCCTAATAACTTTTACCCACACCTTTTAATTAATAATGATCATACTTCTCCACAAGACTATTTAAAAAAAGCAAAATATAAGTAAATTAAAAGCCAACACCACTAAGAGATCTAAAAATGGAAAGATTTCTTTTTTACCTTTTGAGAAGCAGAAAGGCCAGAAGAACTGAAGGCAGAGAGAGAGAGAGAACAAGACTCCAAGCAAAGTGAAGAGGCCTCTAAGCATACACTATGCAGAGGGAATCAATAGCAAAACAGAATTGATCGAGAGCAGAATTAAGTGCCAGAAGAAGAAACTTTGCTTGTATTGACCATCAGCATGAATAACCTGGAAGAAGTAAAGCAAAAAGCTGAGCTTTTTGGCTTCTATAGTAGAATCTTTTACTGCATACTGACAAGTTTATGCTTCCTTAAAAAAACAGCAAGAATAACCAAACAAGGTTCAACATCTCAGCACACTTGGGCACTCCATTTTCACACAAAATCGAATCTTTCAAAATGGTTTCTCAACCAGGAGGCTTAATGAACTATAAAACAGTACACAAAGAAGCTTACTACTAATAATAAAGAATCAATCTTTTCACACAAAATGTGATGACAAGAATGAATATCAAAGAGTAATAATGAAAAATAAATATGTAAATAACTTTTGAGGATTTTGTTAAATGGGAATGGAAATTTTAGGAAGCAGTGAGAGGAAAAATGACGAGGGAAAGAGACAAAACACTAACAACTAGCTTGACTCTTTTAACCATTCCACATTTGATCCAGAATCATCCTGTCCCTAGACCCTCCTCTCTTTGTGTATTTTCTTTTCCCCCAAAAAAACTCATAAGAAAAAAGAAAAAAGCAAAAAGCAAAGACTCCCTGTAATGATTTTGAAAAAGAAATATGCATATTAATTAGTATTAATAACATATTATGGCTATGGAAGGTTTTGTTTTCTACTTATTATAGATTGCTAAGTGTTGAAAAAGAACTTGTAATCTTTTTGCTGACACAAAGAGAAGTTAATCAGTTCAAGCTTCAAACAATTGCAAGGGCCCAGTGGCTTATTCATTTCATTTGGGTCGACAATTATGCCCCACCATCCCTTTCAGTTCTTTTTCTTTTTCTCTCAGCCGGCTGATATTTCTGGCCTCGAGATTCTTAGTATTACATTACAACTCAATTATAGTATCACACGTCAAATGTACGATGACATGTGTCCAAGGAACTTCTGCTGGCCCTATAAGAGAAGCACATATTTTGGAGAAACTAGAAAGTTTGTTGAGCCTCACATAGAGAAGAACTTGTAGCAAGGCATACTAATGTGATTTCTCTAACTAGACAAATTTTTAGAGATAAGAGACAAGTAGAATTTTTTGGGGTCAAAAAGAGGTAACTAGTTAAAAAAGAGGTAAAAAAAAAGTAATGTATATTTTACCATTTTCAAAAATAATCTGAAATTATGGTTATTCTTTAATTGAAAGGCAGCGTTTAAATTTAAGTAGAAACTAATTTTTGAGAGGTTGTTCCTCTCATGTCATCTCTAAAGCCGACCGTGAGTTGCTCCAACGGGGTTGTAATCCTATGCACACCAAAAGGAAATCATAGTCCAAAGTATGTAATCCGGTTAGCGCTCCTATTTGGTTTTTTTGGCCGGTTAAATTATGGTTTGGTAAAATATGAGTTTTTCATACGTAATTCTCCATCCCAAACACATTTACTGGCTAATAAAATGGTAGAGTAGAATGACAGGACTTGGATTCTCTCTGCTATATTTGATTTTCTTTAATATATAGAAGGAATAATCTCAATTATGAGGTAAGATTGAATTTATATGAATCCTTTATTTTAAAATTCAAATTTGTTAGATTATCCATTTTATGTATTAGAAAGTCTCAAAAATAAGAAAGAATCCAGCGTCACTTATAAATATATATATATATATATATATATATATATATATATATATATATATTCTAAAGTGCCACTTTTTTCTTTTTCTTTTATTGCTAAGATGAGCATTTGTTATTTTTTAAAACTTATACTTGGATATCACAGGACAATTCATGTTGCTTTTTCAATTTTTTATATTCTATTTATCCTTTTAATAGTTAACGTCATTGGTTTAACCATTAATAAATTAATAAAAAAATTATTTAATCTATTAATTACACTATAATTATAAGTTATCACATGTAATCTTATTATTACTCCAATTTTTCCAATGTGGTTTGGGGTACTGCTACATAACACATCGAGTGTTTTTTTCCCTCTTCTTGATTATATTTGATGTTGGGGTAAGTGCTTGGGCAGAACGTCTAATGCTACATCCTATGATTATTTCTTCAGATTTTTAGTATTATATTTGTTTTTCTTAACAATTAATATTGTTTTTATCAATGACAATAAAAGGAATTTGATAGATAAATCAATACTTTTAATTTTATCCTTTTTATTTTAAATCTCATAAATGTTTACATTAAAAGAAGTATACTCCCAATACATAATAAATTTTTCTATCCATAAAATTTATTTTTTTAAACATATACATATCTAAATTACACAATATATATATATATATATATATATATATATATATATATAACACCTGTTGCATCGAACAAGTCGACATACTATTTTGACCATTTATTTATTTATTTTATCGGAAAATAATTTTCCACTATCACTATGGGCGGGGAGATACCTCGACAAAATAACATAGTGTCATGCTAACTCTTGCCACTTATTATTATTATTATTATAATAAAGAGTACAACGATTAGAAACATCGCCACTTAAATATTTCATTTATATATCACTAGAAAGCCAAACGTGGTTGATTCTATATGGTAAATTATTTCATGAAAGGGAACATAATATGCATTTATATACTCATAGTGCCTTTCTAAAGCGAAAAAGAGGCATTTGGCAAATTAAAGTGTCTATATTGTCGATTTAAAAGGGTATAATAGTAGAATGAGACAGCCATTCTTAAAAGCAACAAGAAACAAAAGGAAAGTGTTCAAACCCTAAACATTGTTATCGATGAGACTAAGATATGCACTTGTGAGTGTCACCACAACTTGAGTTAACGCATTAAAATAAAACATTTAATATTTGATCTTGTATATATAAAATTAACTGAATTTAGAGAAATAAGTGATATCGATATGTATAATTGATCTTAAATAAGAATTAATTCATTTAAAATTTAATAAGCTTTTGTAATTATTAAAGGTGAGATTCCATGACAAAAAAGTGTGCGCTGTTACCTCAATCATAGGCAGACATTGCCCACCATAAGTTGTAACGTGTGAAGTGGCTTTATTTACTTTTAGTTTGCCTACAGGCTGTGATTAATGATGATTTAGGTGAAATAAACCAATTAAAAGTGGCAGAAAAGAGAAAAGATTAGCCCTATGTCAATTCTACTCTTGTCATGTACGGATGGGTTTCAACGATAGCTTAATTTATGCTTATGATTAATGTCTAACAAAAAAAGAAGAAGAAGAAAAGACCAGAAAAAGAAGAGGGGGTGACTTTTTTTTTTTTTTGGGGACTCTCCATGCACTTAGGAGAATTACTTGGTCTAGCGTACGTTTTACGTGTGTACCAACAGCAGTTTCGTTTGATATATGAATTTAATTCTCTCGTAATATTATAACAATATTATTCATTTAATATTGAACTTTACCGCTTTAACGTCCGCATAAAAAGGCCATTATACTCGAGATCATTTCCATGCATGGTGAAGAGATGGCTAGTGACCATTACGTGGAACAACTGATGGGCCTGGAAGACCAAATATTTGAAGAAATGCAGAACAACGGTCAACAAGCGGAAGAAAAGAAACAAGAAGATCATAATGGAAAAGAAACAAAATTGCAAGGACTACCTTTGGAGGGTAGTCCATGCATGAAATATAATGATTTAGAGAAGTACAAGCATCACTGCTTTGGCGACACCGAAGGACATCTCCAGTCACCCAAGCACCACCGCAACAATGGCACCGATCCACCAACTTTCGACGGAAGTGCCATTGCTTTGCAACAAGTTGTTGACCTCGAGAGCAAACACAAATAATGAATTTGTCTAATTTTTTTTTTGTTATATATATATATATATATATATTTTTTTTTTTGTTGTTTCGAATTAGGGTATACCGTACTTATGTCACGTTAACCTGACTATCTCTATCGGGTTAGGAAACAGTGAAAAAAATCTTTCTTACAAGTGTGCTTTTCAAAATTCGATCTTGTATTTTTTTTTTTTTTCCTTTTAGGATGAGGTCGCAACGTACCACCTCAACTATTTCTTCTTCTTCTTTTTTTTTTTTTTAAGTTTCTGCTATCGGTTCGTTTAACTCAAGTCAAGACGAACATATAAATTCAATGGGGAGTGGAGCCTACAGCCTCGATCATCCACCCTGTTGTTTATTTAAAACATGTATGTATATTGTTAAGGTTTCTAATTTATGCAACTTAAATTTTGTAAGTGTAAAAATATTAATACAAATTTAGCAGCTTTCAATGTTGTGTAATGCTGAATTGTTAATCTCAAAAGACTACGTCTATATATATATATATATATATATGAGATAATGAATGGTGCATTAATATTGTCTATAGTGCATGTCAATGCTTGGTATATTTTTATTGCCAGATGAGACGAATAATTAAACAATCTCGTATCAAGAGGTTTAGATTAATTTAGAAGTCACAGATATTCTTGCTAAAATAATTCAACTTGAAAACAGCATCTCCTCCCTTAAAGCTTTTGACGACATTTCAATAATTCTTTTTGTCGATATCGTGAAACGTAACAATATTAAAATTAACCCTGAGTCAATATAGTCAAGGAAAAAATAGCTTTATTACATGGCCAAATGATTATTATACGATTGTACATGAAAAAAAAAAGAATTAGATATGATAAATGTCATTTTCGTTAACTATAAGATTAAATAATAATTTAAAATCTATGAAAGATTTGGTGCTTGTCCTTGGACTATTCGTCTACACATCTTATTTTCTAAACAATGTGAATATGTCTCAGTTTCGATAGCGTATAACAGAGTTGGCCACGTATTGTACATGCTATTTTTGAATATGAATGAGATGGGAAAAATAATTAAACAAATTAATATAAATTTCAGCCATGGGACATTAAAAATAACTTATTACTCTTGAAGGTTCAGAATAATAATTAAAATTAAAATAATCTAAATCTTATGAATTATAAGGCCTAACTTTTAGATACTCAATAGTATTTTTGTGACTATAAAAGTTTAAGTTAATTTTATTTAGCTCATTTTCTAAAACGGCTTTATGTTAAAACAAAGCTTCAAAAAAAAAAAAAAAAACTGACAAACCAGATAAAGATTAATTTAGGCCTCACCCCAACTAGGGTGGTTTGAGACATATTTATACATGCAGGTAAGGAATTCAATTTACCAATATAACCTTGTACAACAATAAAATTTACAATACACTAATACCAAAAACTTAAAATTGGAGTTTCTCACAAAAGAACTTTTGAAGAGTTTCTTTTTACATCATATCAGAATCGTTTTTTTTTTTTTTTCTATAAAAGCACCTTTTTATTCAACGATACTTTTATTCAAAATTTTAAATCCAAAAATTTAATAATTTAACAACTAAAATTTCATAATTAGACCAAAAAGAGTCTAAGTAAAGTAGTCAACTTTTGCTTATGTAGCAAAACAGATCTAAAGTCCAACTTCGTCCCCTTCCTTGAAATTTAAAAAAAGAAAAAGAAAAAAAAACTGCATGACTAACTTTGAATTGGGCCGCCAATACATAGTTAAAGCCCAAAACATGCAAAAATTTAAGGTACGGCTTTTTTACTAACCAGGCCAGATAAACAAACTCGGCCCAGATCTCATTTCAATCAGATAAGCGAAGAGAAAAAGTGGTGTTTGATTTGGCTGAAAATTTGCGAGAAAAGAGAGAGAGAGAGAGAGAGAGAGAGGTGTTCGAGTGTGTGTGTGGCGTTGAAGATCGGGAAAATAGAGATGGCGTTGGGACTACTAAGAGGAGAGGCGTTGGTGACGAAGATGGCGGTGTTGGCCAAGTACGTGGTGTTCCCGGTCGCCATGGCCGCCGCTCTCGTCTACTCTCCTCCCAATTATGCTCTCTCCAACAATAACACTAATCGTTCTTCTTCTTCTTCGTCCTCCAAGTGAAATTTTAGGTGCTTCTCTTTCTCCTCCTTTTTCTTTTGTTGTATTTGCTGGCTCTAAATTCGATCTAGACTTTGCTTTTTTTTTTTTTTAATTTCATTTATATATATATATATATATACACACACACACACACTCCG
Source organism: Cordia subcordata (assembly GCA_028554755.1). Taxonomy (NCBI): domain Eukaryota; kingdom Viridiplantae; phylum Streptophyta; class Magnoliopsida; order Boraginales; family Cordiaceae; genus Cordia; species Cordia subcordata. Next base: position 28,643,897 of record JAPTOF010000002.1, on the reverse strand, counting down.
ATTTATATGGCTAAGTTGATATTTAGGGCCTGTTTGGATTGGCTTTTTCTAGGAAGAAATACTTTTTTTTTTTCAGAGAAAAAAAAATACGTTATGTTTGCAATAACCATTTGGCTCGGCATCCAGAAAAGCTAGAAACTCTGGAACAGCTCAAGTACAGCGTTTTCTCATAAGTCAGAACCTTTAGCTTCTAAAAAAATGGATCTTTCTTCAATAGTTGTTAAAAAAGCACCATTTTAGAAAAAGTCAATCCAAGAGAGACCTTATTACAGTAGTAGATGGCTATTTATGTTTTAGGTATCAAAGTTTATGGTTAACTGTAAACACTTTAAACACCACTAGAAATGATGGGCTAACTTTTGGATTTTCTCTAGAAAAATCAAAATTTCCTGAATTTTCTTCTAATTTGCATTTTGCAATGTGTTTGAAAGTGAGATGGTGGTGCTCCCTAGCGTGATTGACCAGTCTAATAACCACCCCGGAGTTGCTAACTTGTACCTAATATGGTCCATATATTGTTGTTTATCAGAGACTTGAGGTTATGCCAATAGTACGGGAACCGGCCATGTCGGTTTATGACTTGACTTTTGAGAAAGAGAAAGATTTACGTCTCTCAATTGGACGCGTTTAGGGAGTTGAATGTCTTGTTGTTATGAGTAGCCTACATGTATCTCAATTTAGTCTATGTCATATGAAGACAACTCGGTTCATTCCACAACGATTGACTAGCGAATCTATATCAATTTCCAGAAATCCTTTTCAGTTGGATGCACAATAAGCCCACTCTAGGCATGGTCATAAGGGTGGCTTTGTTTGGTGGTAGCCATTCTAGAGCCAAATTAGCTTTGTGATGATACATGAAATGAAGTGGATTGACTGAGTAACTGTGATTCTTGAACCATCACAATTCATGACTTTCTTGTTTCAAATTTTAGTTACCTCCACTTGGCATTTTGTTTAGCATGTTTGCGCTTGTTTCATTTTTTAGAATTAGTGGCTGCAGCATGATAGCGACTAATTCATTCTCAATGCAGGAACAGAGGCTGCTTGGTATGCATTCTTGTGGCCGTCTAGTGATCTTGTGGACGAGTACAATGTCGAAATAATAATTGCCATGGCTTCTTCTTTGCTGTAGACTTGGTATGAGACTAATGAAAGTCAGAAAGCTTGTTACCCTTTGCAGAAAATGAGCTGATTTATTTGAAAAAGTTGATTTCGTGTATGAGAAAATTCTTAAAGTGAAGTCGCTTTTCCGACCCCTTTCAGTTTTATGTTATTGTGTTTAAAAGTGCTAATTCTCGTCTTTTGGTATAACCACTGTCTGTTTTTGAGCATAATGTGCACTATCAGCAAAGCAACAAAAATTTGATTTTGAATTATCAGAAAGTTGTTGAACCTTTACGTATGTGTTTGTGTTGAGCTGCAAGTGTAATGTCTCACATCGGTTTGCACCCATATACTTGAGTGGTTCATATAAGTAGTTACAGATTATGCCTATAATTTTAATTCGCTCGTAGGCCTGGGGTCTTGGCTCAGGGGCAGGACAACTGTTGAAGATTGGAATTTTGTGACTATCTCATTTTGCTATCTCTGGAGATATTATGTATATAATATTATTTATATTATGAGCAAGATATTATGGAGGTAAACTGTCAAAATTATTTCATAATTGTATCATCAATTTGATACTCGATGATATAATGAGTAACTTCTTGTTCGATTTGTATTGATCTACTTTGTGGAACTATAAAGCTATAAATTGTTTCAGTGAGTTTGTGGGGCAACCTTGTGTTCCACCTTTCAAGGGCACTCGATTCGCGTGGTAATATAGGGCTCGTTTGGATTGACTTTTTTCAAAGGTCTTTTTTTTTTAACAACTTTTAAAAAATAGCTTTTTTTGAGAAGTTGAAATTTTTGACTTTTAAAAAATGTTGTATTTGAGTTTTTTTTTTTTAGAGTTTTAGTTTTTTTTAAAAATTTAATTAAATAGTTATTACAAATTTAATGTAATTTTTTAAAGAAAAAAAGTATTTTTTTTTCTTAAAAAAAGTCAATCCAAATAGGCACATAATGTTAAATTAATAATTATGCTTCACAAAGATATTTTTAATCTTTTTGACTTAACCGTAAATATATCATATTTATTCATTAATCAATTTTGACAAAGATCCAATCGAGTTTCAAAGTATTATAAGATTTAAAAAATTATTTTTGTGCCTATTCAACCAATTATTAAGAGTTCATTAAAATATACATGATTAACATAAAGATCCGATAGATATTACATTAGAACGTATGTTACAAAATATGGTCCGCTTTTACAAAAAAATTTGGAGAACCATATTTCACCAATATGAAGAAATCTAGAACCATGCGTCAAATGCTCAAGAGCTATCACTTGTGTGAAGAAGTTGAAACTAGAAATATTTGAACTCTGTTCTTGTTACCCAACTTGTAGAAAATATTTTCCGTGTTCTTGTCAATGGAACGCATTCTTCTTCTTCCTCTTCTGTTTTTTTGTACTGTGAAAGATGGCAATCAGTTATGTCATTTTCTTTCTAGAGAGAGTAAACTCTTATTTTCATTCTTCTTCTTCTTCTTCTTCTTTTGCTTTTGGCCCATGAAAGGTAGCTAGCAGTCAGTTATGTCATTATCTTTCTAGAGAGAGTAAACTCTCAATTTCTTTAAGCTGAACGCAAAGTTGATCGGGAATATCTCAAATGACAAACATCCAATGACTCTAGTAATGCCGTGATTAGCCAATTCAGTCCTACAGAGGTTAACCTCCCTATAAACATGCCTTCATAAGGAAAAACGGAAATGGAATGCCTTAAACAAGTAGGCTCAGGACTCAATAATTCTTACTCATCCACGCCTGTTCAGAACTAAAAGTGTAATACAAAATTTTTGAATTTCGACTTGAATGCTTCTGTTAGCTTAGTTACTAGGATTTGTCCAAAAATCACATTGTCCTCTCTTTTTATGTTGCTTACACGCTTTGTAAATGCTATAGAAGGTTCTCCACAAATTCTATTGTTTATGTTGCTTACACGTTTTGTAAATGCTGTATAAGGCTGATACTGTACCTGGAAAAATCAATACAGCAAAAAAAATATTTCATGATATCAGACTCAAGTTATGGATTTGAAACTTATTACTGCCCTATTTAAAAACATCAAAATTATGAGACGCTTTGGTTTAAAGCCTGCGAAACAACAGAACCAAACTTGAAGTCTAAGCATATCCATGCTTGACATAATGACAATGTACAATACAACACCTTCACTCAGAAGAAACACACTTGCAAAGAATATGATGACACTTGACAAATGTTTAAATAGCACCCCTCTTGCCATCTCCATCCCCATCTCAATCCGTCTATCATATTCATTCTTTCTTCGTAAACATCCAACAAAAAATGGCTCTCTCATCGTTCTCAAAATTGTTGCTTCTTATACTTTCAACCTCACTCGTCGCCGGCGTGGCATTCGCCGGCGGCGAATTCTCAATCGTGGGTTACTCTCCGGACGATTTAACATGCATTGATAAACTCATCAATCTTTTCGAGAAATGGATCGAGAGGCACGGCAAGATTTACGAGACCATTGAAGAGAAATTGCATCGTTTTGAGATTTTTAAGGCGAACGTGAAGCATATCGACGAGAGGAACAAGCAGATCAGCAATTACTGGCTTGGTTTGAACGAGTTTGCAGACTTGAGCCATGAAGAATTCAAGAAGATGTATCTGGGCCTAAGGGTTGACCAGCCCGGGAAAACCAAGTCACCTGAAGAGTTCACCTACAGGGATGTAATCGACTTGCCGAAATCAGTTGACTGGAGAAAGAAAGCAGCTGTTACTCCCGTCAAGAACCAGGGCTCATGTGGTACGTTTCTCACAAAATGATATGTACAGTTTATAGTCTTTGAATCTCACTCACCTGCCCAGACAAATTATTACACGACTCGATATTAGGGTGGCTCAAGAGATAAAGCAGCAACTAAATCTTTTGCTTTAATAAGCCCCAAATGTTGAAATTTTATAACTATAGTTTATATATATATATATATATATATATATATATATATATATAAAGATAATGTTACTATCAAATTTAGTTTTGCTTTTAACAAAACAAAATCATAAAGAAAGACCTCACGATTCCTGAAACGTAATAGTTATTCAAATATTAATGGTGTAGATTTATTTTCACGATTGGAAGTTCTAAGATTATACAGATAGAAAATAATACCCTAATTGATATACTCAATCATATAAAAAGAATTGAGTCTTTTTCAAAAGTATGTATAAACTATATAATAATATTAATAATTCTAGTAATTGTTGCTTAAGAACAAATAAGTTTTTCAAATTAAAGCTAGAATTAGTAAAATCTTATCTAAAATCAACAAATGTCTCAAGAAAGATTCAACAAATTGGCTATAATGTTAATTGAAAAAAAAAAGGTTAAAAGAATTGATTAGAAGAGTTAGTAACTTTGCATCTCAAAAAGTTAGTTGAAAAGATAAATATTAAATAAAATTTATAAAAGGTCTTATATTATATTTCCGCTTTAGACTTTCAAACGTCTCGAGCCATTGCTACTTGATGTTAACTCTTTAGCCGTGCATGTTGTATTTGTCAACATATTTTAGTGTAGGAGACTACTAGGAAATTTAGGTGAGGACTGAGGACAGTTTGCTGACGTTGGGTCAACATGTTAAAATACGCAGGTAGTTGCTGGGCATTTTCAACGGTTGCGGCAGTTGAGGGCATAAACCAAATTGTGACAGGAAATTTAACTGCATTGTCTGAACAAGAGCTCATCGATTGTGACACGACCTACAACAATGGTTGTAATGGAGGCCTCATGGATTACGCATTTGCCTTCATCGTCTCCAATGGCGGGCTTCATAAGGAGGAAGATTATCCCTACCTCATGGAGGAAGGCACTTGCGACGAGAAGAGGGTAAATTAAATTATCTGTTTTACATCGGGAAATTAAAAATTTTAAAATCACGATAAGAATACTATTCTTCGTAACAATTCGAATAATATAATGACGGTTTTTGATAGTAGTCAGGAAAAGAAAAAGCAACATATACGTGGTACTATCTCTGAATTAAAGACAACTTTGTTATACATTAATCAAGTCTTTTTTCTCTTTTATGTTGTTTTCAGGATGAATCAGAGGTGGTCACAATTAGTGGCTACCATGATGTGCCCGCAAATGACGAGCAAAGTCTGTTAAAGGCACTTGCACACCAGCCATTGAGCGTGGCTATTGATGCCTCCGGTAAAGATTTCCAGTTTTATAGTGGGGTAAGTTGTCTAATTGAACATTTGCATGAAGTAAATATGAATTGATAAACTATCCCACCTTGTTAGTTAATCCGTCACGTTTCAAGTTTAGAACTCAAACATATAAGTTAGAATAATTTCTTGGACTCAAATTCATTAGTCCAAAATTATTATTCCGATTTTTCACTTAAACAAACCACGCACTTACAACGTCTCCCGCCAATGCAAAACATGATAATATGATATAATATATGTGAATTGATATTTTGCAGGGTGTGTTTGATGGGCATTGTGGAACTGAGCTCGATCATGGAGTGGCAGCTGTGGGGTATGGATCGACAAAGGGATCGGACTACATCATCGTGAAGAACTCATGGGGACCAAAATGGGGAGAAAAGGGATACATAAGAATGAAGAGAAACACAGGAAAGCCTGAAGGACTCTGTGGAATCAATAAGATGGCTTCTTATCCCACCAAAACTAAGTGAATTGTAGCTCAATTTTTGAGCATTGATTTTCACTTTGTAAGGCTGTTATTTTCAAGACAGTCGAAAATCTGAAGAATAAATCGAGAACTTACTTTTTTGTTGTTTGTCATTACTTTGTATCTTATATTGTTTCATTAAGAAATTCTATTTTGCAGGTTATATTTGATATTGCTCCATTCCATTTCTGTAATCATTAAAAAATAAAATTACGAAAATCCTTTGAATATATCTAAATTGCAAGCTTGCCTCCAAGGAAATAAACCGGTAAAATCTAGTGTGCGCTAGATTTCCCTATATTTAAAACCCCTTCATAATTCTCTTTGCTTTCTAAAACGAGTGCATATCTCTTTAAAAAGGAAGAACCAATATTGTTACATTATGTCTTAAAAAGCAAAGAAAATTTATAAAAGAGTTCTAAAAAGTAGACCATAATTATGAGGGGTTTTCATAACACAACGATAGTTCGACACATACAAATCATAGGGAGGTCTAATGGATTGTCCAACATCAAACATCATCTCCAAGCTAGCTACAAGGAATGCTTCCATTTTCACACAAAACTTCAACTCCATTTCTTCAAGGCTTCCAATCAATATTGACAACAACACTCTAGTTTAGCAATCTCAGAAGCATAACATACTTACACATTAAACTGATTGAACAGAAGAGTTTCTGAAACACCTTAAAGAACACACACCAGTAGTTTCATCTTCGTTCTCATTGTCCTCCAGTGATCTCCCCATGGTCTCTCGAGTGAACAAAAATGTAGTCAGCATTCCCACCAAAGAAACTCCACCAAGTATCACCAAAGATGCTGTCATCCCTATCCCTTTGGTATAACCATTCCCCTGGTGCTTATGCGAAGCCCATAAGAACCCGACCGAGCCAATAATCGCACCCACCTTTCCAGCAGCTCCTGAGATACCTATTAATGCAATAAGATATTAAAACTGTCCACATGATAAACTCAAAAAAAAAAAAAGAGAAAAAACGAAAAACTTGCATTGCACGTGAGGGGGCGTATTGATATAATACCATGGCATGTCGTCCTGAATCGAGCAGGGAAGAGCTCGGCAGGCACGATAAAAGTGGTGGTGTTTGGCCCGAAATTGGCAAAGAAGAATGTGAGGCCATACAGAAACATGAACCCTGCATTGATATTCTCCACCCAGTGCATGTAGTATGGAATCCCTATCGAGAATAAGCCGAGCGCCATGAAGAAAAAGCCCATGATCTGAATCTTGACTCTCCCGATGCGATCAATGAAGTAGACAGCGGCGAAATAGCCTGGAATTGTGGAGCAGATTGCGATGATTGCTTGGAGCCTTGCAACATGAAGGGCATCTTGATAAGCATTCACCTCGCTCTTCTTCGGGAACTTGTGATCATATATCTTGGATTGGAACAGATTGTTACTGTAAAAGACGATGTCTAAAAGACACCATGCGGTAGAGCAAGCAAAGAGATCACGGCCATGGCGGCGAAAGAATTCCTTGGAAAAGAGAGGGTAAGACTGTGGGCTTGGTGGGCATACGATCTCTTCTATGATCTCGTCCATCGGAACGTCGAGTACTTTTTCCATGTCCATGGCTGCTTGTACCACATTCTTCTCCACCAAAGCCGTGTATCTGTAAAATTTAAATGGCAAAAAAGGAAATTAAGCCTAATCATCAAAATTCATGATAGATTTAGATTGAAGCCTTCATTGACTTCTCAAGATTTAGTAGAATATTCACCGAAATAAGAGGTGGGATCATCATAAATTATTATAAATTTTCAACGATTAGTATAGAGATGAACTAAAAGTTACACATTCATGTGGTATAGACACTTCCAGATGACATGCGGAACTGTTAAAACATATATTCTTATCCCACATAAAAAATTTTTAAAAATTTAATTCTAAGTTTAGTATTAGATCCTAAATTATCTTTTAAACAATCAATTGATTTTAAGATGAACAGGCCAGTTTTGTTTTTGAGTTCGAATTATACAAGACTATGTAAAGGGCAAATTAACGTTTAGCAAAAGTTATTTTTGGCAAAAAACCATTTTGCTTCGTCCATAACGAAATTCATTCATGTACATACAGAAATAAAGAAGATTAAGCAGCTACACTAAACCACAAATAATTCCACAAGAAAACAAGAACAAGTAAATTGTAAAATTCAAAACATTCGTGTAGTTAGATAAAATTGCACGTGAAATTTATGGGTCGTTCAAGTAGTTGATAGTGTTGTATTTTTTTAAGAATAATGGTTTTGGTTTGAATCAACAAGTGTTGGACTGGGAGTTTTTTTTGTTTCCTCAAAGAAAAAGATAAAATTGCACGTATATATAGTTTCAATTAATGTGAATCAATTGTTTGTAAAGAAATAAATAAGCAACTTTGGCATATTCAGCATACAATTCTCATCTTCATTCGCAGCATAATTAAGAAATTATGGCCAGGCAGGCCATGACATGGGATAGGATGCATGGAAAATTTAAAATTGCCAAAAAAAAAAAATAATGGGGGCAATATTAATAAAATTAGTCAACACGTCGGTAGTGATTATTACCTAGCGGTTTCGGGCATCATCAAACGCCAGTAATAAGTCAATCCAGCCGGAATTGAACCGATCATCAGTATAATCCTCCAGGCCAAGTCCGCCACCTCCGGCGTCGGCTTCACCGGCGGAAAGCCTGACGCACGGTCAAATATAGCACACACCACCATGGTAACCATTGAGCTCATAAGAATCCCAAAACCCTGCATGGAGAAAACAGCCGCAATAAACGACCCACGTGTCTTCCTGTTGGCAAACTCTGACATGATCGTAGCCGACAACGGGTAGTCCCCGCCGATACCAACTCCGAGCAGGAACCTAAAGAAACCTAGGCTGAGCATAACACATGTTCTTGACTTGCATATAGAGAAGCCACAGCCTATGGAGCTCAAGACCATCATCATCAGCGCCAGACCGTAAACTCTCCGCCGCCCGACCAGGTCGCCAAGCCATCCGAACACGAGCTGCCCGATGGCTGTGCCCAAGAGGGGTATGGCTATCATCGTCGATGTCACGGCCGCCGGCACCTCGTAAAGCCTGTCTTCATTTTCCGGCTCATCACTGTAGTATATGCGGCCTATGAGTATCATGATGGGAGGGATGCAGAAAAGATCATAAGCATCACTAAACAATCCCATCCCAGCAATGATGATTGCTTTGAAGTGATAATATTGCGTTCTTGCAGAGTCAAGAGCAGACAACACTTTCAGTGCCATCTTTGAAAAAGTGCTGTGTTTTTTTTTTTTTTGTGTGTGTTGATGCTTAGGGATAAGGAAAAGTTAATAGAGGGAAAGTTGATATAGCTCTTTACAAAAAGTACTTATAACTATTTAAATAAACACTGTCAAATAACGTTTAAGCGATTAACTATTCAGCGTATAGCTGTTGTTGTTGTTGTTGTTGTTCTGACGTGGCAGTAGAAGGTTGAAGCCTTGAAAGGAGGAGGGAGTTTCCTTGAAGGAGACGTGGAGGTTGACGTCTGACTTGGTGTGGAATTTGAGTATGTGGTTCCTGTGATAGATGCGAATGTAAGTTTGATATTTAATCATATGTGATTCACAAGATTGGTTATTTGATTATCTTCCACCATTTTGTTTCCATTGGAATTTGTCAATGCCTATGCCTTTACGATGTTCGTACGGACAAGGACAGATGAACCAAAATGACCATTTTCTTCTTTTGTTTTTTACAAATCCCCTCCCCAAAATTCAACTTCTCTTATCAAATTCAAACTCTGGTCGTCATTTTTTAGTAGACAATCCCTACTTGAACACACTTAATTTCACAGATTATCTTCTTAACTTTTTTTCTTTTTTTGAAGTTTATGTATCTTTAATTATTGTCACCAATCGTGATTATTCGATTGTCCTTGATCCAACACATGGGGATTCGGATCCAGCCGGGTCAGTTCTTTGCTTGGACAAAGATACCCAGATTGACCAGGTTAGGTCAGGCTTATTCCCATCAATGTTAATGCATACATTAACATTAATTTCAGATAAAAATTCTAAATTCGCACTGGTCCTACCAAAGTCTACTGTGTCTCAATTTGGGGCAAGACTTGCCGGTGGATGTATGGTTGGGTAGTGACCCATGGAAAACTCTTGTTGTCAGCAAGTAGTTGGGGACATGTTTAGGGTTAGACCAAATGGCGTTTCTTCGTTAAATATCCTGGTGTTTAATTCACCTAAGGCGCCCATAACTATACAGAAATATATAGAGGAAATTTCCAGTGATTCATCACTGGGATTGTATTGAGATGTATTTATACAAATAAATTTACAATCCTTGCCTTATATGATGCAATCATTGCCTTTTCTGTAATATCTAAATACATACCTAATATATTTGATTGATTCCTTGACATATACACTAATATGCCCCACAATCTGAATGGGATGGAAGCAGCGTTAGATTGTGTTGGAACTTTTGAAAACGAGAGGAGGACAGTGCTTTAGTAAATACTAGTATGTCACCTGTGCAATTGCACAGGATGTGTCATATGTAGGCTGAAATATTTAATTTTTTATCCATCTAAATGTTTCAAACAAATTATATGAACTAACTTTAATAGATTAAATAATAATAATACACATACGGTTAATAATATAAAAATATTGGAAAAAAAATTAGACATACCTAATAAAGAGATTTGTAACTATATAGTGGAAAAAGCCTATTGCTACAAATAGCTGAACATTATTAATACCAACTTTTCCATATAACCTACAATAACTTGTTATATTTTACCAAAGCAAATAAAGATTAATGATGTTACTATACTTTAAATACCTTATAATATAATGATTAGATTGTAATATATATGATAACATTTTAAGTAGTCAAGTTCATATATATTTGTCAATTGGCAGAATTATATTTAGGGTCTAAAATTAAATTATATATTAGAAAAGGATTTTCAAAAATCTTTCATTTTTACATATTTTTCTTAAAACGGAAGGAAGGCTTGCCTCTATTTTCTAAGATAATCACATGTATATTGTCAATTTTTGTCAGATTAGTGTGTAAATCGAAAAAGATCTGATAAAAATTGACAATATACATGTGATTATCTTACATGTGCACAATTTTGAAATTTGTAAGACATTACAATTTGGAATTACGGAGAAATTGTGGTGATATAAAAGGAATTGATTGAATTGTGAGTATCTAGAACAAAAAGGAAGGAAATCTGCGTTACCATGCGTGAGATTGGAAAGTATGAGCTGAAATATGACACTAAAATAATGATTTAACCATGATTTTAGGCTAATAATTAAGTATAAATAATATATGGAGAAGAAAAAGGAAAGATTTTTTAGTGCACGAAAAGGGAAGAAATCGAATTGAACAACTACTAAATGATTTAGTTGTAGGCAACAGACCTGTAATGTCTATATATATATATTTAAGATTTTGAAAATCGAAAGAGTTAAGATTTTGCAATTACGGAGGAATTAAATTAAAAAATCAAATATAATAGAAAAAAGAAAATTCTAGAAAAGGAAGGCCATCTATTATTTTTTTCTTTAAAAAAAAGACAGCTACGCATTTTTTAACATTATTATTAAGCAGTAAATACGTGGCAACAAAATAATAGCGACATGTGGCAACATGGCATTCAACGAGGTTTGTTTTATACTATAGTATAGATATCAGCAATTTGCAATCCAGTAGGAACATATTTGACTACTACATCGCTTTGAGCAACCTTTTTTCTTGATGAAGTCAAAATCAATTTCCACATGTTTGGTGTGAGCATGAAGTACCGGATTTAGTACCATATGGAGGAAATTTCTGGTGATTCACCGCTGGGATTGTATTGAGATATATTTATACAAGTATATTTACAATCCGTAACTTATATGATACAATCATTGCCTTTTCTGTAATATATATATATATATATATATATATATATATATATTTGATTGATTCCTTGACATATACACTAATAAAATAGACTAAGATCTTACGTATGACATTTAGGATATGCATGTACATGTCCTTTTCCATATAGAAAACTATGTAATAAATCTATTGCCTTGTCACTTGTCGGGTGGTTTTCTCATGGATTACCAAGGCGTGGTAGATTACCCTTTGAAAGCCGAACCAAGTGCGTGAACTATGAAAAAAAAATGAAGAAAAAATAGACTGTTTGGACTAAATGAATTCCGTAAAACTTTGTGGAATTTATTTGCAAGTTTTAATTTTTTTTTTTAATGTTTGGTCCATGACAAAAAATGAAGAAAAAGAAACAGACTATTTGGAACAAATGAATTCCATAAAATTTTGTAGAATTCATTTGCAAATTTAAATTTTTTATGTCTGGTAGTAGTTTATTAAAATGTGAAATTCATTTGGAATTCCTAAATTTGCAAATCCTGGACTTGCTCTAATTATATTCAAATCCTAGCTCAAGATGTAAAATTTACAATTTCACAAAAAGCAAATCTACAAAAAATCTTATGAAGTCAAAAATATCCCTACAATTGTTACCATAATACAGTACTGTCCTTCTTTATATATCTTATTTAAGTAAAATTTACATATTAATTCTAATTCTATATGTGTTCCAAACAAAATTCAAATTTATAAATGATAAAACTGATTTAAAATTATTTTACGCATCTAAATAATAGAATTCATTTATAATACAATTCCTTGTAGAATTTATTTATAATTATTACAAAACCTTCTAAACACTATGAAAAGGAAAATAGTGAATCAAAAAGTCTGCAGCCATGGAAGTGCGACCACATACGGAATATTCCTAGAAATTCCACCAATGAGAAACACGTTGTCTTCCTTTTCTTTCACGAAATTAACAAAAGTATTGTTAGATATTATTTTTCTGTTACTTTTTGCCTGAGTATATGTATTGTTTGTTTCTCTGTGTCGTTTTAGTTGGCATACCGATTTAATAAATATTGAATACTCGATGAGCTTTATCAAAGATTTATCTACAAAAGCATTCCGGTTCCTTTGAGATACACATATAATTTTCTGTAAGTAATAGAAGTCCAGTGTTCTAAATAACCTTGATTTTTTCCTCGGGTCAAACACTATTTATCAATTAGCTTTTAAGACTCCAAAATTCTTACATGCTTTCAAAGTTACGTTTTGACCCATAAGTTGTATTTCAGTCTCATCTCATGTTGTGGCATAACTCATCTCGTTTCCCAATTCTCACCCGTTTACGCACTTCTTCCTATATTAGAACATCATCTTCAATTACTCCTCTTCTATGTTTGTTATATGAAATCTTAAATCTGAAAACATATAATATAATTTTATATGTATTTTAAATTTAAAATTTCAGATAAACATATAACAAACAGAGCATTAGAATCATTTGTTATTTTATCTTAGCTTGTTTTTCTACTCTCAATCAGTGATACTCGCACCCAAAAATGATTGGGGAAAAAAAAAATAACTGTATAAACCTCAGCAAACAAAACTTTGTTCATACACTAATGGTCAACATGCAGACAGTTAGGACTAGACATTAGTAAAATCACAATATGCAACACAACAAATAAACAAACAACAGACTAATAAAGACAATATTATAACAGACTATGAGAGAGCAGACTCATTTGACCAGTAGAACTTTTCTAGCTACCTTAACCCAACCAAATAATTAAAAAAAGGACGTGCGGCAGTTATTATGTTATAAATGAGATATATTGATATTGAACATAAAATGTAATTTAAATAATTAACAGTTATTAGATTATGCTTATATTATATATAATGTCATCGCTGATTTCTAAAACAATCATATTATGGCACCTACTCATATATAAGATAAGTATAAATTTTTTATAGGTTATGTGGGACAAAAATAAGTAGGCACATTGACTAATTACATTGCATCTCTATTAGCATGATATATGATGTCATCAGTGCGCACAACTTGAAAAAAGTCCGAGGTATACCACAATCACCAATAATCATACTCAAACGAATCATTACAAATGGTAATAAGTACAAACAATATTAGCTAGCCTCACTAAAGTTTGTTTAAAAAAACGTTACATCATCTTATGTTGTCAAAACTTTCCATTGAAGAAACAATATATGTAAGTCACTAACCCAAAAGGAAAAACCTAACCAAGGGTATAAGGCATTTAATTGTTTTAGAAAGTAAAAGAAAATCTCGAGAAAATTAATTGTTTTAGAAAGTAAAAGAAAATCATGAGAAGATTTGTAACATAATTAACTGATGAAGTCGACAAGTATGCATGATGGTACATGATTATAATGAAATTGAAACTGGAGAACAAAATGTTAACGTCAAAGTGGAGAATTTTTTTTTCACAAGACCCAATGTCTAATGTTTGAGAATTGGATACATCTACCAAATCAATTAACGTTTTTTACGGTACACTATCTGGTGCATTGGCTGTCATACCATATATGACAACAACAGAAAATGAAGGCCAGATGAAATAAGAGCCTATTTGGCTAAGCTTATTTTTAAGTGCTTATAAGCAGTTTGTGTTTATAAGTAAAAAGTTTTTTATAAAGTAAGTTATAATGTGTTTAGATACTGTATACTTATAATCTGCTAATATATTTGGTAAATAAGTATTTATAAATAGTAATTATGGTAGTTATAATAATTAAAAAGAACATATTATTAATTAATGTGGTACTTCTTTAAGGGTCAATTAATCTTTTTATTGGTTTGATCAATAAACTTATAAACCTTTAAAAGAAAAAGCTGATGAATTGGTTTTTTTTTCTCTCTCTCTCTCTTTTTCCAATTTATAAGCCATCAAAAAAAGAAAACTTATAAACTTAGCCAACAACTCTAATAAGAGCTTTAAAGTTTCACATGTTACTCATTGGGGTTGTCATGGGAAAGATCGCAAATTTTACCATGCAGTGTGTTTATGGTACACTTTCTTCAGACCGTGCACCTCCTTGTGCGTGAGACACGTACCTTTAAAAAGAGAAAATTGAAGCGTTCGAAAATGGATCGTGTCTTCTCTCCCTCTCATCTCTCTCCTATTCTCTAGCGTATTCTCTCCATCTCGTAGATTTTGAAATATTTCTCCTCTCTCCATCTCTGTTACTCCTCTCTTCATCGTGTGAGGCATTGAGAAGCTTGAAAAAATTGGAGAGGGAACGTACGGCGAAGTTTATAGAGCAGAGAGGACACTGGAAACCACTCATCACGAGGCCTCCTTGTTGCGCATGCCGTCATACTGTTTCTCTCAAGTATTATTTTGGTCATGATTCCTAGCACATATGTTCAATTTGCTTCAAATTTGCTTAGGCTGAGTGTTAAAAGTTTTTAATTGTAATATAAGCATGTTTTTCTGATGTGTGTGTGGCGAAGATTCAAAGGAAAACTGATGTATTTGTACATGTGTGTTGATATACAGATGTGTGGAGAAGAATGTATTTATGAAAAATAAAATAACTAGAAGAAGAAGACTACTTTTCTTTTTTTGGTCAGAAAGAAGATGACTACTCAAAGCAAGAGTTTGAACATAATAAAAAGAGTTTGAAGATACTATTTGTTAGTTGTGAACAAATGTAATAGAGTTGTGATTATTAGAGTATAAAATTTTTTAACATACAATAAAATTTGTGAATATATAGTATAAAATTGTAAGTATAAAGTTTAACTATCAACATATATAAGAAAAGAGTTGTAAGCAATTAAAATGTGACATTGTTTTAGTGTCATGAACATAATTTAAAAAAAAAAAAACTGCTGTATGAGATAAAATTGAGATGGGGTGGATCTTCCACTTTTAGTATAAAAATTGTGAACATATAAAATAAAAAATTGTGAGCATATATACTGAAAGTGTATATTTTCATAATTTTTATATTAAACATATAGTATAAAAATTGGGAACATAAAAAATTTGAATTTTGAACATATAAAAATTGTGAAAAGTTGTTATCATATATTATAAAAATTGTGGACAAAAAAATTTGAGTTTTGAGCATATAAAAGTTATGAATAAGTAGTGAATATATAATATAAAATTATGGATATAGAAAAAGTAAATTTTGAACATATCAAAGTTGTGAATGTGAATAAGTTGTGAATATATATTATAAATATTATAAACATAAAAAATTTGAATTTTAAACATATAGTATAAAAATTGTGAATATAAAAAAATTTGAATTTTGGACATAGAAAAATTGTAAATGTATAGTATAAAAATTATGAATATAAAAAAAATACACATGAAGTACTGTAGCGCGTGAACAGTGTGTGCGAAAGGTGTGTGAGTATGATGATTGGGTGTTAGATGATAATTCAGGTATATGATATAAGGGTGAGGGGAAGGGTGAGGGCAAACTTATAATACCAAATCTTGAGGGATAGGTCCCACACACACGAGAGATGTCCTTCTTGGCTAACGGGAGATTTTTCCCATTAATTAACGAAGTAAAAATCCTCCCACTTTATATTTTTTTCCTCTTGGAAGGTATAGTTAGTTTTCTAAGCATTCAGCTTCATACATTAGTTTAGTGTGAATTTTTCTTATATATTAAAAACCTTACCGTCCTCTTCTGGCTTGACCAACTCTTCAGACAGTAATCATCTAACTCTCCATTTATATCAAAAGTGTCATAAAATTTAAGTGTTTCCACTTATTATTAACTTGCATGAATAACGTGGTTTTAATTTTCCCAAAAGTTCTATTCTTAAAGTCATACTAGAAATTCAAAGCTATTTAAGACTAACCAACTTTCAATGCATCTTTTAATTCATGGTCTTCTACATCTAATCATTTCTTTAAAATGGAGGAAAACAGAGTAAGAAATTACATTTCTCACACCCTTGTCTACCGGTCCAAGATGTGGTCCGACTACACATTCTTCGACTGTCCTTGATAAAACCACAGCTGGTTTCATCACTTGTTGGAAAAAAGACACTTACGTCTTTTCTTGTTAAATATTAGACCAAATAAATCCCATAATTCTTCTTTTTCTTTCCGAGGTGCTTATGTTACTATATTGTTAGTTAAAATTAAGGTAATGAAAACCTAATTGAGTTCACAAATGTTGTTTTGCGCATAATGAGACAACTGACATAGTAGAAACTTGGTATTCTTTTAAAATTTTGTCCCTGATTTTTTAATCACTTTGGTGAGTAAAAAAATACAAAGCACATCAGTGTGTTTTTTTTTAAAAAAAAAAAAAATTTACATGATTCATTCACTACTTCAGTATGTGAAAAAATTAAACAATCAAAAACTTCCCTAATGGTCACATAATGTAATTGTTTGGAAAGCTTAAAAATTTTCAAACACGTCAGATATATTTAATTACTTTAGAAATATTTTTATTTAGCTTAGCTATGATAAAATCAATATTATGTATTTAATTCTATATGTAATTTACATAGAATTCGTGGTTAATTTCATCATAACAACGGCAAAGAAAGGCATCTCTAAATCAATTAAAAATATCCATTGTTTTTTTTATTCTTTTAAAAGAAAACTTTCCAATTTGTCAGAAACATAACCAGTAGGAATTTTTTATTTTTTTTATCCACTAAAATGATTTATGAATCATGTAAAAAATTAAAAAGAAATATTAGGTTTTTTTTTCATATATAATTGCCAAATTAAGGACAAAAATATTTTTTTGTAAAATTAGTCAACTTTTTCATTAACTTTAACAATATATACAATGGAGGGACTTAAGAAAAACAGCAATAACTGAAGAACGTCATTGATTTTCTATTCAAACCTAAATATAGGAACAATTTTGAAAATAGCTTTTTATGTATAACTTGGGATTCAACTTGTAAATATCTATAATATACATATTTGTGACTATAATTTTCAAAGTCAAATAAAAACAAATTACTTTTGTTGCCCCCCAAAAAAAAAAGAAAAACAAAAGACGGATATGCGCGTGACAATTAAATTTGCAACGTCAAAATGCTTATCTCGTCCTCCCACCAAAAAGTAATAAAAATAATATCCCACAAGATTATCTTTCATTTAAGAGGTTAAAAGCAAATTTAGAGTTTATCTCGGTTGTGGGGATTGTGTGTGAATGTCTATACGTGTATATAAAGGTATATATATGTCTATATGCGAATTTAGAGTATATTTTAATTTCTAAATGAAACAAAATTAAAAATGTTTGTCAAAGTAAGCGTATGAAGTTTGACTAGGATATATGAGACCAAAAACAAGTTTCGATTGAGTCAAATCTCAGAAAGTGTATTTTGTTCTATAGTAAGAGAATTGCTCGAAGGAGGGATTAATTAGGGAGATTTCATGAAATTATAAGACCGTAAAATTTTTGAACTTATTTCATTTTAAGTATGTTTAAGTACATAATTTATCTATCTATCTATACTATATTATATAAAAGAACTTTTTACAATATAATAATGACAAAAAGTGTATTTTGTTCTATGGTAAGAGAATTGCTCGAAGGAGGGATTAATTAGCGAGATTTCATGAAATTATGAGGCCGTAAAATTTTTGAACTTATTTCATTTTAGGTATGTTTAAGTACCTAATTTATCTATCTATCTATACTATATTATATAAAAGAACTCTCTGCAATATAATAATGACAAGTATTGCAGTTGCACAAATAATATTCTTAACATCTTTTTGCCACATGACTCTTTTACATTACGTTTAATTATAAAAACTGTGTTTCTCCACAATTCTACTTAACATCACATGCCAAAACACCTTTTATGCCATCAGATTTGCTTCTTTTTCCTATATCATCCTTTGGCATAAATATGCAAAAAACCATAATCATATGCACTTATCTTTCTCTGCCGTTTCTTTTTTTACCCTAATTGCAACGCATAACAATTTTGTCATATCCTACTTCTTGCTTCTTTTGTGCTTAATACAATTTTTTTCGATTCAGTGTTCATCTATAATTCTGCTACATATCATTACATAAATTCCCTCTGAAATAAAGCATTTGACTTATATATGGAGTTCAACTGCGTGTTTTCATGCTTACACGATTACGACTATCGAAATGATTCTATTCAAACAAAATTTGCACTAATCTCGGCGGTGATTTTTTATGATGGATATTTTTCCTTTTACGAGCAGGTGATCGCATATGGTTTGCAGTGTTTTTTTTTTTTTTTTGGTATCTATATGTGATGTAATTACATTAGTTAGCATTCATCTTCACCCTATCTCACCGTTGTCATTTGTAGCTAAGCAGGTACGTTTACTATTCTCCTTCATATCAATATGTTATTTTGTTGGTCATTTTTCAACTCTTTTCTGTAAATGGGTTTAGTTGGTCACTTTTTAGTATTTTTGTATTTCAATCATTGATGTTTTTTCTTCCACTATATCTTTTTAATTGAAGCTTAAAGCAAAGAGCAGATTTATGGTGCTCTTTTCTCCCTTTGGATTTCTATAGAATCTTTTGTTTCTGTGGAATGAGGTTTTGACATATATACTTATGATATTGTACCTTTTTTGGTTATATTTGTCTCTTTTTTAAAACAGTTCCTGAAATAGCTTTTTTTAATTATATTTTCAATTTTTTTAAATCAATTAGCTCATAGTTTCTATCTTGGTATTTTATGTTATTTTGATCTTTTGTCTTTTATTCTCTGTTTTTAGATCTTGCTATCCAAGAAAATCATTTAAATTACTGTATAAACTTGATTTGTGGTTGTTTTTTGCATGGCCTTTGACAATGTAAACCTATTATTACTGTATAGGCTTTGAGTATTTTACTGTATTTCTTATTCAATTGCTGCCCAATGAACTGATACTCCTCGAACTATTTTGATTGACACTGAATTGTGTATGATTATTTTATTACTATTCACGAATATGATGTTTGATTATTTTATTACTATTCACGAATATGATGTATTGTATAAGCTATGACGATTTGATCACTTCGGATTTTTTGAACAGTATCAAGTGCTTTGGTATGCTGAATTATGTTCTTAAACTTAAAGTTGGTGTACTAGTTATGCTAATGACAAATGTAAATCAAAGTTGTAGTCTATGCAATGATACAAGATTGTCAATCACTCAATTGGAAAAACACATTATTGAAGCTCAAATAATGAATGCACAAAGTTTGGGAACAAAGTTTTCATTGCGAGGATAGTACTAACAACATCATATTCAAATTTGCCTTTTAAATTACAAATACGACAATTTTCATTGGTTGTTTCATATGTAATGACGATAAATAATAGTCAGGGGTCAATCACTGTCTATCATTGGATTATACCTGTCCCTACTCGTATTCACTCATGGACAACTCTACATTATTGTTTCTAGAGTTACAAGGAAAAAGGGATTGAAAATTTTAATTCATGATGAGAAAGGATTGTCTTCCAACAAAACTAAAAACGTTGTATACTAGGAAATCTTTCAAAATTTGTCATAGATAATTGTTTTGTTTTATTAATATACTCTCTTTACTTCTATATTGTATAATTTACTTAATACAATGTGCTATTATTGTAAATATTGGTATTTTTAATGTCTTAATTTCTATACGTATCCATATTTATTTAATTCTTAAAATATTATTTAATTTAGTAATATAAAAAAATTATTTTTTAAGAAAAAATAATCATATATTTTGCAACCCGTGCATGGCATGGGCGTTAGATTAATTACTTAAATATAGAAGAACACCCAAAATTGAAATAAGCTCCCAAAAGTTGATCATCTTAATATAGTGGAGATCTCCCCGGAATTTTCTTTTTTTTTTTTAATTACAAGCGGCAAAGCCTAATCGTATACCACCAAATAAAAGTGACTCTTACAGACTCAAGAAGTGTCAAGGAGGCTCTCACCGCACATTCCCCCTGGAGTTTCTCTAGCTTCGAGTTCCTATTTTTTTCTTTTCTTTTACAAGGCTATGAATTTGTCATTAATTGCATAACTTGGATTTTGTATACTTGTATTGTTTGACGATCAGCTATCTTCTCTGTTTTTCCTTTCATCTAAACCTTTCTCTTATATTTGTACATTATGTTATTACTTAATTAGACTAGATAATTATTAATTTT
Organism: Cordia subcordata; assembly: GCA_028554755.1. NCBI lineage: Eukaryota > Viridiplantae > Streptophyta > Magnoliopsida > Boraginales > Cordiaceae > Cordia > Cordia subcordata. The sequence goes on along the minus strand of JAPTOF010000002.1, from coordinate 28,623,032 downwards.
CCAGGATCTGCAAGTAAATGGTTTACAGTGACTTAAGAGTTGATCACAAATTAAGTGGTTTTAGAAAAAAACTTAAGTCATTAAGTTCTTTATTATTTTTAATATGAGTCTAAACACCTTATATTCATTGATGAAACTCAACATGTAACGGAAACATATAATTAGTAAATAATCTTCCGAGCACCAAGATATGTTAATTTACTAAACAAATTTTATCACTTAATTATATCCCTCAAATATATAAGGCAAAGTTATTACTAACGAGTAAGCAGGCGGAACCGGGGGCCACCCTAATTTTTCTTAAAAAATATATTACATTGAAAAATAGATTTCGCGTAACTTGAAAAAGATTATCCGTATATAAGTACGAAGTTTCCTTCTGGTCTTAATCCTCTTAAATAAATTCTTTGATCCCTCCCCGCCTTAAATCAAATATTTGATTCACAACTGCTTAAAATGGACGATGTAATCAACTTCAGGAGATCAAGCAAAAGAAAAATAAAAATTAAATAAATAAGAAGTTCATTGTTTCTTTTTCTTTTTTCAGTATCACAGTTCACTTTATTACAAAACTTTAATTGAACTTATAAAAAACCATTAGAAAAGTTAGGTTTTTGCAATAGTTTCGCTACTGGTGTCTAAAATGAAATACTATACTTTTATAAAACCGTTGCAGTAGTTTTTTTTTTTTTTTTTGTAATAGTTTTGCAGTCATTGCTTAACAACCATATTCAATTGTGAGATTCAAACCTATGACCTTTTGATAATAATGTCTAATATTATGGTGAAGTGACCATCTCATCTAAAAGTTTATATTTATACATAGAAATGTGTTTTATTTATTAGTTATTCTCTTTAATAATTAACACTTTGCTCCAGTTTCTAAAAACAATAAGCAATAACTTTTTCAGATTACGGGTTGTGATAGTTTCTCTTACTAATAAAATGCACTAAAATTTTTTTCAAATAAAAAATATTTCAATAAAATGTTATATAGTATGTTACAAATAATATTAATTTGATAAATCATTGCAAAAAATAAAAATCATAAGTACTTTATTTTTTCTACAACACTTTTCGAAAAGCATTGCAGAATGCATTGGTTTTTGAATGATATATGGCTAGAAAATCGTTGCAAAAAAGTTATTTACTGAAATGATTTTTCAAAAACATTGCAAAAAATGTTAGTTTTAGATAATAATTTTACAAAACTATTGCAGAAGGTAATGGTTTTTGGGCAATGATTATAAAAACTATCGCAAAAAACTAACTATTGCAACGGTTTAATAAAAGTAGAAAAAGAAGAATATATACATTTATATATGTTAACAATGACGGACTTGCAACAATTAAAAGAATTATTGCTATACTTTTGAAAACCGTTGCAATAACCAACACAAGCTATTACAAAAAATATTAAAACTGTTGCTATTAGTATTTAAAATCGTTGCAAGTGAAAAAACAATTATTATGTAATCATGAAACAAAACTGTTGCCAAATGTGTCAATTGCAATCGTTTTTTGCTATTGCAATATATTTGCGAAAACCATTGTAGTGGAGAATAGGCAATAGGAGCAGATTCAATGGCAACAAAACCATTGTATAAAATCATTTACAATGGTTTTTAATCTTTTTGTAGCTATTTTAATTTCAAGCTTTGCATAACGTGAAAAATGTGGTAGTAAATTTTTTTTTTCAATTCATTGTTTTTTCCCTTGCTCACTTGACTTGGAGGAGATAGTCCTTTTGAAACTATTTTTTTAGAACACTTAGAAATATCTAACAAAATTATTATTATTATTATTATTATTATTATTATTATTATTATTATTTTGCTTTTCTTGTTCTGAAAAAAACAAAAACTGTTTTCAAGCGAACTCCCAAGTAAACCCAAATCACTTAAACTTCCATAGCTTGTATACTCCAAACTAATTAATATACTTACACAGAACCGTTGGAGAGTTTGACATGCATGCTTGATTGCAGTGCTCCACAATGCACGAAGGACCATAATATTGAAATGAAAACGAAAGCAAAAAGGAAATTAAAGGTTATGCATGGTGGAGATGTCTTTGCAGGAGCTCTCTAATCTCTATACATTTAATCTAAAGACAATAACTTCCAGAATGCCTTGTGGGTGAACCCTGGGCGAGGCTCTTCTTGGTTCAACTGGTCCTGGCAATGTAAAGCCGATCGTGAATGCTGCCGACGGCGAGATCCGCCGGAGCCGCTTGTTGAGTATAATTATTGACGACTCCTTCCACACTTCACCACCTAATACGACCCCGTGCACCTTCACCTCTCCGGCACGACTGATGTCACATCTTAGATTGGCTACCGTAAAAAATACGAAAGAATAAATCATGTCACAATGTTACGATATTATGGGTAGGGGTTAACGTAAAACTGCAAAGACCCAGAAAAAAGCTTTCAGGCTGAATCAAATCAACTGTAAATTTGTGATTTTTACAGTGGTTTAGTTTTCGATTTCAGGAAATCTTAGCTTCTACTCTTCACTTTTACAACCTTCTCTTAAGACTTGAGTCTTTAAGTATGTACACTAAATAAAATAATAAATTATAAAATAAGAATGAGCTTTTGATAGTTAAAAGAATTTTGAAGGATTAAACTACTAAATTTGTAATTACTGTTGGGATTTAGAAAATTACTGCTAGATTAATATGATTATATTACATAACTAAGTATATGTGATAGCCAAATTTTAAAACTGCTCAAATACACTCCAAAACGGCTCAAAATGAATGACTTTTCTATTATTTTGGGCAGTTTCAATTTTATAAAATTGTAAACCACCAAAATTGATTTGATAAAAAATTAGTAGTAAAATTATCCAAACTGCTCGTGTATACCCTAATTATGGGCTCATTTTGTATTGACTTTTAGCAAAATGATTTTTTTTTTTTGGTATAACTTTTGGAAAAAAAGTGTCTTTTTAAGAAGTTAAAAATTTCTAATTCTAGAAAAAAAAAAAATTGAGATGAAGTTTCATTTTTTTTAAATTAATCCAAATACTATTGTCAAAACCAAGATAGATTTTTAAGGGAAAAATATACTTTCTCATGGAAAGAAAAAAGTTAACAGGGGTTAACATGCATTTTACCTAAAGAAAAATTTTAAGTATAAGAATTCTTAAATGAAAAATACTTTCTTCGTAAGGAGGATAATCAACTGCTTATACAAATTACAGGGAAGTAACGCGCATTTTGTCCAAAAAAAAAGTTAATTCAAATGAACCTATCTAGGGGCCCATATATCAACAACTAAAACTGTTAAAGATTTTCTTTTTCAGAACAGTTAAAGAATGTTGATAAAATTATAACAAGTAATATGAAGAGTTTATAATCGTTGAGGTACTTTCTAAATATCATGATTTTATAAGGAAATTTTTACCTTGAAAATGGCCAATAATACATCATCTAACTTATCTAATCATTGGCCTCATAACACATCCAGACCAGTAAACTCTACTCCAAAATGCTTAAAACTGGTGTAAACTCTCTCTCTCTCACTCTCTCTGAAATATTACAATATTCACATTATGCCACATAGAATGAAACCACAGTCAAAGAATACTAAATAAAAGAGATCTGTATATTATTTGTAGCTAATATTTTTACTTAGCATAACCTGCTCTTATATCATGTGTAATAATTATCTTACATTTAATTACTACTCTATTAATATATTAAATATAAGCAACTTATTAATACTATAAATAAAATGCACTAATATCCTTTCAATAAATTTAATCTTTTAGATGAAGAGGTAACTTGGAAATAGTAAATACCAAAAGGTCTCATGCTTGAAACTCAATGCCATCCCTGAAAATATTAAAATTATCTATATGCAAGTTTCCAAACAATTACGCCTGCACGTCAGAGAGTGTATTAATATAATAAATAAATAAACCCATATCCTCTCTACAAACTTCCCATTTTAAATGAGGTGGTAATTCAATATAACTGGCTGAAAACATTTAAACACATTCTATCATTATTTTAAATCAGAGGTCATCCATGAGGTAGTAAGTCAATACAACTAGTTTAATATATTATAAATGAAGAAACACAAAAGGCAACTATAACGAGCTATCCTTTTTCATATACTTATGATTTTTATTTTATCTTAACATAAAATTATTTTAGTAACATGTTGACTTTATGATTTATAAAATAGGCTTATTTTGTAAGAAAGTTGATTTTAATGGTTAATTTTCTTATGCTTAACATTGTTCTTTTGTTTTTAGGGACTATTTTATATTAATAGTAACAAATAATAATAAATAAAGATGATGGTCCTTATATCACAAATTTAATGCCAATAAAATAACTAATAAAGGATATTTAAGCAAAGTATAAATATATATGTGCCAATTCTACATGTATTCCAAACACAATTTAGTGTACAAAAGATAAAATTGACTTAAAACTATTTTATAATTCTAAACAATGGAATTCATTTCAATATATAAATTTTCACAGAATTCATTTATCAATGAAATGAATTCTATACCACAAATGTTGCTAAATAGTAAGGCAGTTCTCAATTTTCGTGTGTTTTCTTTTTCAGTAGAAGGAAGGGGGGCCGTGATTGTGTGTGGGAGAGAGAGAGAGGTTTTAATTAAATATATGTTATCTTTCTGCTTTTCATTTCTTTTATTTGATTGGCAACTCAAGTTATCAGTTTTTCCTATGATAAGTAATATCACCGAGATTCTTGGTATCGGTTCATGTATATCTTGTGACTTGTATATAAAATTTTTATGTTTATGTCAAAAAAAAATGAGTTTTTTTAATAAAAAACTTAAATTGATCAATCTTTTTTTCAAATACTAACTGAAAATGAATCAATGTAATTATCATATATAATTTATATATATTATAAACAACATTCTATCTAAGCATTAGCCTTTTTTCCTTTTTTCTTGTATAATTACTGTAACAGTGTTCCAGTTTTATAATATATAATTTATTTTATTATGATGATTATATAGTCATAATATATTAATTATTATATACACACTTTACAATGTCTTCATCATTTTTATTTGTGTAAAATGCACATTATTCTTTGTGGTTTGTCATATTAGATGATTATCTCTCCCTGTGCTTTAAACCTTACCACATTACCCCTCCTATGCTTTTTAAAAGGTGGACACAATATCCTAGGTTAATGTTTTTTTGTTTAAATTAACTAATTGTACATCATAAGTGTTTTTTTGCATCTATGGGCATTAAAACTTGTAATGTGTTATATATATTTTAACAAAAATACATAAATTTTTAGCTAATTGTGACTTTATAATAACGGGTAAAGTGCATAGAACCACTTTGTGTTTTGTCATAAGTGTGTGTTTACCTCTTATGATTTAAAAATTAGCTAGTTACCCCCCTGTTCTTCTCAAAAGCGAAGCTCACACGCCTAATTTTTTAACTCCGTTAGTTTTGGCTATTGAAAATGTAAAAAAACTAATTTGCCCTTCAAACTCAGGGGCTAACGATGCACTTATGGCAACCACAAGGGGATACGACACACTTATGACAAACCATAGAGTGGTATAGCGCTATTTACCCTTTTTATTTAATTGAAAACATGAAGTAATTAATAATTAGTTAAATAATTAATAATTAAATAATTAATGATTGATAATTTAATAATTGATTAATTAATTAATTAATTAATTAAAAATTAAAAGTAATTAAATAATTAATTTAATTAATGAGATAGTGGTTGTGTGATCTTGATGACAGTGGAGGTTAATTTCTTTTTTTATTTTTCATTGTCTGATGAAAAAAAATTACTTATAATAATGAAATAAAATGCAAACATGTTTATAGTATAATTGGTTAAAATTTACATATTTTAAACTAAGGTCAAGGAATTCAAGCCTTTTCTCTTACAAATATTTTTTGAAAACAAGAAAGAAAAGGCATTTTTTACTAAAATTAAGTTTAACAAAAAAAAAAACTAAGACCAGTCGCAGGCCCAGCACGTATGTCACACGCTCGGTTAAATATAACAGAAAAAGTGACGAACATGTGCTTCACTTTTGAAAAGTACAGAGTGGTATCTAGCTACTTTTTAAATCACAGGGGGTAAATGCACACTTATGATAAACTATAAGAGGGTTCTATGCAATTTACCCTATAATAACAGAAAAAAGAGGTGATGTGGGACTTTTTAAAAAGTTAAGGAAATAATATGGTAAGTTTTGAAAACTTAAGGAGTAATTAGTTAACTAAACAAACTACAAGGGGGTAATCGGCTAATTAAATAATCATAGGGGGGTCAACGTGCTACCTTTTAAAAAGTACAGAAGAATAAAGTGGTAAATTTTAAAACACAGGGAGTGATCAACTAATTATAAAAATTATAGGAGAGTAACTTACCCTTTTTATTTGTAAAACGTTATTAGAATTTTATAATCATTAACTTATAAAATATTGTATAACTTAAACTAGATATTTTCTAATATTACAAAATTAAAGTTGTTACATATTTTATAAATAGTTTAAAATATTTATTTAATAGCTTAAAATATAACAAAAGGGTATTTAAGTAAATATAAACATTAATTTTCAATTCTACATGTGTTTGAAACATAATTTGAATTTATAAATGGTATAATTGCCTTATTAGTTCCAAGCAGGAGAATTCATTTAAAAATACAAATCCTTATGAAATTCTTTTAGAAATAAAATGAATTCCATCACACCAATTCTTCCAAACACTATGTAACTTACATATAGCTCATATTTTTACTTAGCATACCCTCCTCTTATATCATATGTAATATAATTAACTTATATTTAATTACTAGACTATTAATATATTAAATCTAAACAACTTATTAATACAATAAATAAATATATTAATATCCTTTATACAAGTTTAACTTTTTAGATGAGGTGGTAACTCCAACATATTTTGTGTTGCTATAAGCTTATTATAGATACTTTTTTATTGATGTTTTATATAAGAAAGTATGGTTTGTTTTAAGTTTTCATAAGATGGTTTGTTTTAAGTTTTCATAAGATGATTATAATAAAATATTTCATCCATAGAAAGTATGGTTTAAAATTAACCACCACCCAAAAAACATAAATAATTATTTACGTGCAACGCTCTAAACAAATCAAGTCTGCACCTGAGAGGGGATGTAGTGATATAATAAATCAATACACCAATATCTTCTCTACAAATTTCTCATTTTAGATGAGATGGTAACTGAATGTAAATAAGAATAAGAGGTAATGAGGTGGTAACTCAATACAACTAGCTTATAATGCTTAAACCCTTCTATCATTATTTTAGATGAGAGATGGTAACTCAATATATAATCTGCTTAAAATGCTTAAACCCATTCTATCATTAGTAAAGAATATGAATGCACATTAATACAATAAATAAACACGTAAATATTCTCTCTACAAGTTTATCATTTTAGATGAGATGGTAATAACTAATTTAAAATATTTAAACCCATTTTATCATTTGTAGAGAACTTAAACAATAGCAATAAATTGAACATGAATCTTCCAGAGCGTCGAAGTTTATTACTTGCCTATTCAACCCAATTGTTGACTTATGTGTTGTCAAAGGTTCATGCAAGTACATGAAGAGTTATGATTAGTAAACAAATGAATCTATTAATCTATGTAAATTTAGATATTTTTACTATTCATCTGATTGTAAACTAAAGAATCAAGTACATGTATTTGAGTTCTCTTCCTAAGTATAGTCTATAAAAGAGAGCTTTGTATGAGTGAAAGTCACAATTTACAGCTCAAAGTTATATAGAAAATACTTCTCTTGTCTACAAACATAAATTCTCTCTTGAGTTCTCGACTAAAATGGCCGCCGACATCTAACACCTACGAATAATGAATACATGAACGTGCATGCATGCATATATGAATAAAAGACATGTGATAATAAGTTGCAATTAGGAATTTTGCAGACTTGCCTATCTCAGTCTTAAGACCAGGTAGGTCAACTTTGAAACGGAATGCCACTGCGTGTATGCTTACTTCCACTGGATCCACTGGAGGCCCCCTTCTCCCTTCCTTTGCTGCTCCTGTCACTATCACATCTGGCCTCACATGCGAAGTATATGCTATCAGACTCATATCCTCGATAACCTTATAACAGGTACACTAAAATGCCTCTGCAGATCAAAAACAAACCAAATCAGCATGCTAAAATGATAAACTATTCGCAAGTAAGTCTAAAGTGGCCTGTTTGGATATGCTTATTTTGCTACTTATAAATATCTATAAAAAAGCACCCCTCACATGTTTTCTACTATTTACCACTTATAAACCCAAAATAAACTTAGGCAAATTAACACGCTCTTACACGGTTAGTAAATCATATATGGAAAAGCATAAAATAGAAATGGACAGTACAACAACTAATCAAGACAAGACAAAATCCAGGTAGTAGGGTGGAATGGGTAGCCAAGAATCAGAGAAAAGTCATGATCTAGTTAAAACACTAAAAATTAGTTAAATATAGAATAAATGGCATATTACTCCCTTGTAATCTAGCATAAGTGCATAATATTCCCCTGAAGTCTCAAATCTATCTGATTACCCCCTCGAACTTTTTAAACATGTGCTCACTACCCCCCGCCGTCTTTTTTGGTTAGTTTTGACGGGAATTGAATTCTACGCATGTGTGTGGTATTTTTTATTGTACAATATATATATATATATATAAAAACTAAATATTTTAGAACATTTAAATCCTTATACTTTTTATAAACTCATTCACTCCCTGAAAACTCAACGGGAGTAATCAACTAATTTTGAGACTTTAGGGGAGTATTGCGCACTTATGCCAGACTACATGGGGGTTAATGTACCATTTACTCCTTATATTATGCAATGAAAAACGCAATACACGCGCGTAGACTTCAACTCCCATCAAAATTAACCAAAAACATACGGCGGGGGTAATCTGCATACATTTAAGAAGTTCGAGGGAGTAATCAGATAATTTTAAAACTTTAGGAGTATTACGCATTTATGCCAAATTACAGAAGGGTAATATGACATTTACTCTTAAATATATGACCCTGCTTAATCCTGAACAAGGTCATAATCAAGGAAAGGCTGTTACTAAACAGGGTCATAATCAAAGACACCAATAAACAAATAAATACATAACCCTGCTTAATCCTAGAGAAAGAATTTCATTATTCAAAAAATGATACAACTACCAATAATTTGTTGGTTGAGATGGTAGCGGTCTCACCTCCCCCCTCTCCCGTAAGGAAGAGAATACAAGTTTAAATTCCAGAAACGAACTTATTGAAAGGGCTTTTCCTTAACCGTTCCTAGTTTAATAAAGATTAATCTCAAGTCCAATACGACTTGGAGACACCCTAACTTAAAGCAAAAACAAAAAAAAAAAAAAAATGATAAAACTAAACTCGAGTCTTATTTAAGGTATCCTTCCTAGATGACAATGGGTGGTCTATTAAGAGAATCCCATATGACTTGTTCGCATAGCAGAATCGATATAAATCAAGTAGAGGAAATTTGAATTAGGACTATAAGCAGGACTCGCTTGAAAATCCGACACAAAAATACATTAGCTTCATCAAGGCAAACAGCTGGATCTTGAGAGGTTAACAATTGTCATAAACTGAATTAGAATCTAACAAGTTTTATCTTTTACCTATCTAATTGACCTTATAACATCTTTACATCTCTAAGTCCATCTTGTTAATAGTAACTTATTTGTTAAAGTATATTTTGGATTTGAATACGATTCCTTATATTATAAGCAATAGGTATATTAATGTAGTTAGTAGTTAAGAACTTGGCTTTCTTATTATCTTTTCTCTTTTTTAATTTAGTTCTTTCTTCTTAGTTATCAAGTTATAAGGCCTACAAATAAAGTTTTTTTTTTTTTAAATTGAAATTTAACTACTACTCTAAGATTTCACCATATATATAATCATTATCTTTTTCTTCTGAAGTTATCATCCGTGGTAGATCATATTGTCCTCAATACACACATTTATTTTCTCTCCTTATTTTTTATTTTCTTTTACTTAATTTCAATGTGGCATTGAGCTAAAATGATGATAGACTGTGCACTATTATCTCGTCGTCACCATCGCCATTATAACCATCAATCTCATCTTTGTTTAACTTGTATGATCACCATTATCTAGGGTTTCTAGACCCTTCGTTCCCCCCCCCCTCCCTCTCTATTTCTTTGCATTCTAATTTAAAACATTTGATTTTGTCTACAGTATTTCTTCTTTTCACGACTTCTTTGATCAATCTTCTACTAGTACAAAATATAGTCATATAGCCTTTTTTTATGTTTATATCAACTCTCTTTTGTATCTTTGATGATCTAACGGGCTTTTCTCTCATATTGCTGACGATCTGATAAACCTCTCTTTTAATGAATGCTTCCTATATTAATCTTGGTTTTGCTGATTACTCGAGTCTCACTATTCCTTTAAGGATCATTTTACCAAATAATGTTATTCTAACTACATTGAAGAGTTCATCCAAGGTTCAGCAATTTAGTTAGTATACTCAAGTTGGTGTCTGTTTGCTCACTTGAGTTTGAGTGGACTGTTAAGAGGGTGTGTGGGAGTGTTTATTTTATAATCTATAAGTTCCTAGAAAAAGGTATTCTTTCACAAGTTTTTTACTATTTACATCTTGTAAACCACAAATAGCATTCCCAAATATCCTGTAAGTATATTTAAGACCTCATAAATGTTACAACACTCGGTGAGGCAATGGCCTAGATTTATAGGGTGTTTGACTTTGTTTTTTTCAAGCTGCTTATAAATAGTTAATGCTTATAAGGTATTTTTTATGATTGTAAGTAAATGACAAATAAGTAGATAAGTGTTTGAATAAAATGTGCTTATAAACTATTAACATGTTTGATAAATATGTGCATATAAATAGTAGTATTTGTTAAAATGACTAAGAGAACCTTTCAATATTAAAGAATGAGAGTATTACTTCTTTTTCTTTAAAGGGTAAAGTTGTTTTTTTTTTTTGGCCAAATTACTTTACTTATAAGCAGGTAAAAAATGTAAAAGAGTACTACTATTTTTTAACCTGCTTATTAGCAGGAAAAATTTACTTATAGGCAAATTCTACCAAACATGTAATTTTTCTTTTTGCTTATAATGAAGCTAGTTTGACCCACCTATAAGCAAAGCCAAACACCTCTTAGTTAATTGTCAAGTTGATTTACTTATTATTCTTGTTCACAAGATTATAAGAGCTACAGATAGACTTTCTTAATTATTGTAATTCGTTAACTAAAAGATTTCACCATGTAATTATGTTTCTCTTCTAAAGCCACAATTAGGAATGACTTCTATTATCTTACATATACATAGATCTTTTTTCTCTCTATATTTTTTTCTTCATTTTATTTTAACATCTTTTTTCTAATTAATTTAGAGAGAACAAATAAATAAGGGCTCGTTTGGATTGGCTTTTTTCAAAAGCGTTTCTTTTAACAGCTTTTAAAAAATAACTTTTTTGAGAAGTTGAAAATTCTGACTTCTAAAAAAAGTTATATTTGAGCTTTTTTCAGAGTTTTAGTTTTTTTGGAAGCCAAATTTAATAGTTATTGCAAATTTAATGTAACTTTTTTAAAGAAAAAAATATATTTTTTTCTGAAAAAAAGCCAATTCAAACAGGCTCTAAAGGGTATACTTGGATATGAAACACATTAAAAATCTTTTCAAAACGTTTTGAGAGCAAAATCTTGTGAATGCAACTTGATGATCAACTACGTACAGACATACAGACACACACACACATATATGTGTGTGTATATATATATATATATATATATCCTTGAATGGGATAGAAAAATAAGGTGATAGCAAATCATGTAGATGTTCATGTTCCAAAGGGAAGACAAACCTACGATAGAATCACCAAATTAATAAAAAAAAATCGTTCATAATTAATGGACCCCACTATACGTATGATTCCCAGCTCAATGTATGAGCTGCACATACAGGTTGTGCCATATATAGAATTTCAACCTGCAAGCCGTAAACTTATATATACATATATATATATATATATAGTAAAAGAACTTCATTTCATGATTATTAAACAAGGGTGAATGAAAAGTAATGCAATTCAAGATGACCGAAGCCCCAGCTCAGTTGTTTAACGAGCCGAGAATGTTGACCAGTCAAAAAAGAAAAAGAAACACTAAACAACACAAAAGACCGAAAGAGAATCTTACCTGTGTGAATGATATATGAAATTCTCTGTTTATTAAGACTTTGATCTGTCAAATCATGTCAGAGGTGGTGATGAGGGCCCTAGAGGAGAAGAAGAGAATGGGGCGTGTGTGTGTGTGTTGGGGGCGTGTGTGTGTGTTGGGGCCCGGGGGGGCGGGGGGCGCGGGTGCATGGTAGTGTGGGGGATGGGATGGGGCAGCGCTGGTTGGTGTGACCAGCTGGGGACTAACTTTTCAAAATGAAAAACCAACACAGAGCCACCTGCCGCCATTTGGCTGTTATTTGCTTTATATGTATTTACTCCAACGCCTCTCTAGTCTCACCCCCTCATAATTCCTTCTTTTGGCTTTTTCTTTTCCTTAGATAAGGCAAGTAATCTTGAGTTTTAAACACAACTATGATAGAAATATTACAAAAAACTCGTTTGAATTGGTCAATTTTTTTTTAAAAAAAAATATTTTTTCATAAGTTAAAAATTTTAGCTTCTAAAATAAGTTGTTTTTGAATTTTTCTTTAAAGTTTTAACTTTTCTGAATGTTAAGTCATATAATTATTACAAAAAGAATATATATTCTTTTAGACAAATATTTTTTCTTAAAAAAAACTAACCCAAACAGGAACTAAGACGAAATGTAGAAATTAGAACGCTATTCTTCTAATTGTTATGGAACATTACATTATTATTTTCCACCTATCGTTTCCACTCATGTTAGAATCATAGACTAGAAGATAAACGGTGAGATTGCCACAATGGGTAATAAACAATGATGTGTCACTTTTGGAATTAACAAAGCCAAGTGACATTAGAGCATTTTTTAGCTCATGGTACCATGCACGTGGGGCTTGTTTTAGCCCATAAATTACCTTTTTGAGCTTGCATTTATGACGAGGGAATTGTGGATTGTGCTTGGATCACGTGAACATCCTTATCAAGGGTGCCTTGAAGAAATACATTATTGATATCTAATTGCCGAATTAGTCAATCAAACTGAACTGCTAGAGTAAGAACAATGCGAATGGTAGTGGATTTTATCACCGGACTAAAGGTGGAGTGATAATCTATGCCGGGGCATTGGTGGAATCCCTTTGCAACCAAGCGTGCTTTGTATCTCCCAATTGTTCCATCAGGTCAGCGTTTGATTCAGAAAACCCATTTGCACCCAAGGATTGTTTGAGATTCATGAGGAGAGACAAGTTCCCTAGTGGAATTTCGGACTAAGGCATTAAATTCATCACTCATGGTTGTTCTCTATTTAGGACGTTTTTGGGCTTGACTAAATGAGGCAAATCAAGTAACGGATAAACAGAGTGAAGGCTGAACTTTTTCGATGGCTTAAAGATTTTATTTTTTGCTCGTTTGACCATAGGATGACATAAGTCCTGTTGACTAGAAGTTGATCTTTTAGCGATAGGCAAAGGTGCACCTGTACTAACCTGTTGTGAAGTTAACAAGGGGACGCAGTCTGTCATTGGTGGAGTAGATGAATTTGCACATGGCTCAGTGATGGCAGATGTCTCCTCTGGTGCTGCAGCTAGTGATTTGTCCACCTAAGAATTGTTTGGGGATGTTATGATGAGCTGGGGACAGTGAAGAACTAGAGGTGCAAGGGTAAGGGCAATGGGATACCCATGGTGTAATCTCGAAGGTGGATTGGGCATGAGATCTTGATTGTGTAGCAAAGGGAAAGCTATTTTCCACAAAAGTAACATGACGCGAGACATAAATTTTTTGTGAGGTTAAGTCTAGACACGTGTAGGCATTGTGTTGAAGAGAGTAGCCAATAAACACACATGGACAAGACTTGGTTTCTAATTTTTGTTTAGTGTATGGCCGCAACCATGGATAACATAGGCAGCCGAAGACTTTTGAGTTTTTTTATAATTCGATGCCTCCCCAAATAGCATCTTAAAGGAGGAGTGATTTTAAAGATTTGGAGTAGTGAGGCGATTACTAAGATATATAGCTGTTAGGCATGCAGTAGACCAAAATTCATTTGGCATGGATGCTTGGGAAAGAATTATGTGGGTAGTTTCCATCATTTGTCTATGGCGTCTCTCTGCCAAGCCTACAAGTTGTGGTGTATATGGTGGTGATTGAAGATGTTGAATTCCCAATTTGAGAACTGTTGCACTTAAGCCAACGTATTCCCCTCCCCTATCAGAATAGAGCGTTCCAATTGAAAGTTGAAAGTTGAAAGTATTTTTCATCTAAATTTTTGTAGTTGGAAAACAGTGGTCGTTTCAGACTTATTTCTTAATGGATATAGCCATGTGTAACGGGTGAAATGATCAACAAAAATGATATAATAACAAAAGCCTTCAAAAGACGTTGAGAGGGCTGCTAAGATTTATTTTTTTCTAAAAATTTGTCTTCTAAAAATATACATTTTTACAACAAGTATTTAGCAGCTTGTTGTTCAAAAAAAATTGAAACTCTAAAAAGAGGCTCAAATTCAACATTTGTTTAGAAGTGAAAAATTTTTAATTTCTCAATAAAACACTCTTGTGAAAAGCCAATCCAAGTGATCCCCTAATCAAGGAATTAAGCCTCTATTTGGCCTAATTGTGGGATTTTAGCTATAAAACTATAAAGCTTTTAGCAGTACAACTTTAGGTAAAATGTTATCAAATAAAAATCATTGATCATTTGGTTTTGTATTTTAAGGGTTGAGCTTTTTGTTACTTTCATGATTATATGGACTTTCAAAAATATAAAGAAATATTTTTGTGAGAAAATGAAGAAAAATATTTTTGACGTGATATAAAAACGGTTTCTCAAAAATCCATTAAAAATTTTTAATTTTTATATAAAAAACTTTTCTAAAACACGCAATATAAGTTAACTTTGTTTTGAACTCACATAAAACACTTGTCTAAAGTTGGGGAAATATATCTATGTTATGTTTATCTCACCGATTTTGTTTTTCAAATTAAATAAAAATGCTTTGCATTCTATAAGAGTAAATTGCACAGAACCCTTCGTGTTTTGTCATAAATGTATGTTTACCCTCTGTGATTTAAAAATTAGCTAATTACCCCCATTTTTTTTAAAAGTGAAGCACACACACCCATTTTTTTTAACTCTATTAATTTTGACAAACGAAAATACAAAAAAAAAAACTAATTTGCCCTTCAAATCTAGAGGCTAATGGTACACTTATGCAACCACAAGGGATTATAACGCACTTATGACAAATCACAAAAGAGTACAACACTATTTACCCTATTTAATTGGAAATGTAGAGTAATTAATAATTAGTAAATTAATTATTAATAATTTAATAATTAATTAAAATTAAAATTAATTAAATAATTAATTTAGTTAATATGACGGTGGCTGTGCGATCGTACTGACGGTGGAGGTGGGAAGTATGCCTACGTTGTGTTTATCTCGTCGGTTTTTTTTTTCAAATTAAATAACAATGCTTTGCATTCTATAATTCTGGTCACTATTTGATTTGCCCGAGGAATGACATATTTTTGTGACACAATTTTGCTTTAACTTTTCAAGTATATTGTTTATGAAAATTGATCTATCTGTACATACACATACATATATAAACACACAAAGACATATATGTGTATATATATATTCAGTATCCATTAATATTTTCTTTTCTCTAAAAACACAAATTTACTTCATGTTCTGTGGAGGATGCGGGGTATAGTATCTTGTGAATTTGTTAAAAAAAAAATTCCATTGTACGAGTTTATAATATTGAAGAACATCAATGACATGTAAATCAGAAAATGAAAAACGCAAATATTTAATTAAACTATAATATAACATAATATAATTGAAATATTAAAACAACACTCCAACAAGAAAATGCTGTGCATTTTTATAGTCTATTACACAAGCATGCTTCCACATTGCATGCACAAACGGAGATGAAGCAAAACTATGGTCTATATATAAGTTCTTCAGCACAGCACATATATATATGTATATATACTTGCAAATCCTATATGTTCAGGCCTTCTTCATCACCCGAAATACCATAAGCCCTTCTGGATGAACTGTAAATTCGCATGAGATCACATCGATAGGCCCGGGCAAAGAGAAGGAGATGGAGAATGGTGCAGCAGGAGAGAGCCTCCGGCTTCTCTTGTTAAGCACAACTGCTGATGATTCTTCAGCAGCCTCACCAGCAGTCACAGTTCCCTGTATATGCAGCTTCCCTTCAGCAGATATGCCAAGTCTCATGTTATCTGCCATGAAAATTTTTCTCATAAGGCCAGCCCTTTTTTATCCAGATTATGTTCTTCATTTCTATTCTCCATTTGTATTATAAAAGAGTATCACTTGGCAATTACTAGCTGAATTACTTGAAGATAAGCTTGGGAAACTTTCATGTGTACTGCGCAGACTGCTTTAAGTTATCCAGAGGGATATTTTAGAATGAGGGTTCCTAATCGATGACAAGAATAAAAGGCTTAGCATCTCTGGACTATTGTAGAGGCTGTTATTTAATTGTTAGCTCTCGCACACATAAAGTGAATAATTGAAACCACAAATATGAATTCATGAAAGTTTAAATAGTAAAAAACTAGGAAACTTACCCAAATCACGACTAGCAGCTGGTAGGTCAACTGTGAAATGGTAAAAAGTATCATGACTGATGACTACAACTGGATCAGCCGGAGGCTTCCTTCTCCCTTCCTTGGCTGCCCCTGTCACTATGACCTCGGGCTTCAACATAGGGCAAAATCTGCTTCCTTGCAAAACATTAATGTTCATTGCTCCTTGCACATTCGTGTTGGTTGCTCCTTCCACATTCGTGTTGGTTGCTACATCGGAAGGTCTATTCGACATCTTCCAGGGGTCTGTCGAGATAAAATTTCAGCAGATTGTGAGGAACCTTATTAGAATGCTAAAACCATGGGCTAATTGAAAGCACTAGTACATATTGGAACCAGGAGGCAATGTTTTAACCCTATATGTCACGGCTATTACAGAATCATCCTGGAACTAATGCTTCCGCTAGCTATTCTGAGACCCCTGTGTACAATTATATATGGATCAACACTACCTTGATAGAGAGAGCTTTACAAATCGCCAAGATGAAAACTTTATTCAGTGCTTTTGAGGGACGAGAGACATCTGAAGTTCCATATACTAATCAATGTGATAAGTTGACCAGAAAATATAAATTAATAGAACAAAATGTTTCATGAGACATTCAATTACCAGGTTTGAATTTGGCATGGATATTGAAACCTATAAACAAGTAATCATCCATAAACTGGAAATAAGATAATTATGCCAAGAATAGAAATTCAATGGCAAAAGCATATTCATACAATGCATAAATGCTACAAACATGACACCACTTAGTTCAGGATGTGAAATATAAAGCCCAAATCTGTTGACTAGCTAACATGGTAAAGAAGCCTTGGATATACTTCCTTTTCTGCAGAAACCAAGTATCAAAAGTATGGGGAGAAATTATCCTGATCCAATGATGATAATGAGCAGATAATGCATCGATTTTCACATAAAATATGCACATAGCAGCATAAAATTGTTCTGTTCTAGGGGGATGTGATCATCTTGTGGATATGCAAAACCTGGAGACCAGAAGATATAGCCAAAACAAGAAAAGACATGAATTCGTGACCCAAGGAACGATGACCAGGTATTAACATGAAAATATTCTCCTTTTAGCTAATGCAGCATATTCTGTGGCTATGTAAAAATGGAGAATGGAAGGTACACCGAAGAAGGAAAATATATCAATTCATTGTTTTGAGGACAAATGCACAATCATGATGTTTAAAAATGATAACTATAAGATTTTACATTGCTAATAGAAGCAACAATTAAATTGATTAATGACTCAAGTAATGTAAGCATCAGGATTCAACAGTAATTGAGTATGCGACAATTTCTTGCACAACCAACCAGAATATAAGCGACTAGACGTAAAAGGCAACCTTTATTTCTGTTGGCATTCATTACTAACTACATACATCCTCAGTTTTCCCATGCATCTACTTGATCATGAAACCACAGTTTTCCCATGCATCTACTTGATCATGAAACCATTTTACAGACAATGGTGTGCAAGCTAGAAGCCTGTAACCGAACACATTAGTCCACTTGATACTCTGATTTATTTTTCAAGCTTTATACGAATTCAGGACTTCAGGGGTTTAATGTTTAATTTGCTTTACTCTCCCAAGTTATGTTATAATAGTTTGTCAACATACAAGTAATACATATGTGATGCGCCATTCATATTGTCAAAAATTGTGCATCTCATGATTTTTGTTGAAAGTACAGCTTCTGAATTTCTGTTGAAAGAAGCATTCACAGAAAGCAGATACGAGAATATAAAAGAAGCAATATCACTTGTGTAATATCAGAAGTGAGACAAAAGGAGGCATTTCAGCTGTGGATGATGTTTTAAACCTATCAGTTAAGAGCATCACTTACTTGGATATCTCATCAAGTTTTCAGACAGAGGAAGTAGTAATATATATATGTAGATTTAGAGAAAAACAAGGAGAGACAATGCAAAGTATTTGATAAAGAGATATAACCTATAAGCATCTTCTTGTATAACGAGGAGGTAATTTTTCTGAAAGTAGAATAACATAAAACGTCAACACTATGCACATGCTAGTGTTAAGAAGAAAAGCGAAGCTGCAAAGGAACTAAGCCGGGGTTCTTCGAATTATCTGAAACAAATTTAATATTTCACTTCAATAAAAGATCTGAAAAACTGTGGTGAACTACACAAACAAGTTAACCTTGTCATACAAGTGAGCGAGTTGAATTTGTAAGGCCGTTGTACTAAAACCTTTGCAATTTTCACTGGCATAAAACAAATGCATAAGAAGTTTTCAACACAATCCACATGTAGTAATTGCATAATGGTGATTGTGCAATCAAAGGCATTCTGTGAGTGGAAAAGATTGATGGAGCCTTATTAATTAGACATGCAAGCAAAGGAAAATTCTGAGAAACAGTCATTCCTCAATGCTGATATAAAGCTATGAGCATGAAATCGATCTGCAGATACGCGACACGATACGTTGCTACATATCAATACGTCTTCTTTTTAAAACTATGAAATGATACGTTGAGAATACACTAAATAAAATATATCTAATATAGCGAATAAACGTCATTTTTTCATAATAAAAAGAACAAACAAAACTAAATATATAATATTTGACACAGCCAGTCATAAAAAAATAAAAAGTTACAAAACTAACATGGTCGTAGAAATCACTCACCTCATTTTAGCTCACCTTCCCAGCACATTCCCACACAACGCCTCACCAATACAGCACATATACCTTTTATTTATGTAAATGCATATTTGTATGTGTAAATATGTATATATATGTATGTGTATAAATATACTATGAATGTATAAATGTATGAATAGATTTAACTTGCTTGATTCTCCAACTCAAGCAAGAATCAAAGCGCAAGTATGGCGTCTACGCAAGGTGTTGGCCTCTGATTGAGTGATTTTGATGGACAAGTATTGGAGGAGTGTCAAAAGAGTATCGAAA
Source organism: Cordia subcordata (assembly GCA_028554755.1). Taxonomy (NCBI): domain Eukaryota; kingdom Viridiplantae; phylum Streptophyta; class Magnoliopsida; order Boraginales; family Cordiaceae; genus Cordia; species Cordia subcordata. The sequence continues at coordinate 28,603,224 of JAPTOF010000002.1, read as the reverse complement.
GAGTTTCAAGGGGTGTCAAAAAGAGTGCCGGAAAAAAGAAAAAAATTAATTAATTAGACACGTGTCCAACACATGTTGGGAAAGTATTGTGTCCGATACATGTCGGACATGGATACGCGACCTTCCAGAGAGTGCTGGTGCTTCACATCAAAAAGAAAATAATAATGCAAATTTGCAAATTGATGGAGTTTTGGCGGCATTCACACACACACACATACGTATAATGCTGAAGCTCTAGACAGGAAGTTATCAAATATAAAATAACAGATCCATTGATAGATGATAACTTACTGCATTATACATTTTTAAAGTCAGCTCTCTATGTTGCTGAGAAGTGTCACTGATACTTTTTTGCACTAACTCCACAAAATTTGAACAAGCGCATAAGCTAGAGGAATCAATTTCCCTTAACCTAATTAAAATTGGAACAAAATCATAAAGAATAAGCCTAACGAGAACAAAAGATTTAACTCTTGACTAGAATGACGAGCAAAAGATTTCATCAGTTGCATGTCAACACCACAGAAAAGGCCTTCAAACTCCTATGTTTTGCATATGACCAATGCATCAGGCTAGTAAACAAGATCTTTTTATTTTAGTTCTTTAAGCTTTTTAGAAATTTTTTCCTCTTTGTGATAATTAAATAAAATCTGCAAGATTAGTGAATTGCATGTTACAAGCACTCGTCGCCTGCTAAATCGCCAAAAGGGTGACATAAAAACGCATTCAAGCAAGTATAAGAAAAATGGTCACCAAGAAACTTACCGAGAGATGATGGATTTGGACAGCTCTGAGCCTTATGGTGCTAAAGATTCTGCAAGTGAAGTGAGGTGGCTTTGATGGGAAGAAACTAAGGCTATATATATACATATATATACACACACATATATATATTTAGTCTAGGCCAATACAGGCGAGGCTTTACGTTTCAAATGAACCATGAAGGGCCACATTGGAGTGTACAAGAGGCACCCGCATCCATTTGGCCGTTTGAATCTCACAAATACTTGAATGCCCTCATCTAGATTGCTTTTCCTATTATGCTTGATATTTTTCATTTATTTGAAAAGTGACCTAGACGGTCGAATTTCACGAGGCATGTTTCACCCTTCTTATCTTTATTCGAGAAAATCTAGAGCACCTTTGGCACTTAATTCATGAGATATTACGTCAAAATCTGGAGCATCTTTGGTGCTTGATTCATGAGATATTACACGCTACTCTTAACACAGCAAGAAATCTAGGATTTTATAACACATTCATGTAATAAAGGAGATTTAATCAATGTAATAGAAGACACAGCCATAAATTAATGCACTATAATACTAAACTTATTATTGCTTTAATTGCAGAATCCAGAGGAGTTTGTGTAACATATTTCCACCCATCTTTCTAAATAGAACTATATATTTAGCAAATTACTATCTTGTGATATCATAATTTTTTGAAAATAAACAAATTTTTTCTGGGTCAAAAATGTCTATAACCTGGAAGAAAAGAAACTTGAACTGATAAACCAAATATAGAACCATGCCACTAAATCCTGACAGGTTTTTACAAGAAGTGATCAGTCAGTACAAACAAAGTGGCAATCTACAGGAGAGATCAGTGTATTTCTTGGTTCCTTTTTACAATTGTTTCTTTCTATTTACATGCCTAGCAGAGAAAGCACACAATCACATAATTTATCCAAAAACAAGAACTGCCACAAGTAAAGAGCTTTCCCTTGCCATTCTTGGTTGACAGGATCAAAAGATGTACATAAATGCCAACTACTACTCATTTTTGGCAACAACGGCTTCAAATATGCCATCAGACCGGAAGGAGGGTAAGAAAAGCCTTGGATCAACAGGTCCAGGCAGGCTGAAGGAGAGGGTGAAGGGCCCAGGTGGGCATTGGTGCCGTGTTTTCATTTCAAAAACCCGAGAATATCTTGAAACAGTTCTTCCACCAGTTATTGTTACACCATGAACATGGACTTTTCCGTCACGTTCAATCTCACAGCTGAACTCACCTGCAAAACAAGTATTGATAATTCACATAAAACTAGAAGGGATACAACTTAAGTAGGGGATCGCCAGCACTCTCCCGGCTTGTAAAATTCCTTTTCATGAGACAGCTTGTAATGAACTTAGCAACCTCAATGAAGCTTAACAGGAATCATATTCTTATCAACGGAATAACGTGGAAACGTGATGGGCTACATAGGGACTGACCATCCAAATGAGCAGTCACAGCTATATTACACTGTGAAGTGAGACCAAGAAGATTTTATTGAAGAATCAATCTTCTCTTTTCTCTATTATCACTCTAGCATGAATAGAATATTACCTTAAAAATTTGCATAAATGTCAAAACTATTTTACTAGATGACACTAAGGTAAGATTAAATCAAAGCAAATGAAGATCAAAATAAAATAAGTGTACAAACAGTTTGCCCACACAGATACCAATATCACTTTGTAATGTTTTAACAAGAATGTTAAAAACCATTTTTTACCAGATTACAGTAAGCCAACATATGAGTCATAGCAAAATACAACACATGAAACAACCGAGCAGTTCAAACATCATGATTTGTTCAGTATATCTCTTTTGGCAAAATTAAGAGGGCATAAATTGTTCTTTCTCATGGTATGTCAATGATTCGTTAACAAACAATGTATTGTATCAAAGAATGTCAATTGAATTAGTCAGGTAGGTCACCTTGGCAGAAAAATATAACAGATACTGGAAAGAAGAACTTAAAACAGATATAATTAGAGGGGAAACATGAATGTGGAATGAAGAAAGGGTGTCAGTGTTCCAGTCAGAAATCTAAGAATATAAAATATGTCAAGTGAGAAAAGGGATAGTTCACAGTATGTCAATGATAATGAACAATATACTGTATGCAATAATAAATCAATTAGATTAGTCAGATAGCATATTATGCAACATATATAATAGAGACTAAAAGATAGATTCTTCAAACAGAGATAATGGGAGGAAAAATTAAATGCGGAAAGAAAAAGGGTGCTATTTAGTCAGGATCTCTCTTTATGAAACAGAAGATGCTTTATTTGGCCTCTCCTTTTGTTGTTTCCAAAGTGGACGGCATGCTGATGCCTCTCCAAACTCTGTCTTTTTCTATTTACGCGCTTTGGTAAAGATCTTTCTCAAACCATTCTAGCTTAGCACCACAAAGTTTTTACTCAAAAGTTCCAGACACGAAAAGAAATTAGTGCAACTAATAAGTGACAAGTCGATCAATAACCATATGCAGATATACTTGAGGCAACAAAAAGTTCATATATTGATTTAATGATTGCAAGTCATGCCATGCAGGAAAGCATAGAACTCTCAAGAATACAGTTTCCTTCAGTTCTTGGACAGCATAGGCGAGACCAGACATTAAAAAGCCTCAATATGTTCATGTGAGATACTTGAAGAGAGCTAACCAGGATCCTTCTTGACTCCAGGTAAAGCAATGCGAAAATAGTATGCAGATTTACTCGCACCAATATCTACAGCTCCAACTGGTGGTCCAATTCCCCCGCTATGTGCTGTTCCAGTCAAGATAACTGATGCATTTGAACAACATTCTTCAAGTCTAGGAACGGGTAGAAGAGGCATCATGCAAGGCCCATCAAATTTTTGAGATGTAAATAATCTCGAACAATCAGAACGGCATCGCTTGACCAGATGATCCAGTAATGCTGTTGATGAGCTTGCTTTTGCACTTAAATCTTCATCAGTGTCCCTGTCTTTACTACATTTCCAAATAATTCTCTTAGCCCTTGTCTCCAGATGTAAGTCGTCCATCTTTATATATGTTCACTATTCCCATTCACATTACCTGCATCAGATAAGAAACTTATCTGGTTGGCATTAGCCAGCTCCATATGCAAATCTGCAGCACTATATACAACTCTAAACAAAATATATCATCAAACATCAAGCTTAGTATAAAACATTCACATCTGAGTATATCTTTATTGAATATACTCCATTTATCTCTTTGCTATTGTCCATTCCGTCACCCTTCTCAGGTTTTTATCAGTAGATATTCTTGATTGCACCTTTCATATTTCCCATTAATAAATTAGAATGAAAAAGTAATGCACCCAAAAGTAAGAGCTTTGAAACTAAATGGCCACAGTTCAAAACTCGCCGCCACTCATTTAGAAATATTAAAATTATTCACGTGCAACCTTTTAAATAAACCACACTGCAGGAGAGAGGGGCCGTATATACTAACACAATAAATAAATACACCAACATCCTTAGCTTTTAAGTAAGGTCGTAACTTCAATAAGAAATAAAGTTTCACGCCCCCGAACCCGGAATCCACTATGACAGTTTTCAAATATGAACGAAACTCAAGACCCAACTGAAAATTTTTTTTATGTTAATGCACGACACTAACTTATAAACACTTAAACAGCACTGGTATCATCACTCTACCAATATGGAACATCACGTGAGCTGTTTTCGGTATGATAGACAATTTTGGTAGTTGAATATGATTATTGCATACAAAACTACAATTAAATAAACTAGTACGAGAAAATGCTAGAGTTTCAATACAGTGAACTCAGGGGAATTAAATCAAGCAACAAAATACATTAAAAAGCAAAAAGAATTGTAAGTTTCGAAGTGAATTAAGAAAATAAAAGGTATGAACAAGAGGTAATGCATATTGAGCTTTTTTACCGACTCAATTGCGTAAGAAAAGACGCCAGATTGCACGAGAAAGACGAGACCCGAGTGAATTTGGGTTGCGTGGGTCGGGTTTGGACTTCCGGGTGGGTGGATGGGGGCTCCGAGACTCACCGTCAAGGCTCTCCCGCATGAAGTTCGAGTGAACTCTCTCACAGTCTCTAAGCCCTTAACTAAAAACCCATTTTGACCCCAAAAAGAAACCAAAACCCATTCTGGGCTTTTTTTTTTTTTTGGTTGGTCATGCCGTTTTGGCTTATTTATTCATCAATCTATCTTAGTTTAAAGATAACAATGGTACTCCACCTTACTTCGTCTCGTCCTATTCTGCAAGAGTAGAGGTGGGGTTTTTTGCAAAAAAACGCTAATAGGGACAGGGCGGGATTTTCTTCCTTTACTCGGGTGCAGGGACAAGTATCCACCCCGCTCCACCCCACCAGGCTACGTATCTATATTTGTTACGTCTTATATGTTTTATATATTTCTAATATAAACATTATATCATTTTGTATATGTTACTAATATATTCTTATATATTTTAATATAAAATTAATATCATTAAAATCTTTTTTTGGTTTAGTTATGAAAGTTAACCTATTTTTAATACATTCTTATTTATTAGTATTTTTCTAAAAAATTCTAATGTCATTGACTTTGTTGACCGTTACTCCAGCGGGGTTTTTTCCATCCAACAAGGACGGGGGCAATATTGTAAGAGTTTACCCAATATAAGTATATGATAGAGGTAGGGGGAGTTTTATTAATACGTGTGGAGTAGAAGTAAGCAAGCCCTACGATGTTGCCATCCCAATCTATCTATATATTTACCATATACTAAACTAATAATCTCAAATTTCATATTTACTTTCCTCCAAATTTTCAAAACACCACATTCTACCAAATAACATGCACAATAAAGTATTATAAAAAAATAAAAAACATACACAGTCTTCCCTTACAAGCTTCCTATCAACAACTTATTTTTTTCTTTTGAGAAAATTTATTTTAGTTAATAACTTTTTTTTTAAGTTAACAACTTTTTTCTCTACACTTGAAAATTCTTTTCATATTCAAAACTTTCCATATCACTTCCTTCTCCAACACAACTTATTTTACACTTAATTATAGTCAAGTTATTAATCAGATTAAACTAATTTAAAATTGATTCATACAATAAATTATTTGTATAAATTGATAATATTAAATTTGTATCAAAACCTGTGGATCGCACGGTTCACTTCATCATCATCATAATCATCATAATCATCATCATCATCTTCATCATCATCACCATCATCATCATCGTATGCCTAATATTTACTGGGCATAAACACATGTTTATTGGGGATACATTTCGAAAATATTAGGACCAGGGACGAACTTAGGATGAAATGTTGGGAGGGGCCAAATATAAAAAGGCATTATAATAACATACATTGACTAGCATATAACTCCTACGTGAATTAAGAGATAAATATAATGAGATACTATAAAAGAGAAATTAATCCATAAATATTCTGAAATCTCATAAAACTCTTCAAAAATCTAAGCAAAGTACTGAAACGCTTAAAGAAAATGAGCCTATAAAGTGCCAATACATTTCCATTGCTACTTGCAAATACCCTCCCAATCTTTCAAGTGTTAAGATCTGTCTTAGCAAAAGGATGATTTATATGAAGTCTCCATAGAACTTTTGACTTTTGTGAAACAAAAATAGAAAAAATAAACTACAAAGAGTTAATTGTAATTTGTAAAGATATCAATTTAAAAAAAAAATAACTACTCCTTATGAAATTAAAATTTCCTTATCTTTTGTAGAGTATTAAATTAAATTAAATTAAGCTTCCTATTTAAACAAAATTACCATTTACGTGTTCTTTCCTCAAAATTTGAGGGGGGGCCAATATAAGTTATTTATTTATAATAAAAAATTTACTTCATAAACACAAAAGAAAAAAAAAATTGATGGGTTGCTATTTGGGGGGAAGGGGGGCCAGGGCCCCTGCAAACAAATAGGTAGTTCCTTCCCTGATTAGGACATATTACAATTAATATTTAAGGATGAGTATTTTTTTTCTTAGGGTATATTATTATACCACAAAAAAAGAATTGAGAGAAGATCCTATTATTATATCACAAAATAATTTTAGAGTAAATCCTATACAGTTTTATATAATATAAATCACTTGGTATAAAGAAAAAAATAAATAAATAATGCCATAGTAGTTGTATGTGGGGTGCAAAAAGCTATTAATTACCCTTTGTTTTAAAGAAACCAAAAATGAAAAAAAAGAAGAAAAAAAACCCTATTTTCATAAGTTATTAGAGGGGCGAAATAGACGAACTTTATACATAGGATACACCAATAAGTTTTTTCAAATTAATTAAACTTTAATCCTTTCCAGTATTTTGTAGCTAGGAGTCTCACTAAAAGTAACTAATATATAAGGATTATATAAAGTTATACATCACTTAAAAAACTTTTAGATCCGTAGCGTAGTTCATAAGCGAGTGTTGAAAGTTTAAAAATTATATAATTATAGAGAATATGTCTTCATTAGTAGTTTTAAAAGGATATACCGGCATTTGCAAGATTACATAAGCACGTTCCATTTGAATCTATAATGATTGTTTGTAATCTTTAGTTTTATAAAATATCAATTTTTCCTCTTTTATATCAAGGACATTGTGCTGCCTTTCTTTCTTTAAGTGGTCTGCTTCCAAATTTGATGATGAGGAAATAAATAATAATAATAATTTTTAATCAACTAAAATGCTAAAAATTACTTAAAATTTTATTGTTGAACAGGACATAAGTTTCACAAAACTGAAAAATTATTCTCAATAAGTATGCACATCACAGTTGCGAGATTCAGAGATTCCCACATTCCTCTGCTCCACTTATTCCCAGCAGGATTTTTTTTACAAATAACACAAATTAAATAATAAATTTCAAAAATAGCTTTGTTTTTGGCTGGGTTTCAAAAATAGTACTTTTGGTTTTTCAATAAACGAAATCGGATATTCAAAAAATAAAAACGTGCAAAATACACAGTGGATCTTAACGTAAGATTTTTTGGCTATTGAATAGCCAATTTCGGCTATTCAATAGCCGAAAAATCTCGGCCTAACGGCACAATATTTAATGCCCTTGATTTTCGCTATTTCGATTTTTGAATAGCAGATTTCGGCTATTCAAAAACTGAACGTTTTGCTATAAATACCCCCCCCATTCTTCTTCCCCACCCGATCTCAAAGCTATTCCCCCCCCCTTGTTTTACCCCACGTTTTTTTTGCCACAAAACTCAAAATCTCGCTCAAAAAGCTTCAAGCCTAGGATTTTGCTTCTTATTGTAAGTTTTTTCAAGTTTTTACTAATTTAAAGTATTATTTTTCTTACGTTTTCTTCAAATTGTTTCATGTATATGCATGTTTCACATGTATGTATAGTTGTATATATCGTATTTATGTATATATTCATGATGTGTATGTACATATATGTTGTGCATGTTTATATTACGTATAAACATCCGCCGATATGATTATTGATGTTATTGTTGTGTAGTTTAGTTTAAGATGTTGATATTTGAATCACCACGTTGAAATTGTTATTGTTACTGTTTTCAATATAATAATAATAACAATTTTGATAATAATAATAGTAATTAATTATTATTTTTATTATTATTATTATTAGTTTTATCATTATTATTATTATTATTATTATTATTATTATTATTATTATTATTATTATTATTATTATTATTATTATTATTACTATTCTTAGTTTTATTATTATTATTCTTATCCTTATTCTTATTCTTATTCTTATTATTGTTATTATTATAATTATTATCAATTTTATTATTGTTATTATTATTTTTTTTTGTTATTATTATTGGTATTATTATCATTTTTTATTATTATTATTAAAATTTCTTTTATTATTATTGTTGTTGTTGTTGTTGTTGTCGTCGTCATTTGTATTATTTGTTTTATTATTATTTTTAGTAGTAGTAGTAGTACTAATAGTAATAGTAGTAGTCTTAGTAGTTGTTTTCTTCCTATTATTATCATTATTATTAGTAGTAGTTTTATTATTATTTTTATTGGTATTAGCTTTATTATTAGTTTTTTTATTCTTATTCTCATTCTCACTGTTGTTATTATTATTATTATTATTATTATTATTATTATTATTAGTAGTAGTAGTAGTAGTAGTTGTATCATTATTAATGTTATTATTATTATTATTATTATTATTAGTTTTATTATTGTTATTGTTATTATTATTATTATTATTATTATCATTAGTCTTATAGTATTATTATTATTGTTATTATTATTTTTAGTATTATTATGATTATTATCAGTATGAATTTATATTAATATATTTACTAATCAATTCATTTATTGTTCGTAGGTGACGTTATAGCCCAGAGACCACCGGAGGACACATCCTTTCTCGGTCACTATGCTCAGCATAGGACTCATCTGATGACGAGCAGCACATATATGAGGAAGGTTCGAGTACCCAGATGCAATAAGCATCTATATGACGAGCCTGAGCATCATCGTGTTCAGGAAGCACTGGCGACTGGAGGTTTTTATGGGTGCTATGCAGCCGGTGGGCAGGAGTTTTATTATCCTATGCTTACTGCCCTAGTTGAGCGGTGGAGAGCAGAGACGCATACATTCTATCTCACTTGTGGAGAGGCCACCATCACACTGCAAGACGTAGTTGTTTTATGGGGTTTACCCGTATAGGGTGATCCTATGCCAGAGATCGGTAAGGCGCGACGCACGGTTGTCGAGTGGCAGTAGCTATTCCACGATGTAAGTGATGCAGCACTTCTTCAGCACGCCATTAATGCGAGAATCGGTAAGGTAAACTTGCATGAGTTGAGAAATGTATACACGTCGACGCGTCTAGAGGAGTACACCCAGGAGCAGGCTTAGCATCGTGCCCGTCTGTGGATATTCTCCTTCTTGAACTGCCATCTGTTCGCCGACGCCAGTGGCAACTTGGGAGACATGAACTGGTTGTCTGAGCTGCACGCCTTTGGGAATATTAGACAGTTGAATTGGGGCGCTGCAGCATTTGCATCCATCTACCATCAGTTGGATCTATGTGCATACGATGATAGAGTGAATTTATGCGGCGGGTTTAGTCTGATTAGGTATCATTTATATTCTATACTGTATCTATAAAATTTTGATGAATAGAAATGTTAGTAACGTATTGGTTTACGTGCAGTGGTGGCTGTTCGATAGGTTTGACATTTTTAGGCCCAGACTCTATCCGCTGCCAGCACGGCAAGCACAGCGATCACACCCGGCTGAGGGTAATTGGGTTGGGTTACCGGGGAAGCCCCGTGGTGCCATATATCAGCAGCTGAAGGAGTTTCGAGATACTGCTAACGGTGATTTGTTGGTGATTCACGATGCATTGGACAAGATGCAGCCGGATCAAGTGTGATAATCATATTAAGATGTATAACTGCATATTACATATACTCTTTAAGTTAATAACTATTTAACTTATTTGAGCAACAACATTGGCATCACAGTTTGATTGGGAGCCATACATGAGCACCATGGACCAGCTGCCACTGTATTGCACGGAGGGGTCTGAATGGTGGAGAAGATGTGTCCCACTACTCTTGGGACGGATGGTTGAGTATCACAGACCCGACAGGGTTTTGCGACAGTTTGGTTTGCGCCAGTCAATCCCAGACGCACCGCTGCCGTTGACGACAGTGGACCACATCCGAGAAAAAGAGAAAATAAAGGATCCTACTGAGTTAGGTCGGTTGCGTGGTCTCTGGGATGTGCAGCGGAGGGTGATCGCAGAAGAGAGCCCAGATGTAGTCCCACTGTCTCAGTACATGCAGTGGTACCGACGTCACTCTATCACCGTCATCAGTTAGTCGTTGTCGGAGCAGACGCATACCGCTACGACACGATCCGGACATGGATCGTTTGGTAAGTAGAGTATAACAACGTCATCATGATTTTTGTAATAACGAGGATATACATATTATGTAGTGTAACAATGATGTGCTCTGTGTGCAAGCTAGTACCATGGGTACCATGTATCACCACCTACATCGTAGGTACCAGCAGCATGCGCAAGGTACATTTTCTTCTGCCAGCTTCTGGCCAGAGATGCACTTTGTACTCGACCAGATGCAGCAGACATTGACACAGGCACAGTACCAGCATGCGCTCGATACCCCCACATACTTCGATGTCCTGTCGCCAGCGCAGCCGCATATCCTGACTTCATCACAGTCGACACCACCACAGCCTATGCCCACATGGCCTTACCCGCCGACGCAGTGGACTATCCCAGCATATTGGACGGGTCAACCCACGCAGTTGTCCCCGTTCTTCACACAGCCCACTCATGCCACCTCCAGCCTCTCCGCTCATTCAACGTAGCCATCTTCATCTAGCCAGCGCGTTAGGGGGTTGTCTGGGTCCTTTCAGTACGGTTCAGGCAGCCAACCCTTCTTCTCGTTCATGACGACCCCATTCGTGCCTATCCGACCTGCGCATCCTGGTAGTGGATTTGGTCTGCAGGGGATTGGGCAACCCCTTGATGATATGCTGCGAGTTGAGGATTATCTTCATGATGACCCATAGGTTGATACTCAACCGTCACAGCCACCGGAGGTGTAGCCAAACATGCAGCATGCCCAGCCATACGGGCAGCAAGGACAGGCAGAGCATGTCCAGCCAGACCCTCCGCAGGTCCAGGCCCACGGGCAGCCAGGAGTTGACGAACAGCATGGACCATCCCAGGCTGGACAGGGACAGCGGAAGAGGAAGCCCCTGCGCGATCAGGGTTCGAGCAGGCGACAGCCCTCACGAGAGAAGAAGGGACAACCTCCAGATTGTGGCACCGGACATCGTAGGGCTTAGGTATCAGTGGGTGGTTTGGAGTATATATGTACATGTCACTGGAATATCTTTTGTTATTATTTATTTCTTTTTTTCTTATTATTATTGATTATCGTTTTACATAATATCAACTGTTCAAAAGCCAATTAATATGCCATCGTAACAGAGGTTCAATCACCGATGAATATGACATAACAACAAAAGTTCAATCATCAACGAACATTACAAAATAGCAAAGGTTTAATCACCGATGAATAACACAGGTTAAGAAAGATGACATAATAACACAGGTTCAATCACCCTGTACAGTTTAAATGGTTGTGCCCTGCTTGATGACAGTTCGAACACCTTCTCCGACCAACTTGATCTGACCAATCCATTTCGTTGGGGATACGTCTACCACCTAGTCTACCTCTCCTTCTTTGGCGCAATCGTGCTGGATTGGGCACTAGTTGCCATGTGGGTGCTGCTGGCCAGTAATCCTCATGTCCTAAAAGCTCGAACGGCATTGAGTATGTTGAAGTTTACACTGCCATCGTATATTCCTTTGGTATTAACTCATTGATTGGTTTGTTTAGATAACGTGCTAATGCCTGTGCATGTGAACATGGCACATGATACGCTGTCCATTTACCACAAGTACATGTCTTCTCGTTGAATTTCACAACTTGTGTTGAAGGTCTTTCAGTGAATGATGCCGGTAAACGCTCGACCTGTGCCGTACAAGTTGGGAAGTGGAAATTTAAAACACAGTGACGGCGTGAATGCGACTCCCACTTCTCAAAAAGTTCCCTTGTTTTACTTGGAAGCAGCGTTTGTTGTCCAACCAAATAGCTAGCATTTATGGATCGATTGTAGAAGTATTCCACTAATTTTATGAAAGTGTGACCGACTAACGCAGTTATTGGTAACCATCTTACACCAACAAGAACTCCATTAAAACATTCGACACTGTTCGTCGTCATCATATACCCCAACGGGCCCTTCCATCTGAAGAAAGGGTCCAAAGTTCCTTGTCGATTTCAGATAAATAGGCGTACGCCTTCCTCCCAACACCGCTAGGTGTAGGATCAACTTCAAGAATTTTTTACATGATTGCATTATGCTTGCGAACTTGATGTTCTTTTCCAGCTACTCAACATAAGTCTTTGACGTACTAGCTTCGACAATGCTTCATCACGTTGCTTTTCAGATGGCGAAGGCAAATACGATGTCTTACACGTAAATACCCGACTGACGAGATATTTTCCACAGCAGCAAGTATCCCTGGGTGACAATCAGATATTAAACAAACCTCTTCCATATCATGAAGAAAATGCTGCCGCACGAGCCCTAGGAACCATGGCCAACTATCTATTGTCTCAGCATCAACGATGGCAAATGCCAACGGTAAAACTTTTCCTGTTACATCTGTCGTCAATGATGTAAGAAGATGACCCTTGTATGGGCCTCGTAAGTGGGTATCATCGAGCGTCATCACTGGTCGACAATGTTTCCATGCTGTGATGTACGGTGCAAAAGCCTAGAAAACATAGTCGAAAATTTTGTACTCTGCCATCAAACCCGGAAAGAACTTGTAAGTTACGATCATCCCCGGATTCTTTCTCTTCAAAGCTCTAAAGAACCGTGGAAGGGACTGATATGAGGTGTGCCAATCGCCGTATACAAGTTCGATCGCCTTATTTCGGCCACGCCATGCCTTCCCGTAAGATATATCAACCTGGAGTGCTTCCTTAACATGAGCTCGAACAAAACCGACCTCGGAATCAGGTTTATATTTTACAAAATGTCTTACCATAAATCCAACCAAATCAGCAGTAAGATTTCTGTGCCCACACCGTCGGTTATAAGCTAAGCAGTTGTGTACCTCGCAGTACTTTATAATCTCGAATTGTCGGTGCGTGGATTTTTTAGTGGCACGCAAGTACCATCTACATGGATTATCGCGTCTACTACTCTTGCAAGAAGCGATGTACAAGCTCGGTGTGGACCGGTCGACTGAGTACTCTCTTTGTACGCTAACTGCGTACATTTGTACGGCCCGCTGCACATCTTTTTTGGTAGGAAAAACCATGCCCAATGCAAGCTCCTTATTATCTGGGTTCCAAACAGGCTTAGTTGCTGGTATATCCATGCTATACATGTAGTACTCCTGCGTAGTAGTTTGTAACTCAACATTATCCAACTCCTCCACCGTAGGTACTCCACCGCTGCTCAGACCACCTTCTATGTTAGAGTTTGTATATTCATCGTATTCATCATCATCGTACCATGCATTTTGTTGGTTCAACTCCACATCATCGTCATCTTTTTCGGGCTCGGATTGAAATGTGTCCATATTTAAGTCGAACATTGCATGCGAGCCTCCGGCATGTGATGTCCCAACCACATTATTTATTTCCCTAGGAGACACGTTTAAGTTGGAAGACTTCGGCACGGTCGTCGCCATGTCGTCGCCTTTTTCTTGGTCGGGGACACCCTCGTCATAAGGAGTACCACTGACTGTCTGGGGAATGTACACGTCATCCGTGTCTACATCCACATAAACATCTGTCGTGCACATGCAATTGGGATGACAAGCAATCTCGTACATGTCCCGCAGCTCTTCATCGGAACTGACCGCACTAACGCTGAAATACGGATATTGGGAGTTGATGAGTGCTGATTGAAAACGGTGATGCAACACAACTCTGTCCACGCTGTAACGCAAATTGAGCTTCTCATAAAGACTGTAAACGAACTCATCGTACAACATTTCTTCTGTTATTTTGACTTTGCGCCTTGGCTTTGCGCCTCGCATCAGACCGAAAGGGCCATTGATTTTTTGGCCTCCATAATGTAAAATAACAGTCACTGCGTTTGGATTCATATTATTTTCAGGATTTGCTATCAAATATTGGGTGGTTTACAAATAAGCAAGTGTTTTTTTGCTAGTGATATGCTAAGAAAAAAAAACGAAGCGATGTGTGGAAGCAATGGGAAAGAGGAGGGGGTTTATATAGCCATTTGTGATACTGAGTTCGTTAGTTGAATATCCGAAATATAGATTTCGGCTATTCAATAAACGAATATGACTGCCACTTTGTCAGTCACGTATTGATTGATGGGAAGTAAGAATGACGGGATAAACTTTCGGCTATTCAATAGCCAAAATTTGCTGTTCAAAAACCAGGAATCTGCCAAGTTGCCAGGGGGAATATATTCCACACCATTTTTCGGCTATTCAATAGCCGAATATAGTTTCGGCTCTTCAACAGCCGATTTCGGCTATTAAATAGCAGAAAAATGGTGTGGTAAAACTTCGCACGTTTTCGTTTTTTGAATACCCGATTTCATTTATTGAAAAATCGAAAGTATTATTTTTGAAACCCAACCAAAAATAAGATTATTTTTGAAATTTATTATTTAATTTGTGTTATTTAAAAAAAAAAATCCTTCCCAGCATCTAGGATCTGATCTTCGTGGGCTCCATTGACTCCTTCCCCTTAGATTTTCGTGCTGATGAATACGAAATGCCTAAGTCCGAGACAATTGAACTTTACGATAAAATAATTTGAATAGTTTATATGATTCATAAAACTTAGGCTTCATGTCATTTGTGGGCGCTTAATTAGAGAGTTGAGATCCTCTGGTGCTCTATTCTCCAGGGCATATGATATCAATGGTCCCATGACTACTTGATGTTTCTCTGGCCTCAAAAGCAGCACACTCTATCTCGAGAATTTATGATTAAAAGAAGAACTGGGGGAGACAAAAGAACTGTAAAACTTAAAAAGAAAAGTAAACATAGCGTACCACAAAAATACCAAACGTGTAGTGTAGTTTATTTCTTTGCCTGTTTTCATTCTTCTTTTTCTCTTTCTCATTCTTTGCTTGCTACCATACATGACGAAATGGATATTTACGGCAAGGACACAGCCATCTAGAAGGATAATGTGTAGCTGGAAGTATTGAGCATGTGATCCAAAATTGAATATGGTATCTTAGACACTTGTTTAATCATGTAATCGTTATTAATTATTTTTTCAGAATGGATTATAGTAATATTTTAATTATAAGATGAGAATATTATGTAATTGAAGAGTAGTTGGAAGTCGCACTATAAATACTTGAAACCTTTATCCTTACTAATGAGAAAGAAAAAGGTAACGACAACATTCCCTAAGGAAATTCGTTGTTTAGCAGCTATATATAAAACTTCTTCATCTTTAAGTTTTCTCCAGAGAAGCATACATTCTTTTTTCATTTGTTCAGTATTATAACTTTCATGATGTCCCAAAATGAAAAGATGAGATTCTTGAAGAAAAGCCAAGTTGGACCCGTCAAAGACAATCATGCATTTAGAAATGGTTGATGAGACATAATACACATTGCTTTAGTTTGGCCTTTGGGCAGACGGGATCCTTGAAGCTTGAGCTTACAATAAAGATCAGTGTCATAACGAACTTATCTCGATTTAACCCTTTTCTTGTTTTCTGGTCCTTCATGCCTCTTGTTTAACCTCTTTGTCTGTTTACTTTTTTATTTTTTTTTACGTGAGAGGCATGAAGCCGGTTAAACTATAACCTCCACGAGTTAAGATCCAAGAAACTCGTTCTATCCATAGGAAATAGAGAATAGAGATTGAAATTGTCTTGAAACCTCATCAATGATGCAGATTGTTTAACTCCTTTCAAAAAGCAAAGGGCATAAAATAGAAAAAGTAGAAGTAGTTTTGATCACCTTGATTTAGCACCTGGACCAGATCACCAAGCTTCACTTTAATATACTTGTTTATTCCATCTTTTTCTTCTGTCCCCCTTTGCTCTATATTTATAGACACACACACATCTATTACTCCATCTGCTAGCTTGTTCAAGGATGCTGCTCTCTCTCCCCTCATCATTCTAATCATTGTCTTGTCAAGCAGATTAACTTTATAAACAATATCCCCGTTTATTGGTTAACAAATTCACGTTTCTTTCATGGAGGTATGATATATTTGCACCATTTTCCCAACATATTGCACCTTATACACCATGCATGGCTTTTTAGTTAGAAATGTGAATCTACCCATATGTGCATCACAGGCAGAGAAGCGTTTTCTTCTGATTTATTTATACATATATCTGAAATTCTGTTATACTACTGGTAATTTCAAAAACAATGTAAAATCATGTAGATTCTAGTACTATTCTCGTCCAAGTATCCTCTTGTTCAAAGTTTATGGTCTCCATCCATACAATGGACATGAATGTTATTTAAGTATTTAATACCTAATCTGAATTCTCTGACCAAATATTTCATTTGCAGAGCGTTGAATTGAAGGTAGAGATGGTGGGCATGCATGAAAGAAAGCTGCGCAAATGCCTATCCAAATTAAAGGGTATTTCTCTTACACTTTATCTAGTCTATATTCTGAATATTAGTCCTGTCAGCATTCAAAATCCACTTAAGCGGTCGCGCTCCCCAAGATTCGACTAGGTAAAATTTTGGAAACGTCACAATCTGGTAATGAATCTCGAAGGCATGACGACTCTCAAGTAGGAGAGAGATCAAGAGTATATTGTAATTGTCATATACATCTTCGCGTTTTGAAACAAGATCAGTTAGTTAAAACAAAATAATAATAATAATAATAATAATAATAATAAAGAATCTTATTTAGTGTGTTGCTAAATGCCATGTTTAACATAGAGTGATTGTTGACAGGGATAGAAAAAGTTGAAGTTGATGCAAATAATCAGAAAGTAGTGGTCACAGGCTATGCTCAGAGGAATAAGATACTCAAAGCAGTGAGGAGAGCTGGTCTGAGAGCAGATTTCTGGTCTACACAAAACGAATTACTTAGCGCCTACGCTTGTGCTAGCTATGGAAGCTTAAGATTCAACAACTTCGGCTTCTTCTAGCAAATCCCCTTTTGCATTTTTCCTCGTAGAGCTAATTCTGTTTCATGATGTAATTTTCTCATTCATTCTTTTGCTTTTCACAAAAGAGCCTTCACATGTTAGCCGATACCTCTAGTGAGAGAGAGTTTGAGTGATGAAATCGCCTCCGTCTGACAAAATGATGTAGGTGGGCTTTGCATGCAAGTGTAATGCAATCCTAGTGTTCATAACAGGAAATACAACACCTTGACTAACAAAAGAACTGGTTCCAAAAGAAAAAGGAAATGACTAACAGAAGAACCAAGAAAGTTGTTCAAAACCTACTAGTCACCGTAAAACGAAGTTAGTAGAAATACATACGCAAATACAATGAACTACTAGTCTACAACGGCTAAATGCAGACTAAATCAGCATACTATGGTCCACAAATCCTAAAATCGAAAGCTAAATATTTAGAAAATGGTGGTCCTGGTATAACTACAATCACGGGAGCTCGAGCAATGCTCGGCAGATTAGCAATTCTCCTTGCCTGGGAGCCGGCCAAAGATGCATCATTTCCACGATAGGCTTGACATGCCTAGTCCATTATTAGGGCAGGATGCAGAGGTCAGATTTGGTGGGCTTCCGGGGCCTCCAGAAGATCCACTAAGAGTCCCATGTGATGGTGGGCTGCTGGCTCCAGGAGTACCACTAGGGTTCACTCTTAGCGGAGCAGAGAAAGGGTTCATGTTGTTCACCGGTTTGGGTTCTTTTGGAGCATTAGCAATAAAACTGCCAACAAGAACCTGCAATAGCAGAAGAAACAATTCTATTGATTACAGAAGATGGATAGACAGATACACAACAGGAAAATTTAAATGGAAACTTCGATATATTGCTTGTTATAGAACAGCATCGAGGAAGCATATTTACTGTCAATGAGAAGTAACAGCAAGCATTGCCTGTTATCTTCACTCTTAGATTATTTAGGTCATCTTTTGAGAAGTAAAGAGAACTTTTATGTATGAAGCACCCAGAGGGTGGCATGTTAGAATGATGAAGATGTCAAAGAAATTGGAGGAATTAAAAAACCGTCTTCCAGCATGTGCGATGCCTAGGTCATTTTACATCAAATAAGCTGGCATAAACATAATAAAGAAAATGAACTTAATGCAATACTAACAAAGCAGACATGCACAGAAGCGCATGCCTTTTCCATCACCACTAAGATAAAGCAAAATAAAAGAACGGCATTTAGCATGCAAATTAGTAGTCATATGACTATTACTTCTCATGTGTCATGTCTCACATGTTAAAACTAAAAATGAGAATACAAAGTACTTAAAATATTTTTCAGAGGTAAGAATAATTGCAGGCACATCAGATTTACTTGAAGCAAACACTGGCATGATGATTGTTAGATTTACTTGAACTACATACCAGTGTGATGATTATTAATACATAAATCAAAAGAAGAGGTCATGTAAGAACCACTGTATATGATTCAGTTTCAAATATGACTGCTGCCAGGAAAACATCACATTTTCAGTTTCCTGTTCAAGGTATACACAGTTTTGCAAAAGAAGTATTCACTTTGCGGATGAACTAACGAAGGTTGGTGTATCAGCTTTACTTGAACTAGACACCATTACCTTGCCACGTATCAATCTATAAATTTATCCTACAAGAAAAGTTGAAAAAACATGGTAAAAACAGAGTCAAAGGTCTACTTTTACTTGATCAGCAAGTTGGGGAAAGTATTCTACTTTCGATTTTCGTTTTTAAGGTTCAGTATCAGACGATACAACTAGCTTGAGTAGCTAGCAGGAATTACTCAAATTAAATTTGGCATGCCGCTTTGTGACTAGATAAAATGGGCTTCACCTCCAAAAATCTATTCCTGTGATGTCAACCTAAGATGGCCAGAACTTTGTAATTGCATTGATCAAATATTTGCCTGATGTTGACTGGAAAAGATTGAAAAAGACCAAATGACCAGACTGTAACAACTCCAACGATTTTCACCTTTATGACAATTCTGCCTCCTAAACAAAGGGTATACTCCGAGATACAGTGAGATAATAATGACACTCAATGCAATGAATATCCACAAGCTGGCTAACAGACAAACCTGTACAGGGGATGCAGCAGTTAAGAGACCTGCCACGGAGCCGCCTAAAACCCGTCCATCTGGTCCGGTTAGAGCAACACTTAACCCACCAGTTCTGGTTCGCTGGCCACCAACCTCTGTTAATAGAAATGAACCAGAAAGTGATAGTATTTCGAACCGCCCCTACATAACGGAAAAATGAATATTAGACAACAATGAACCAATTTGTTAAAATTATTCTTTCACAAAATGGGGTGAGGCAAATATAATATATGAGGGCTATATAAAAACAGACAGAAACTTTATATTATATATGAATGCCCAATCATCACACACTTTTTAACACAAACTAGCCCAGTCACTAGGTAAGAATAGACTTGAGGAAATCAATTAGTAAATCTTTAAAACCTTGATTAATAACATAGACACATGATAGAGTAAAACATAATATGTTTTAAGCACTGAAGTGTGTTCCTTAGAAACCACATGAACTCACATGTAAATACACAAGGAAAAGCATGATGGTTTCACAATCACCTCTTCCTATAGCATGCCCCAGCTCACCATTATAGGTCGGTACAATAACGAATAATAAGGGAATAAGATTATCCCCCATCCCCTGCTTCGATTCTTTTCTTATTTCTTCTTTTATTTTCTTATTTATTTCTGTTTTTCAGTAAAGAGGGATATATTTCCCTTACAGATGACAGAAAGAATTTAAGTTTTTAACTGTTAATATCGTCAACATAAGAAGGGAATGAAACCAAGTACACATAATAGTAAGAATATTAAACCTCATAAGTTGCGGTTCCACCAGAAGTTGCAGCCTGGCGGAGTGTCACATTTGATATGGATCCGCTTGCTGACATGATGCAGATATCCCTAGGGCCATTTTGGGAGAATGACATTATCTTAGAGGAAAGGTCCTGAAAATATAAGGCACTAGTTAGTCCTGGTGAATGTAAGTCCTCCTCATATCATCCATGTCAAACTTTGCTTTGTGGAAAAAGGAAAAAGAAAAAGAAAATAAGGAAAGAAAGAAGATGCAGCATACAACTGAGAATTAGCACTTCCGCAAGCTCCTCTTATGCAACTCTAAATCTGCTTGTAAAACACATCTAAAAGCTTTCATGCTTCAAAGCAGTTCCAATTAACAAAAGGGGTCATTTTAAATATGTAATGCAGTTAGTATATGAAAATATGAGCATGCGTTTAGCTGATCCTACTTTGGTTTCCGCACCGTTCTGATATTGGTATTACCAATTAACCCCTTTGCTCAAAAACTACACCATCATGTATAGATTTTGAGGAAAGCTTTTTATATTATCTTTATACGTTTCATTTGGTGTTTAGAAAAGGGAGCATGGATATAAAAGTGAATACTTCCTCCCTCACTCTCTTTACTGTTCTCCCTTGTCTCATACAAGCACATACCACTCCTCAATTATGCACTCACAAGTAGGACAGAAATAAATTGAAGGCATTTGCTGGGTCATGGCCCTGTTACCAACATGAAACTAGAGAAAGAGTGACCTTGATGCTAATCCAAATAGATGGAAATAGTTGGAAAAACAATCTTATACAGTGAAACCATAACTTATTACTTCCATTTGTTTTCAGTTTATTACTCGCCAAAAACAGATGACATAGAAGATTGCAATTGTTTTTCCACGTCTTAAAAGCAAATAAGTTAATTATAAGAAAGATAACCTCGCCAGCATTCACATTAATGATATGTGGTGTAAATCCATAACCTGCTGATCCTGCAAAGCAAATTCATCCATCAGAATTACTTTTTTATCTTAAAGAATGACCGTTGATGAATGAAGATGACAAGAATGATAATTAGTTCAAATGCAAAACAAATACAAGAAACGCGAAACAACGGCAATGAAGTCACTTTTTTTGGTATAACAGCAGCAAAGTCAAAAAATAAGAAAACAATTCTAATAACATTACATTGATTTTAGAATCAATGTTATGAACACATATTAAAGCATTTTACTCAGAAATGAAAATTTTTGAAAGGTAATTTGCATGCAGATAGTAATAATTAAAGAATGACTACTATTTAGATTTTCTAAAAAGAAAAATGCTTTATCAGCTAGATGAATTAAAGAAGGAAAAAACTTGAGAAGGAAACCTAAATAAAAGAACATACGAAATAAAATATTTCAACTGCTTAACTTTAATCAAACCCAGAACAATCGCACAACCTCAAAATATAGAAGTAATCATTTACTCAAAAGGACTGATGATATTATATAAACAATGCGCATCTACCCCTAGATAAACAATGCGCGTCTAGCACAATTTTCTTCTTCATCTTGAACAGTTTCATTAAAGATTATAAGCATTACAAAGAAGTTAAAATGAAGGTTGATCTATAAAGGTTTTCTTGTCACAATATTAAATATGTATGGTACACGGGATACACTTTCTGAAACACATGAGAATAGACAGCCAGAAGACAGAAGGGTATATTGGTGATTTAAATGCATAAGAATCTGGAGTTGGTCAGACAGAGCAGATCCACAGTTTCAGCTCAAACGTATATGCTTCCCTTTTCCAAACTTGCACAGTCAGCCACAAAAATAGAAAGCAATATAATAACCTCATCCCTACATCATATATACAATATCACACAACATAATCAATCCTTAAACCTATTTGCTTTCTACAAAATGAAACTACCAGAAAAAGAAACCAACCAAGCCAAAAGCAAAAGAAGCGATTAATACAAACTCAAACTCTTCTCAGTAAAGCACCCAACATGGATATGTATCTCAATACATCCATAATACCACCATATCATACCGCCGGCATGTATACTATACGTGTGTGTGTGTGTGTATATATATATATATATATTTTTTCATATTGATATAGATAGAAGTATAGCGCCGGTTTAGTTTACCCAAAGCATCCAATTGCTGTTGTTGGTCTTGGAGTTGGAATTGATGTTGGTGTTGACGGTGTTGTTTTTTGCCAGAACCTGAACCAGAACCAGGTGGTCTGCCTCTGCCCTTCTTTGCCGGAGGCGGCGAAGTCAGCCCACCTGAGTTCGGTGGCGCAGCCTGGGAAGGAGGCAGTGCTTGTGCCGGCGCTGCATTGGGCGGAGAGAACGTGCCCCCGCCGGGCGTCATCGCCATATTCCCGTACTTTCTTGGCCTCCCTCTCTTTTTCTGCTGCTGCTGCTGAAAGCCCATGCCGGCGCCGGATGAAGCTTCGACGGCGCTGCTGGTCTGGAAAGGCTGGGAGGAGCCTGAAGCCTGGCTGTAAACGCCCGCAGTAGCGTCCATGCTGAATGGCAGATGCATCGGCTGAGCCACCTGCTGCGGCTGTGGCGGTGCCGCTGCTGGTGCCGGAGGATTCTGAAGTCCGGGGACGGCGAGGGAGTCTCTACCTGGCGTCAAAAGGCCGCCTGCTCCCTCAGATGCCGACATTTTTTACCGAAGATTCCAAAATCGCCCTTCAAATTTTCTGAAGCTGGACCACAAAAATCAAAGTAATTCTTGAATTAACACTAAATTTCAAATGATCAGCAGCTGAAGAACAAACAAGCTTCACTAAATTCTTCATAAAAAAAAAAGAAAAGAAAAGAAACGCAAAGAATATCAAAGTGTTAGGTGTTCTTACTTAGAAGTAAACTTCACACTTCAATCACAGCAAAATTCCTGCAACAAAGTGGAAAATTTTAAACCCTATTCCATTTAGTAAAACCCTAGC
Source organism: Cordia subcordata (assembly GCA_028554755.1). Taxonomy (NCBI): domain Eukaryota; kingdom Viridiplantae; phylum Streptophyta; class Magnoliopsida; order Boraginales; family Cordiaceae; genus Cordia; species Cordia subcordata. The sequence goes on along the minus strand of JAPTOF010000002.1, from coordinate 28,579,932 downwards.
CGAATAAAACCACACATTTTGCTAAAAATTAGGTCATGGAATCTAGCTAAGAATCTAGTGAACTTGAAAGCAAATGGAAATTTTGAAAAACAAAAACCATTAAAAAAAATAAAATAAAGAAAAAGAATATTAACAGTGAGAAGTTAATGACTGTGCAGAGAGTGTAATAGCAAACAATTGTTGAACGAGGCTCAGCAAATTCTCATGTAAAAGCAAATATCAGTTCCGTAAATTTTTCATTTTTCTTTTGGGAGGAAAATTTACAGTGTGTAAATACAAATACCTTAATTTCAGACGAAAAATAAGAAAATAAAGCAAAAAAAAAATTAGGAAAAATACGAATTTTCTTACCTAAAAATAGGGGAAAAAACAGAGCAAAGCAGCTAAGAAATTAAGAAGAAAAAACAAATTAGGGTTGGTGATGGGGGAATAAAATAGGGCAGCTGTAATCTTTTTTTCCTGTAAATATTTAATGATATTATTTTATTTTCATGAAGAGTTGAGTATTTATAATAATTTTGAATTTCTCGAGGGGGAGGGGGAGGTTTCAATTTCAACTTTTTTTAAGACTTTCTTGTTGTCTTATAGACTTTATTATTTTTATTCGAATTTAAAAAGGAAAGTGAAAAAGCAAAGGTGGAAATTTTGCTATAGTACAAAAATCTGTAATATCATTATTATAATAAATAATAATTATTACTGTTGTTGGTGGTGGTGGTGTTTGAAATTTGAAACGCAAATTTTCGTCTCACCAAATAAAAAGCGGCCAAGTAGCCACGCTTTCTTTGGGGAAGTTGTGTTGCATTTGCGCGGTTATTAAAGACGTGTCACTGTTTTAGCAGGCGAGTGAAGCTACTACTACAATTTTCACGTGAGCATGTGGGGAGGGATGGATATACACCGATGGCTGTTTTTCAAAGGGGGCGTGACTACTTGTACTCTTTTTCTTTTCTTTTCCCGAATAATAATGATGGCTAAAAATTTTTAATTAGATCCTGTTTCATTATTAATCCGTAACTAATTCATTGTATAATATATTGTTGAAGGCATTGGAATTACTTGTCTAAATCTCATGATAAACAGAATAAAAATCTTTAATTAGATTCCCTTTCATTATTAATCCGTAACTAAGTCATTGTATATTATAAGATTTTTATTCTGTTTATCATGAAATTTAAACAAGTAACTTCAATACCTTCAACAAAGAGAGGGAGAACACAGCCATATCAATGCTTGCATTACAGCTCGACATTTAAACAACTTCAACATTATATAGGTGAGATTTATCATAGTATCGCCCCTAATAAATGATATCGAGAAAAAAAAAAAGATATTATTGTGTTATACAATAATCAACATTGTAAGGCGATTTAAATTCTAAGGTAGAAATAAAAGACAGGTAAACAGTATTCATGTGGGCTCCAAGTAGTAGCCCAGATTTCTCTCTTTTTCCTTGGTGGTCCGGGTCCATGTAGAGCCAAAAAACAAGACGATGCCCAAAGTTCCATTAGAATGATACCTGTTTTTCTTATGTCAGAGAGAAAATTGCGTTAACTAATAGGACCATCAAGACAGACAGAGAAATCTAATCATGATAAAATGTCACATAGATATGTCTTTAATAAATTTTGAATTCTTTAATTTAAGATTAAATTTATTGCCACGCGATGCAAGGAATAATTTTTTAAAAAAATATAGTAATTTGCTTACACATAAGAAATATTTCTTTAATTTGTATGATGAGCAATACCAATTGGCCATAAACTCTGCATTTTTGGATGGAATTCCTTGTGAAGAGTTGGAGCCCATTTGGCTTTGCTTATTTTTAAGTGCTTATCAACAGATGTTGTTTATAAACAAAAAGTTACTTTTGAGCTAGTAATAAATAAACAGAGATATGTTTGGATAATATATGCTTATAAGTTACTGACATATATGGTAAATAAGTACTTATAAGTAGCAAAAATAGTTAAAATAACTAAAAAAACATGTTTTTGTAATTTGCTTCTCTTTTTTAAGGACAAACAAATCTTCTTGTTTACTTTGACCAAGTGCTTATAAGCACCTAAAAAAAAAAAGTTGCTCCCCACCTGCTTTTTTTTTTTTTTTGCCAGCTTATAAGCAACCTTGAATAATAAGCAAATTTGCCAAACATGTCAATTTTCATTTTTGGCTTATAAGCTAGTTTGACCGACCAAACACCCTCTTAAAGTGGCAATTCCCGATGCATGGAAAAATCTAACCAATGACTACTAGAATCAGGGTTTTAAGCATAAAGATTCCACTGACAAGTAAAAAAAGGGGCTTAATCCTTGGGGATGCGGTAGTACGTCTAAGAAATTATTCAATTGGACGTACTCCCCTCTGGATCGAGGAATAGCGACATGTATTCATGTCATGTCCAAGCCAAGGAATTTACATTGAAGAATTATAATAAATGATGATTCAGACGAGATTCAGCATTTTTGGACCATGAAATGCTTATATTTTCACGATTGAGTGGTTTGATTATATATGTGCAAAAATGTTGATTCAAAACAATTGATTACGTGACTATATAATTAATATTACTCAAAATAAGAAACTTTCTACAATAGCTATTTTGTAGATAAATATCATGACCACAATTATATATTATATTCCATATAATATAATTGGAAAAAAAAAACTCATTATGTTAGGAATCATTTTATAAGAAAAATTCTTTTAAACAGCAAAAAAAGTGCATGAGAGGATGACACGAGACATTGCCTAAACGGGCATAAATATTCTTATATGTGTGCATGTATATATATTATGGAACTTGACCAAAATATCCATTAGTGGAACTAGATTATTTAAGAAATAATTTTTTTTGATAAAAAACAATACTGAATGTAATTTGGAGAATAAATTCATTAATTTACTAAATGAATTTTGATAGAGTAAATTTTTCTAAGAGAGAATAAATTAAATGACATGATGATATGAAATATAATTAAAATATTATATATATATATGTGTGTGTGTGTGTGTGTGTGTGTCACTTCACCCGTCACCCGCTTGAGGAACTCGCTACGTACTCGTTATGGTGGACATGAGAGTCAAGGATAAATGCGTTCTATAGGAAAGTGTTAACCTTTAAGGCCCGCTTTGATTGATTTTTTTTTTTTTTTAATAATGTTTGAAAAAAAATTTAAAATTTGAAAATTATGTTTTTTCAAAAAAATTATACTTGACTTTTTTTTTAATTTTAATTTTTTTTAAAAGTTAAACCAATTAATTGCTGCAAAAAAAATATATTTTTTCCCAATAAAAAATGTATTTTTTTGCTAAAAAATAAAGGTAATCCAAACAGGCCCTTAACTAAGGTATGAAGCACATTGAAGGATCAACATAATACATGCTAATCCACCAAAAAACATTTTAACGGTTTCTTAGTAGGAGAAATTGTTGTTTCCATAACAAATAGATTTGGTTTTAGGGTCTACAACAATTGGATAACACGGCGTTTAGGCGAGAATTTTATTTTAGTCCCATCTCCCATCCTACTCACTTGAACTACTCCATAAACAGTGGCAGGGGGAAGTGCAGCTCAGGGTGTGCACGTCCTGAAATTTTAGGGCAAATATGTATTTTATGTTTATTCTTTTATCAACACCTTGTAGGATCCTGTAGGATCCCCTGAAATTTCAGCACCTCTTCCCCGAGCAGCCCCTGACACGCCTTTTCCTGATATTTTCAAATCTCAGCTGCTCGTAATTTTTTTTTCTTAAGGAAATCGTTCAACTATATTTAATTAATAATAGTAACATTTTTATTCAATGGGCAAAAAAAAAAAGACACTAGAATATATTTACCACTCTTTACTTTCATCTTTCCTTCTTTTTCTTTTTCCAAATTTCAACTTTTAATCCTATTATCAACAAACTAAGGATTTTTGATTCAAAGCAGATCTTTTTCTCCAACTCAATTTCACATACTATTTTCTTAACAATTTCTCACACAGATTTTTACGAGATAACTGTTTGTTCCTCTATTCTAATTTGTCTTGATCAAGTAATTTGTCGAAAAATTAGTTTTTATTTGTTTAATTTTTAGATCATAAAGTCAGTTGTTTTGTTGAGTTCTTAGGTATTTGTCATAACTTCTAATAAAGTTAAGAAGAAATCAGGCATAAAATTTTCTTTATTTGATTTTCTTTTGTCAATAGAAAATACATAGATTTTATTGAAAGAAAATATACAACTCAAATAATTACCCAATACCAAGTTTAACGGTTACATATAATAATTTATTTATGCATCTTTATATTTAAAATGTCATTATAATATCGATAATATATGTTTTTGTAATTTTTTCTTTTTTCTTTTTATAAAAAAATTTATGTAAAAACGTGTACCACCTAAGTTCCAAGTCCTAGCTCCGCCACTGTCGTGAATCCAAATGTTTACTCGAAAAATTATGCATGTGTCAATACTTGACCAAACTAATCTAGCAAAGCACCACCCGTCTCGCTCTCTTATTTTGTTGGTTGATCGTCTTGCTAATGAGACGGCAAAAACTAGGGACGTTTTAGCCTCGCAGGCCTGAATCTGAATAGCTTCGCAAAATCTCGTGTTTCATGTAGTGTAATACGACTTGGTAGCCTACCGAATCAAGAAGATAAGATTCGAATGAGCTGGGGGACAATCACTACCGACAAGGAAAAAAGACACCACATTTATGTTCAACCGCAACAATAATGTTGGCGTTGAAGCCAGGTTCCTGAATACTACTGGTATACATTACAACAGCGCTAAGGTAACACATTCAAGTCTGGTATGCTCTCCAACGACTTTGGTTTAAATGGAAACATATTACGTTACAAGTGACGGTGTTCTTTTTTTTTTTTTTTTCCATTTAAGTGCTAATGTGCTACCGCGGCTAAACCTATGAAAATACTAGATAGTTATAATTACGGGAGAGTTTTTCGTTTTTTGTCTTTCTCATTGTGAAGTAATAATTTTCTCGGACACTCCCTAATCACATGGAAGCTCAAAAGTTGCCTAAGATGAAAATTCGCCAACCAATCACTGCAAATATTTGCTTCTTTATAAACATGTTTCAATGTATACCCAAACCTTTTAAAAAGAATCCGTTTAATAGATAACGATCGGGGTGTGAATTGATTGAAAGGAGAAGCTGATCTCCTAACCCAAGCACAAATGATGCCAAGTCTGTTTTCACTCCGAGATCCCGAACATTACGAGTGACGTTAGTCATAATTAAATCTCCAATTCTCCATTTCTAGTTAATGCAAAGATCTGGCCTATTGCATACTTTTCAGTTGAATCTTGGGCTCCTTCTGGAACGAGCTTGGTAGGTTTGAGAAGGCGGATCTGTTTGGAATCCCCTGGAATTCTATGGAAATACAGTCAACTCGCTGATGATGCATTTCGTACAAAAGGCATCGCACCTGCCAACGTTAATGCGTAAAGACAAAACAAACGTGAGAAAAAGAATAAAGAAAAAAGGCAAACAAAGGTGACTTCAGTGTTCCACTTTGGTTTTACTATCCAGGCGCTACCTTAAAGATACTAGTAATAATTCAGGTGTATTGAGGGAAGAACTTCTCTTTGTCCCTGTTATTTACTAGCATATAAAGATGCACCGAGGTTAAACTTTTTGTTTTTTTAAAGTTTTTTGTGATTCAAATAATTATAAAATTTAAAAAGAAATAAATTTTATAAGTAAAAGACTATTAATGTATTAAAAATGCATTTGTTTATATTTTGAACATTTACAAAGTTTAGAAGAAAAAAAAAAGATAAAAGTCAAAAGAATATTTTTCTTTCAAATCATGTGTTATCAACGTGATTGATAAATAACTTAAAAATCAGCCGTACCTGTCATACCATGCCAACTGCATTGATATAGACTTGTGAAGAGATTGATCAAGTCTAGAGGCATTTCATTTGCGGCTCATCTGAGGAGAGAAGGCCTATCATTGGGTTGCTTGGAACAAACTTTGCAAGCCTAAGCAGCAAGGGGAACTAGGACCGAGACAAAAGTATTTAAAACGCTCCTTAACCAAAAAAATTAATTTGGGTATTAAATGGATTGCTGTAATGGGGCCTAAATCAAAGTTTTGGCTAGATTGTTAGGTCGGGAATTGCCTCCTTATTGATGTTCCCGTTGTGGGAGTTCATGAGGAGGAAAGAGATTGGCTAATCTCAGCCTACTCTAAGATGCACGTGTCATAGGATTAAGAGGGTGTTTGGTTTGACATTTTTTCTAATTAAACTTATTCAAAGCCCAATTTAAGTTATTAGACTGGTTTATTTTAATATAAACAGTGTTTTTAAAGTGATTTTAAGTAAAAAAACAAAAAGTTTTTTATCCCAACTTTTATTTTTTATGACTTTAAATACTTTTAAAAAGATAAATTTCATCAAATCATTTATTATCTTATTCTTACATTTTTATCTTTGTTACTAAAATACTTTTATTCTTTTATGTTATGTTTACTTTTTAAAATTCTATTTTCATGTCTTTAATAGTTATTTTAATAATATAAGTTACTTTTAATCCACTTTAACTAAACATACAGATACATATTTTTATAACTACAACTCTTATTTAAACACGAACTACTTAAAGTAGAAAAAAAAATCCACTTATAGCTAAAAATGCTCTAAGTAGCTCTTGGAGAAGCCAATCCAAACGCCCTCTAAGAGAAGTTCAAGACTAGGCTCCCTGGTTTTATTTTACTTAGGATTGCCAAAATCAAAATCTGAAAGGATGATAATAAAAAAGACTTCATCAGCTGAAGTCAGGATCCCAAAGGAAACTTCACAGTTGCACTCAACCATTGAAGTACTAGTTGATGATTGTTCTCGACACCTTGTTCCTTGCCGTAAGTGGTCATATGGAAGTTGAAATAGCCTCAAAGGACTAAGACATTTTTGTGATAGGCCAGCCGTAGAAAAGTGGCATCTAACGCTCAGTTAGCAACCAGAAATATTGTTTAGAGCTCGACATGTGCTCCCTGTGACTCGATTAAGGAAGATGATTTTGTCTTGTCGTGAAGAATGTTTGGTAATAACTGCTACCTATAAGAAGTATGGCTTTTTTCCTTTGTTCAGGAGACTAGTGGATCTCCGATAATGTGAAATTAATTGTCTGTCATTATGGAGCTGCTTGGAATATTTTGTTTATTGTTTCAGTTTGGAATTTCTGGCAATAGCGAAATGATAGACTCTTCAAGAGTTAGAATGTTGGTAATGCTGCGAGACTGGCTTTTTCCATCATTTCTCAAGCCAAAGAGATTGTAGAGGCTTGGGGAGATCACTAGTAAAGGACTCATGGGAGCGGCTTAACAAACAGATTGGGTAGAGGAAACCAGAGTGGGGATTCCAACTACGAAAATTCCAATAGAGCTAAATCGTCAGTCAATAAATTCTAAATACAACGACAAGTCACTCGCATACGTATCAATTTAGTCAAAACTCTCGTCTTAAAATACAAATCAGTTTAAATTTAGGCTTGAACGCTGTTCATTACTTACTTTTACTGAGACGTCCCTGGGCCCTGGGGGAACTAATCTCTCGATTTTGTATTGAATTTTTATTTTTTTGGGCTTGTCCATTTCTTGTTTTGGATTAATTGTCAACTGTCAAGTCGTTTTGACCAAAAATAGAAAGACAGTCAATTCCTTAGAAAGCGAACTTTTCTTTTCACACTTCGTCGTCTCTTTTTGCCTCACACATTTGCCAAAATGACAAATGCTGTACCTATATACGTAGAGTATATTTGTGGAGGTACTAGTACACAGTATCGTAAATCGCAATGATCACTCTAATGTGATGGCAATAATATATTTATTCACCTCCAAATGAACGTGTTCTCTAAAAGGACAACGTGCGTCCACCTCACCCTGTTTCTATCCATCTCCTTAGCCGCCTCATTCCCTATTCAAGTTCTCGGATGCAATCATAACATGAGTTTTTGCTCGAACATTGTTATATATTATTTTTATATTTTTTTATAATTTTTTTTACAACAAAGCAATTTGTGCAAAATTACATAAAATGAAATGTTATAGTTAATGAAATTAAGAAATAACTTAAATAATTGAGATTATTTCATTCAAAAATAATATAATGAGTTCAAATTCTAGATGGGAACTGCGTGAGAACGGGGGTTGTAAAAGAAGAAAATGTTGTAGTCAATCAATAGAATATTATTCCATGGGGGTGATTAATTGCCAAGCTTTGCGGAGAAGAGAATCATATTATGTTTCCACTATGGAATCACAAGCATTGCAACATAAACCAAAACCTATTATGATGAGAAAGTGGTAAAGTGATATGTCTATCATTTTAGTACGTGTGGTTTAGGAATTAATTCTCGTTAATTATATGTAATCGACTTTTGACCCTTCTTAAATTAAAACAAAAAAGAAAAAAAAAACAAAAACAGTGGCCCAAGTCCAGGCAGCAATTAAAAAAGTTGAGGCTTTGTTTATCCAATTTTCCCAAACGAGGTAGGCTATTATAAGTTCTCATAAGCAACGGAGGTCCTGTGAATTGAATTGTCCAGAAAAGCAGTACCACTTTCTTCCGCTTCACATCACACACGTGTGTAATTTGTACGAGTCTGCTCATGCAGTAGCACCATCGACTATTATTCTACACAATTTTAGCTGCATTTTTTCATTAACGAGGAAACTCAATCGGTGAAATTGAATCACTAATTAATACCTGAGTACGTACAAAAGAATGTCCTTGAGATATTCACTAAGCTCGCAATCCAGGGCAGGAAAAAGGCCTCGAAGTGCATTATGGCAAAAGACAGGACTCGAACTTGATCATGAGTAGTATTTCTATCCCGATTAAATTTTTTTTGAAAAAATATATATTTTTTACAATAATTATTTGATTTGATTTCTAAAACAATAAAATACTTTTAAAAAGTTTAAATACAATTTTAACCTTACCGGGGTTGAATGCTTTAATTTATTTAATAGTTAAATTGTCGGTCCTGTCCTCCCATTTAAAATTTATTAATTAATGATCGAGTTTTGTCTGAAACGCGGGAGTGCACCAATTGAGTTTCCCCCGCATCGACGTACCAAGCAGATTTGTTGCCCAAGGAGTAAGATTTATTTCCAAACAACACATGGCTGAACACACACAAAGTAAACACGGAAAAATTGCCAGCGGAAAAGAGTGAGTGATGGAGGCCCACACTCAAAAATTGAGCATTGGGAATAAATACGCTCCCCTCTCCTTCTCCCAATTTCCCGAAACCATCGCTCCTCCTCTCTTCTCGACTTTTTCAAACAAAAAAAAAAAAACAAACACATACAAAAACCAAAAGGTGAAAGAAGAGAGAAGAGTGTTTGTTTCCTCTCAAATCTTCTTTCCAAGGTTTTTTTTCTCTCCTCCGCCGGAATGGATATCCGCCGGAGACCCACCAACCCGAAGGGCTTTTCTCGTGCCAATGGAGTCATCGATGATCGAACACAAGCCCAAACCCCAAAGGCTTCTGATGCTCTACCTCTTCCGCTCTACCTAACCAACGGCATTTTCTTCACCCTCTTCTTCTCCGTCGCCTACTACCTTCTCCACCGGTGGCGCGACAAGATCCGGAACTCCATACCCCTCCATGTCCTCACCCTTTCTGAGCTCGCCGCCATTTTGACCCTCATCGCCTCGTTTATCTATCTCCTTGGTTTTTTCGGGATTGATTTTGTCCAGTCTTTCATTGCGCGTGCCTCTCACGACGCCTGGGACGTCGACGATCGCTGCTACGTTTTGGAGGAGGAGGAAGAAAGGACGAGAGGGCCGCCGCCTACGCCGCTGCCCTCCAAAGCAATGGATCCACCCGCGCCTCTTCCTTCCGAAGATGACGAGAAGCTCGTGAAAGCCGTTGTTTCGGGGGAAGTTCCGTCGTACTCGCTTGAAACAAGGGCGGGAGACTGTTACCGAGCAGCTTCTATCCGGCGTGAGGCGGTGCAGAGGCTGACGGGAAGGTCTTTGTCCGGCTTGCCTCTCGATGGGTTCGATTACGAGTCGATTTTAGGACAGTGCTGTGAGATGCCGGTTGGGTACGTGCAGATTCCGGTGGGGATTGCCGGGCCGTTGTTGCTCAACGGCTGCGAGTACACAGTTCCGATGGCGACGACGGAGGGGTGTTTGGTCGCGAGTACTAACAGAGGCTGCAAGGCCATGTACGCTTCCGGTGGCGCCACCTCCATTCTCTTGAGAGATGGGATGACCAGAGCTCCTGTGGTGAGATTCCCCACGGCGAAAAGAGCCAGCGAGTTGAAGTTTTTCTTAGAAGATCCCATCAATTTCGACACTTTCGCCCTCGTATTCAACAAGTAAGCTTCACTCAATCACTGTGTTGGTCTTTTTCTTTTGATGTTTGCTTGCTTTTAGTTAGCTTCAAATTTTTATTTTGTTTGATGCCTTTTTGTGTACATTTGGGGAATTCACTTTCATTGGTGGACCTTTTTCAATTGTCGTTATCTGTGTTTGTTTCGAACTGCTAGTAAAATCATTTAGATTTCTTTACATTATCAATAAACGCCGATGTTGCTTATCAGGTAAGGTGTTATATCAGCTACATTCCTTCAGTTTTTCTTTTTTTACCCCTTCTTTTCCCCACATTTTCCAATAAAATCTTTTGATTTACACGTGTGCTTCAGTAACTTCCCGTGTAATTTTGAATGTAATACTGATCATTGCACTTTCTGAGGTTAGGCACCCTGTTAATTTGACCAAGTTTTCAATTTTGTATTATTACCCCCCATGAAATGGCATGGAACCAAACAATTTGGGAAAATGGAACATGTGCTTGTTTCGGAAAATTACTTTATTGACTCATTTGATCGTTACTATTTCTTGATTAACCTTTTAAGTGAACTTAGTTGTTGTTCTTATTAATCTGCTTTCTTACCGTTTCCGCTTTTGGTGGTTTGTGTATGGGGTGTAAACATCTAACTGTTGATTGTTCGATTTAGTTGTTAATTTAAAGCTATTTGTGTTTTCTGGGCGCAGATCAAGCAGATTTGCTAGACTCCAGAGCATTCAGTGCTCGATTGCTGGAAAAAATCTCTATATCAGATTTAGCTGCAGCACCGGTGATGCCATGGGAATGAACATGGTATCTAAAGGTGTCCAGAATGTGCTTGACTTCCTTCAAAGTGATTTTCCGGACATGGATGTTATCGGTATTTCTGGTTAGTTCCTGTATATCTGAATCATTTCAATTCCTCTTCTTATTTGAAGGCTTGTGAAATTTGATGGCCTTATCTTCATGGAGGTCTTCCTAAGCAACTTGGTGCATGTTATTTGCTTCTAACCCTGTGACTTTTGTGTTTTTCTCTTTACCGATGAATTTTATTTTGTTAAATCGTAGGAAATTTCTGTTCTGATAAGAAACCAGCCGCAGTCAATTGGATTGAAGGGCGTGGGAAGTCGGTGGTTTGTGAGGCAACAATCCCTGAAGAGGTGGTGCAGAAGGTATTAAAAACCAATGTGGCATCCCTTGTGGAACTTAACATGCTCAAGAATCTTACGGGTTCTGCTTTAGCTGGTGCCTTGGGGGGTTTCAACGCCCATGCTGCCAATATTGTCTCTGCAATTTTTATAGCAACTGGGCAGGACCCTGCACAAAATGTAGAAAGCTCGCACTGCATCACTATGATGGAGGCTGTTAATGGTGGAAAGGATCTTCACATATCTGTGACCATGCCATCGATCGAGGTATTGTTAATTTTAGATTAAATTCTAGGTGATAAAAAAGCCCAATGGAATATATTCTATAATCTCAGCATATTTTTCTGGAGCAAATTGTTGATTTACTATTCAAGCAGTATGCTCTACCCCTGAACCCTAATAAAAAACATAAAGGAAGGGGAGAAGACGAAAAGAGTTTAGGGTAAATCTTGCTTATTGTCTTTCTCGTGGAATTCAACTCCCTTTCCAAAACTGGACCTGCAATTGAGATTATTGACTGTCATTCTCCGCTGAATAGAATTTTAATAGTTCTCCTTTTGCATTTGTACAAATATTTTTTGGAGGGGTGGAAATGTTTGTATCTTTCCTTAAATCCAGAGTTTCATCCCTTTACAGGTCGGTACGGTTGGTGGTGGTACTCAACTTGCTTCTCAATCTGCTTGCCTGAACTTGCTAGGTGTGAAGGGTGCAAGCAAAGAGTCCCCTGGATCAAACTCCAGGCTACTGGCTACTGTAGTAGCTGGGGCAGTTTTAGCAGGGGAGCTCTCCCTGATGTCTGCCATTGCAGCCGGCCAACTCGTCAGGAGTCACATGAAATACAATAGATCAAGCCGGGATGTGAGCAAAGTTTCCTCCTAGGGGTCGAGAAACTCCCCTATCAAATATCATTGAAGTCAGATATCATTGCAAGTAGTAGGGGAGGGAGAAATGGTGCCAAGATGAGGAGGAGTTGGTTCAAACAAGTGCCCCCGTGCCCCCATGTGAAGTTACTCTTTGTCTTAGCTGTAAAGTTTGAAAGCTGGTGAAGTGGAGGGGGAAGATGAAAGCTAATTTGGCTGAGTAGAGCTTCAATAAATTAGGCCCGCGCACTTCCGGGCATTGGAGGCCCCTTACCTACAGAGTTTGTACTGTTTGTCCTAGTGGCTCATGTGATTCTTGTCCCTCCCTATTTTGTTATGTTAGTTGGTTTGCTGTGATTGTTTGTCAATGGCAGTAATTTGTCACAAAACAATTCTATGTTTTGTTACTTCTCCTCATTTTCGCATTTGGTGTACAGGTGAGAGGATTTCGATTATGTGAACCTTAGAGAAACACAACTCCCCAAGTTTTTAAAACACAGCGCATGTGTTTAGAAACTTTGCCTATTTGGTGGTCTCCACAACAAAGTCATTTCCTCTTCCCTCTTTCTTCTCCTACTCATGTGGTTTGGCCCTTTATAGTGAAACACTACGACACACTCGAATGGTGTTGTGGTGTATCATGGCCTACCTCTCCAATGTGCAGCTTTTGATATTGGGTACGAGGTGGAGTGAGGATTCTCTCGTAATATTTTGCTGGCTTCGTCCAGTCTTGTTCACTGCAACACGTGGTCCACGACACCAATGATGATATAATATTATCCTAAGCAGCTTAATAATAAAATGATTGGTAGCTGTTAAGTCATTCGATGGGTCACTGTTAGCTGGCGGGATTGGCTTCTTGCTTGTTCTTGGTTGCTCTTCCCATTATTCAGTAAGCCCTTTGTCAGCACATTTGGGTGCGTCATGTTCCATTTCTACGATAAGTTATTTTATAAGCGTTGCATTTCATTTATGATATAATTACCGATAAATATGAAATCAGAGAAGACGATGAAAGAACATACTCAACTAATTTATTGCTCCAACCCAAAGACTTGCTGACGTATTTGTACCATAAAGGACGATTAAACTATCTAACAAGCATTCCAAATTTCTACGAGCTTTCAATCAAAATTAATTAAAAATAATGTAATGAGGTCTCTTCTCCATCTTCTCTCTTCCTCAAATTTCTAGCCTGTTTGACTAAGCTTATTATAAGCTACACATGGTAAAAATAATGCGGGCGGATTATTTTTTTAAGAGTTTATAAATTACAAAATAAACAGGCTCTTAGTGTGTCGTTTATCCATCTCGATCTCCTTTTAATGGCTTATTTCCCACTAAGCGTGAATTTTTACGGTGCTCTAGCTTGTGCAGCTTTGTTTTCCTCTTCTGCTTTGTTTGGTATCTTCTTTTTTCTCTTTTCTCTCTTTGTTTGTTCAGTTCTGATCATGTAATATGTCCTTTCCTGTGGTAAACGTATTTTAGCTATAGCTACGATGGCGGCCGTTGACAGTTTTGCTTCTCCTTATGCTCATTCCTGTGATGTCAAACCACTATGTTGATGGCGTTATAATGTTATTGGAGGATTTAGTTAGACTATCTGTTGTTGACAATCGAAACTCACGGATTCAATTTTTTTGCCTCTGTGATTGCAAATTCACTATTCTGCATTTTTTTGTGGCCTGCAATTTGTAAACCTTACGCCGATATTTCAGAATTTAGTGCACGTTTGGTTCTAGTTTATTTTTTATTTTTTGGTTCTAAAAATAATTTTTCAAAACACAATTCAAAAATAATTTTGAGAACAGAAGTTTCAAAATCTTGTTTGGAGACTTTTATGATAAAATAGAGGTAAAATGATGAGAGATTAAAGAAAAAAGTGTTTGTAGCTGTAATGAAATAAGATTCCTTCATATTTTCGTGGAGTTTTAAAGAACAAAGTATTGCAAACATCTTTTTTGAAACAAAAAGAACCTTCCCAAACAAATTCTTTTACTCTTTTGTTTTTAGAAACTAAAAACTGTTCTTAAAATGTGATTCCATCAAGGCTGTTAGTTGCTAGTTAGGGCTGAAAATGGGATTGGATAATCGGATATTGGATTGAAAATTTTAGTATTTGATTGGACAGTTAAAAACTATATATTCGGTCGATAATAGATATTTGGATAGCGGATATTTCGGATTCGGATTTTCGGGTTTTTTAATAAACTAAAAAAATAAAATTTTTATTAAAGATTTAAGTTTTATCATTAGCCAAAAACTGAAAATATTCTTATTAAAGATGGTAAATTTCTTATTAAAGATTCCAAAAATTTTTACTTTTAATTTTAATTTTTATGCTCATATTGTAGGCTTAAACTCTTACTAATCTAAAAAAAACACGCACAACTCTTGCTAATCAAATTAGAGAGTAAAATTAGAATTACAACTCACCATCTCACACACAACTCTTATTAATCTAAAACACACCCACATCCTCTCACTAATCTACATACACTCACACAACTCTAAAGAAGACAACACTCACCATCACAACCCACCACCATCATCTCTCCACTCTCTCACAACACACACACACACACATACACTACACGACTCACACACAGAGACATGGACCTGCACATACACACACATTTTCACTCACTTTTTCACACAAATACAAACTACTCTTTCATATTTAATTTATATATATAGAAAAAAATAAAAAAAGAAGATTCCAACTTCGATGCCTCGATGGTACGGTTGCTGCTAGCTACTAGAAAGTGATGGTGCTAGAAAGTGATGGTGATTTGCTGGTCGGGGGTCTGGTGGGTAACAGTGTACAGTGTAAGTGCGATGCTTTGAGAACTTAGAAGAGTGAGTGAACTTTTTTCAGGGTCTTCTAGTTTTGGGTTAGTTTTGGTACATTAAGAACTTGGGAAATAACTTAATTTATTATTTTAGTGCATTTGTTAATTTAGCTTTAAAAAACAAAAGAGAAAAAGAAAAATGGGTACCCGATATTCGAACGAGTAGTGAAAAAGCTATCCGAAATTCTATTCGAAAATTCGAAAAAAATTCAAATATCGGATCGGATGTATCTAAAATTCAAAATTTTGCTATTTTTCCTACCCGTTCGAAATCGGATGCCGAATACGGACTCGGATACGAATCGGATATTCTCACCCTTATTGCTAGCTGTGGGGAATAAAGACCCTCGAGACAATGCCCAAAAGGGAAGAAATTAAGGTACTTGCAAAATAAGTTGGTTGTTATAAGTAACTACAAAATATAGTGTACAGAGAAATATAAAAAAAAATCAAAAAGAAATTATTTTTCTCCTAACTCCTATTTTGTTTTACCCTTCTAAGTTAAAATATCAATCATGGTTTGCACAGACAACTACACATGACCATACATGTTGCCCGTACACGGAATGATATGGCAGCATGTAAAGATGACATAGACGATGACACAGTCGAGGATAACGATTGCATAAGCATGACATCATCATTAGAAATCATGCTTATCTTATCACGCCTTTCCATATTATGAAATTCTGGGCTTTGCTCCTATCCATATTATGACTTTCACACTTGCTTGCACTGCAATTTTCATGTTTGGTAAATATTCACTAAATAATATTTTCAAAAAATTGCCGAAAATTTACTACTTGGGGTGAAGATCGTTGGTCTATGTCACAAAAATTATCGCTCAAAATAATAAGTTTTTTTGAGATTTGATTTACTCATAGTAATAACGTTATGAACAAAACTTAACAATAAACATATTGTAGCCATGATAAAACAATTAAGTTCTAACACCGCTGCCTCCGATAGAAAACACATCATCTAATGAGTAAAGTAAAGAGAAGAATGAAAAAGCTTAAAGACAACCTTGAGCAAGCCGCTTTATGTGGTCAGTCAGTCACAAGAACGACTATTAGCCCAATCTTGCATTGGCAAGTCCAAATGGTTGAGGTAATCTTTGTCTTGTGACATTGGGCAGGCCTGCAAAGCATGGTTCCAAGTCCATTTGCCCACTAGACAAGCCCAAATCGCCACTCTATTATTTTAACATTAAATCGGGCCAGTTGTTCTTTTTTCTTTTTCTTTTCTACATCTTATTACGCACTGTCATAATTCTCTAACATAATATCTCTACTTTTTAAGAAACTCTTATTTGGTGATCCGCTAAAGACAAGATATATAAGGGTACACGCGTTGGTTAATTTTGTAGCAAAATTATTGTTTTCTTTCTTTTCCTTTCAAAATTTACATAAAAAAAAACAATCAGCGTCTTATTTTTGAGCCAAACAAATTAAACAATTGAATATCCATATTCTCTCTATAATCTTTCCCTCTCGATCATCTTTTCCATCCATAATCGGAACAAAGGGTAAGTGATTTGTCGCAATGATTGCTCTCATGCTCATCGTGTGGTATGCTAGGGTCCAAAGTGTAGACGATCTCACGAGGACCACTTGGATTTAGCTCCAACAGTACAAAGATGTCATGTGTGGTGTGCGCTCAGGATTTGTTAGTTAGTGTCGGGCTTCGCTGAATATACTGGTAGTTGGGTTCTGCCAGTTAGATTTTCTTCATCACCAAAAAAAAAAAAAAAACTAGTTTTTCATATTCGTATTTTATATAACCTAATTTTACTTTTATTAGTATATTATAAATTTAATTAATTAATTTATTTTTAATAATAGATAACGAATTATGTCATTAATCTTTTAGAATTTATAAATAAATACCCTTTGAAGTATTAATTGATAATATATATTATCAATAATCAATAATATATATATATATATATATATATATGTGTGTGTATATATAATAATAATATATACGCATTAACTGATAATAAATTAAGAACAATAATTCCATATAAACATAGATAAGATACTTTAAAATTGTTTAGAAGGAATGAACTTTTAACATATTTATAGATAGATATCACGTTCTTGAGCAATTAAGAGCTTGCTTGGCTTTTCTCTTTCTTTAAGCTGCTTATAAACATCTTTTGATACTTAAAAATAAATGACAAATAAGTATAGAAGTGTTTGAGTAAGATATACTTAAAAATTATTTATATATTTTGACAAATATGTATTTATAAATAATAATATTTATGAAAATGACTAAAAAAAACTTTTATTAAAATAAGAGGTAGTGTTACTTTTTCTAAAGGGTATAATTGTCTTTTTATTTGATCAAAGTATATTAATCATAAGCACATAAGAGAAAAGTAGTAAGAGAGTATTATTTTTTACCTAATTATAAACAAATTTTATCAAATATGTAATTTTTTTTTCCTTTTATTGCTTATACGCAAAGCAGACACGGTCTAATATTATAAGCTACAAATCTGGTCTTTTGCTTTT
Source organism: Cordia subcordata (assembly GCA_028554755.1). NCBI lineage: Eukaryota > Viridiplantae > Streptophyta > Magnoliopsida > Boraginales > Cordiaceae > Cordia > Cordia subcordata. The sequence goes on along the minus strand of JAPTOF010000002.1, from coordinate 28,562,230 downwards.
CCCAACGGGTTTTTGTTTATAGTATCTGCCATAATTGGCCTCTCTTTTCTTCATTGAACATGGATGCCACAAGGCCCCTATAATTGAGGTTAATTTGTCGTTTATTCCTCTTTTAGACGCCAGTTTTACGAATTCAAATAGCACACCAATGTCCAAAAAGAGAACGTTCCACTTTTGCTTTGGTGCAAGATCGTCGTCGTTCAACTTCATACTGACAATTTGACAAGTATGTATGGATAGATTTCGTACCAAATCTAATGACAAATTGCTAAATGTGTTGAGATCTTGGCAAGGATGACATGTTCACGTGTGCAAGGTCCCATCTACTCGTTAAAGCGACTACATTTCCAATTTTTTCACTCTCCATTTTGCATGTCTGAGTAATTTTTACGTAACTCATGAGAAACCATTATCTATAAATACTTTTAACAAACTGTTTGTCAAAACCGCCACGTATACTACTCTTCTTTTCTGGTATCATGTGTATTGAGAGACAAATAATACATTAATTAGTCAGTATCATGGTTTGAATGATTCACTAGGAAGCTAGACAATTATTCATGTCTCGGCCATTAGATGACGATAAGAAGGGTGTGGTATCGCTTAAAATGATCACAAACTAATTCGGCATGTGGTGTCTTATTTGTTTTAATTCCAAAGTGTTTGTTTTTTCATTGAATTAAAAATTAAAAACATATACAACATATATATAGTTTGAAAGAAAATCTAACCGATAAAACAAATTCTATTTATCATGTGTTCGGGGTCCGTAAAAAGATAGTGACGTCTCCATGGATTGTGATTTTTGAATTGTGACTGCACGCAAGAGCCTCTTGGCAACAATGGGAGAGAGAAGTTCAAAAAATTGCAGCCTGTTTCAATAAATCTTCAGTGGTTCTGCATTGGATACTTCGATAATTTAATTATAAAATTATTGTCTACTTGTGACAAGTTGGAGTGGGAGCAAACAAATTAAAATCAATGTGATGTTATTGGTCATGTTGGGCCACTATATTAAATATAATATTTTATATTGCTAATCTCTTTTTATATACAATTAATTATTACGATTGCCTAGCGGACAAACAATTAATGTTGACTAAACCAAAACTTAAACCAACTGATAATGTGGAAAAAGAAAACAAAAGTTTTACGAAATGATGTGGTTGGGATAGAGTTGGTAGACCACATGAATCATTTGTTTTTCTGACGAGGCAATTAATGAATAAGACTATGATTAAAAGACGTATGCGACTTTGTTTAATCCTTTTTAATCCGATAATTAAGACATTGTCTATTAGTGCCTGAACATGTTCACCAGCTTGATTGTTTTGTGTTAGTGTGGTCCCTGCTCTCTGAATGTTGAAACTTTCGATTTCGTAGACATATCTTGGAATTTGCGATAGGGAAAATTTCGAATTGAATCCCAAGTCGATGAATTAGATTGTGTGATACAGTATTAAATTTATCCTACATTCTATAATAAAGTGGTGTGTTGCACTATATGCTTCAGGTCAATTCAAGAATCATATTATATTCGTGATTAAAATGTAAGGATTTGAGCTTCAAATTTTTAATCGTAACAAACAAACAACTTCACCTAACTCTTTAAAACACAAATAGTATATTGTTTAACATTTGCATTGAGTTAATACCTTCGGATTATGCCAATTATATTCTAGTTTCTAGCTATAAAATTAAATCGGATGATAGAGACAAACTGCTCTTACCAAGTCAAAAATGCATCAATATTATGTTGAAAAACCCGGATGGCCGATATATTAACTTTTCAAAAGTAAGATAGATTAGCGTTTTATTGTTGTTGTCAGTCAATGGTTAAATTCAAGTTGGATTTTTCATTCAACAAATTTTAGCATTTCACTCTTATGGTAGCACCTGATAAGGTTTGGTTCAAAGCCTTAAAAAGGTCAATTTGACATAATTTACTTGACTCATTTTTTTTTAAAGAGCTTTTAGGTAAAAAGAAAATTAAGCTTAAAAAACTCATTGTTATGTAATTATCACTGATGAATAGTGAACTAATTTTTTTAATTGATTATTGACAATTAGACATACGTAGACGACTATCGCATGTTATTTTCTTTGTTTCTGCATTTGTCCCATCAAAAGTATTCAAGCAATGTTAGGTTCTATTAGAATCTGCGAGATTTATTAGCAAATGGGATTCCAGATGACAAGCTATATAACATACTGTTTTAAATATATTTAATTAGTATCACACATAAGTGTAGATCTATTTTGTATATGTATGAACAAAAGAAAAGAAGTCAATCTTTTCTACAGAAATACATGCATGCATCCAAATCAAATTCAGTGGCTAAGATTTCATAGTAATTGGCAAACTCAAAAAGGCAAGTCGTCTTATGGTTTTTCGTCTGCTGTATGCTAGCTGCAGCAAAATTAATTTAGTAATTAAAGGTCAAATACTAAGTAATGATATATTTATATGTTAATTAAATAAACGTATAATATATATATATATATATATATAATGTGTGTGTATATACGTAATTTAAGTAGGGACTAGATTTCATGATTGGGCCAGAACTACATGGATTCTGTTGTGTCTAATTACTTTATAATTGGAATATTACTTGTCGAGACTATATATAATTAAGATGGATGACAACGCATGACTGTAAGACATTAGTATTTTACTAATGAATTTACAATAAATTAATCCCAACACCAATAGACTATAAATTCCAGCTTTTCTTCTGAACTTTCCGCCCATGATTTTACTTTTGTTAATTAATTAATTAATAAAGACTTTTGTCTAATAATGATGTCGGTTAACATTATATAAAGTATATAAAGTGGTGGTGTGCTTGAGATTTGGCATGCTAAACTTTGATTCCGTTATTAGGCGGACCTTTTTCTTTAATTATTAAATTATCACGTTAAGTATAGAGCATATATAAATTTACGTATACGTGAATAGGGGGATTAAAATTAAAAATTTATCGTATTGACAAGACTTTCTCTAATCAATATCTTAATTTGTCTTTTAACGTGGGCTGGTGGTAAACTAGAGGGAATATAACTGGGGATTTCTTACGATATTTAGGCTTGGAACGACATCAGACTACCTCAACTATGAAGACAACAAGTAAGGTTTCATGGTAAATAATTTAATATCTTCTTTATAAATTTAAGTTATAGTATCAGAGCTATTGGCATTTATTTTAAAATTATTCACATATAAAGTTTAAGAGGTGTACTAATATAATAAATAAATACACTAATATTATCTTTACAAATTTATCACGTCTGCATGTGCGTGGATATATTAATACAACTTTTAGATAAGACGATGAATTTATCATTTATGTTCTATTTATTTGAGAGAAGTATCTATTGGTGAAGGTGGGTGTTGATCCTAGCTACATTTTCTTCAAGAAACAAACTGAGAGGGTGTTTGACTTTGCTTATTTGGTGCTTATAAATACTTAAATAGTAAAACACATATAAAAGGATGTTTTTTTTAAGTGCTTATAAGTACTTAAAATAAGCAAAACCAAACACCCTCTGTGCAAGTGTAGACTAGTGCAACTTTGAATTGTGGTGATGGGCTGATGGTTACATACATGATACATACAGAAATATTACCTCATGCTGGTGTTACATAATTCATATGTCAAACTAAGACTTTGTTCAACTCTGCGCACCTTACCAGCATTTGATGGTGAAAGTGGCAATGGGTGGAACTTTCTCGCATTCTACTTGATGACAAAATGAAGTGATTCCTTGTGGATCCCATCTGTAGAGAAATGGGGGGAAGTTGTATCTACCTCTTCCTTGTGTAAGGTTTTTCTTTCGTATCCTTATCCTGTTATTAGTTTATTATGATTAAATTTTATGTACAAGCACATTTATTATTATTATTTTTTATAATAAGGAAAACCAGTTGGTGGAGGTTAATAATCAAAATTCTGACAAAACTTGATCATTAACTAGTAAATCAATGTCTCGAATTACATGTATTTGTTTAATCAAGAATCTCAAATTAAGACAAAAAACAAGATTTAAAACTCAATTGTGAATAATATCCTAGTTTGTGCCCACCAGACATCTCTTAAGTGGGTGTTTGGCTTGGTTATTTTGGTATTTTAAGTATCTAAAAAAATATCATTCACATATTTTTTATTATTTAATATTATCAAGTCACAAATGAGAAAAGGCAAACACCCTCTAAGACCCATTATTGTCTCTTTATCCTCAAGGGTGGAGGTGGCATGCCATTATAGATGGCCCCTGGGTTATTGTTTAGTGGGGGGGGGGGTCGGAGACATTAAAACACACCAGCGGGTATGACGTACGAAAAGAAAAAATTTAAGATGTGATGTGATCGCTTATGGAGGCATAGAGCAGATAGCAACGATTTGCTACCCCAAAATGCGAGCTAGTGAGGAGGACCGGGGGAGAAAGAAACGATCCACCAGCGTTGGGGTTTGGGTTCGTAGATGGTGGGTGGGTCCCTGAATGTTGGGGAGTTGATAGGAAGCTGACTCGGTACCATGTACCCTCCCTTCCATTTTCATCCGTCCATGTCGGGGGGGGGGGGGGGTTCACAACACTCGTAAACATCTTTCTTGGTTCCGGCGCCCTCGGCTTTTAAAGCAGTGTGACTTGCACGACTCTACGTATATTTTTCTTATACAAAATATATATACATATAATTGAATTACTGAAAATTCAATAAAATTCAACCACCAAATGATAAATTGTAAGTAAGAGAACAAACTTTATAATTTAACTACCACATAAATTGAGACACTCGTATATAAAAAAGAGATCAAACTTGATTTTTCAGTCGTGTCTAATCCCAATTTGACGACTCATATTATAAATTTGTGTATGCACGTTTTGATATATCACTTGAAAAGAAATTCGTACCTCAAACCCATGCCTTAAATGGACCATCAGGTCGTAAGTTCTCATAATATTGTAATAATCAGGAATGTTCCCCCTCTCTTCCTTGGTGTCACTTTCGATTACTCTTTCTTTCTCTCTCTCCCCAGCGGTCTATCGATATATTTGGGTTTGCATTGCGTGCAATCTCTATTTTGCTTTAATTATCTCGTTAAAAGAAAAATATACATCTACATAGCAAAATATGCTAAATTTAAAACTAAGATTACGTCCAACAACTTACTTATTTTTTCTTTATATTTAAAGGTTTTGATTCATTTTTTGACATTTAAGTACCTTCTATTCTAATTTTACTTCAACAATTTCATACGCTCAATTATTTAAAGATTTCAGTTCCACTTGTATTTCACTTGACCTTTATTTTTATATCTCTTCTAACTTTTGTGAAACATATTATATTATCTTAATTTGTCATCCATTTTATTTTATTATATGTAGATATTTTATTACTAATTAACTATTACGTAATTTGAAGGACGCCTGAAAATATGAAGGGCAAGATAGAAGAATGGTTGGAGTAAGAAAAAAAGAAAGTATTAATAAATAATTTGAATTTTGAAATAAAAGATCCACAATCGATCAATTCTATTTGAAGGGTTAAGAGTATCCCTCTTATTTATTGGAGATAAAAAAAAAAAAAAGGAAGATTCATGCCCCCATAATTGCAAGGTAAGACTATTCGAGGTGGTCTAGCTAACAGAACAGGAGTTGTGATCTGATATCTGAATCGTCATCGTATGGTTGATAGTTGAAATTTTAAAAATGATAAATAGCACGTTATCTTACGTGATTTGTGTAAATAACTGATTATTTAGTTATTTTTTAAAATTTATCACATTATTTCTCTTATATTTTTAAAAAAATGGCACATAATGTACTTTGCGTTTTTCATTTAAATTAACTTATTATGCATCATAAGTATATTTCTTTTTGCTTTTATAGGCTTTAAAACTTATAATGTGTTATATATTTTCATAAAAAAATATATATTTTTTTCTAATAATGACTAGATAATAAAAGAAAAAAAGTGATGTGGGAATTTTTAAAAAATATTAGAGAGTAATGTAGTAAGTTTTGAAAATATAAGAAAGTAACCACCTAACTAGACAAACCACATAAAGTAATTAGTCAATTAAGTAAATCACGGGAGGTTAACATATCACATTTTAAAAAAATACAGTAAAATAATATGATAAGTTTTAAAATACATGACTAATTATAAAAACCACAAGGAATAATATACATTTTACCTTTAAAAAAAACTAAATTTCATGACATGCTTTAGAAACTAAAGAAAAGGATTAATAGATGGTTCGATCTACGTATGGGAAAACAAAATAATCTAACGAAGAAACTTGTATAACACAAAAGAAGAAGGAGAAATCATCGCTTATTGCATTTGCTTTTTCTGCGGCTGCAGAGACAGAGATCAGAGAAGTAAAAAATTTTACTGACTTTACTTTTATGTGAAGTTTCGTTCTGATTTTCTATTTTTTTCTGTCGTAATCTTCAGAAGCTCGATACATCTAAAAGAAAGAAAAGAAATGAGAGAAGAAAAAGGTTTATTAAGGTTCCAAATGAAATATACATATGTCATTCCAAGAATGATCAGTTAACAGCCCATTTGGCTTTGCTTATTTTGGCACTTATAAACCTTAACAGTAAAAAACAAATAAGAGGAATTTTTTATCGTTAGAGCTTATAAGCCCCAAAATAAGTAAAGCCAAACAGGCTCTTAGGAGAAAGTGAACTCCATATACATATAAAATCCAAGCATTACATGAAATAACCAAACAGGCAATTTTAGTTATTTATATGTTTTTTTTTTTAAAAAAAATTTGAGTTAGAATATCGTCAAGTCACATTAAATTTGACATTAATTTTTATTAGGCCGGAAATGATGAAAGAGAAATGTTCTCAACAAGTACGTTTCTCGATATTCAAACCTATGTTTTTTTTTTACGTGGGTGAGATCGTTATGATTTCAACTAACAACTTATTGTTATATATAGTTTTTTTTTTTGCAACAAGAAAAGTCCAGTTGGCATGGGTGAAACTGTTATGATCTCAATTAACAACTTATTGCTATATATAATTTTTTTTTTGGCAACAAAAAAAGTCCAGCTGGCAGGGGTGAGACCGCTATGATCTCAACCAACTTCTTGCTACATTCTCCTTTTTTTTTATGACGAAAGAAATTCAATTGACGGAGTTTAATTACCAACTGATAAACGTCAGATCCATAGAACACTAATTAAGACAAGAACGCTCAGTTTAAAGTAGAAAATTGAATTTAAATCGAATCACATACTGTGCCTGATCTTAATTCTTACTGTTAAAGTATAGTTGAGGACTAAATTTTCCTTGTGTAACAAGAGAGAGAAGCGGAAAAGTAAAAGAAGGAACAGGTGAAAGAAGAACTTGTGGGTAGGGAATGGGTGGGGAGAGGGGACAAGCTGTCTAGAGAATATGAGGACAGGGTTGCTGCTTTACTGGCGGATTTTCGGGCCTCTCCCCTATCAACAACTCTCTGGGTTTTTCCTTTCTTTTTTTTTTCTTTTTGGGTTTTTTTTCTGTCTTTCGCTCGAAAGATTGACTGATTTTGCAGATAAAAGCGTAAGACCAAGTTCCGATGTCCCGACACCCTCCACGTGGTCTCACTACTTGACGTCTCCCAATCCCACCACCAGTCACCATCCTCATTTGTTGACCGCACGTGACTCATTCCTCTAACATTACACTCCAATTTGCCAATTGTACAACACTGGTTTTTTCTTTTTCTTTTTCAAAGAATCAGATATAATTATTCGTTATAATATTATTATTATTAGAATCTCACTTGTACGAGTAAGAGGACGTTGGATTTTACTTATAACCTCAATAAATTTTACTCAAGTACGAAAAATAAAGGAACGAAATGTTTCTAATGTTTTCATATTTTTTTCAATTAATTCTTTATTATTTTAAAAATTTTAAATTAGTTTTTAATATTTCACAAATATATTCAATTAGTCCTCATTATTTGAAAAAATTTAAACTAATTCTTAATATTTCACATAATCATTCAAATGAATTTCCAAAATAAGATAAAATAATAGGGCATTAATTTGAATAAGTCTATAAAACATTGAGTACTAATATGAATTTTTAAAATAATAAGGATTAATGTAACTATATTTTAAAACATCGAAAGCTAATTTGAACTTCTATAAACAATAGAGATTAATTTAAAACTAATTGGCAACTTGAGGAACTTTCCTAAATTTCATCCAAAAATAAAACTTAGGCAAATACTAGTGACTTGTGAGTTGTAAGTTAGTAAAACTAAATAATAATTTATTAATAGGTCAACAGGTATACAAATTATTCAAATATATATATTTTTTATTTATGTACTACTTATTTCTAGTACCAAAACTTATAACATAAACTTAAATAAACAAAAAAAAGGTGTTTATTAATATTTATTCAAGTATATAGGAACATATAGATTCACTAAATAATGAACTATCACTAAATAATGAACTACTGGTTCTATTACTCAAAATAAAAAATTCGTCTGATTGATTAAATTGAAATGTGGATACTGCAGCTCGACTAAACTGAGATGAATGCACCTTCCCGATAATTTTAGAAATCAGAAATATTATGAGTGCACCAATTAGGCTCTTGTCGTTTGCTGCACTGTCTGCTTCTTTGCCTGCAGTTTTGATCCGTGACTTCTCTTTATTTATTTATTTATTTTTCTTCTTGACAGGGGAATTTATTTAGTTTTGGCACGCAATAAATTTTGAGTGAATAGAGTGATCTCACCACCCTAATATAATCATCGGTAAATTAGGATTTTCAATCTAGAACAAAGTAGTCTCGTGACTCGCTCCTTATTTTCTTGTGTGTTTGATGAGTTATGTTACAATAAAATTACAATTATAATACAGATTCATTAAAAATGTCAAGTGTTTATTAGAATTAAATTAAAATAAAAAATTCCAGAGAATAGGAGTCACTTGAAAGACGACATACATATGCCCAAAAGACCGAGAAGTTGCATCTAGCATATGTTCAATGCGAGTCCATTACTTATATATATTCTTTTTAATTTTTTTATTTCTTTTTCCAATGGAAGCTTATGTAAGTTATATGATTATCGTCTTAGAGGGTGTTTGGATTAGCTTATAAAAATTAATTAAAGTACTTCTGGCTTTAAGTGATTTTTTTTAATTGTTAACTTTAAATAGTTATGTATTTGAATAAAAGTTATAGTTATAAAAATAAGTATTTACATGTTTGATTAAAGTGGATTAAAAAGTAAGTTATATAATTAAAATAGAATTTGAAAAGGTAAGTATAAGATAAAAGAGTAAAGATATTTTAATAATAAAAATAAAAAAGTAAGGATAAGATAATAAATGATTTGGTCAAATTTATTTTTTTTCAAAGTCATAAAAAGCAAAAGTTGGGGTTGAGGAGGTTTTTATTTTCTACTTAAAGTCACTTAAAAAAAGTACATTTTTAATTAAAACAAACACTTTTATCAACTTAAGTTAAACTTTAAGCAGGTTTGACTAAAAAAAAAAAAAAACAAAACAAAACCAAACCAAACACCCTTTTAGTTGAAGTTTCACTTCCTCTATTCTTTTGCAAAAGAACTTCGAGTTTTCTAGTCATTTCTTCAATAATCTAACAATTAATAGGTTGCTTAAATCTTGTGTTTGTCAAAAATTAAGTACACCTAATAGATATACTTCAATTGAAACCTGCTCGTCTTTCCATCAATTCAAAACCTGCTCTTCTTTTCATCATACTAACGGAATATACACATAAACATTGTAAACGAGAAAACAATAATGTATGGCAACTTTAACAAAAATTTTAGCATTCTCTAACCTAGAAATTTTAATTTCTCAAAAAATACCTTTTAAGAAAAAAGAAATCTTTTGAAACAAAACCAGTCCAAATGAGCCATAAGGCTAAGCTTGATTTTAAAAATGCTAATTTGGGTTTCTAGAAGTATAACGAGCCAATAATGTAGTGGACAACTTAAACTCATAATGTTCTAATATACAATTCTTTTTCTTTTTCTTTTGGTATAAAGTATGGCTAAATTATTATCCGTATAATTAAACCGTGACTTTTACTTTTGAGAACATTAAATATAGAGTTTATGTTTACTAGTGTCATAATTTAATACTAAAAGTTATCTTAATTTTATTATTTCTTTTTCCCTGTACACAAAAAAAGAATGCATGAAATAAAACAAATCATATTATTATCAATATATAAATATTTCCAGTAGTTTTGTGTTCCATTTTTAGCTTATAAACTGTTTGTTTAGAAAGGACTGCACACTATCACCGGTCATCGGACGACATACAAGGTTTCTGCCGCAAGACATTCGAACAGCTTAATATATTAGGCTCGTTTAAATTGGCTTTTTTTAAAAATATTTTTTTAACAGCTTTTGAAAAATAGTTTTTTTTTAGAAGCTGAACATTCTGGCTTCTAAAAAAAGCTGTATTTGAGCTTTTTCCAGAGTTTCAGCTTTTTGAAAATCCAATCAAATGGTTATTATAAATTTAATGTAACTTTTTCAGAAAAAAAAAGTACGTTTTTTTGAAAAAAAAGCCAATCTAAACAGGCCCATTTATAGACCCTAGATTTTTGTAATAAGTACATAGAGTAAATAAATTTATAATCATTCTCTGCCATCTTTATTTTTTATGCATCAAAATATTAATTCATGCAGTAGCATTTTAGAAGTACTATAATCCCCTATTTGGTTTTTAAAATATTTGTGAAAGATAGAAATTCTTTTTAATCTTAATGTAGTTGTAAATTTTGTCTTATTCTGGAGGGTTTGAATTTTTCTTTGGGGAGCTGTTTTTTATGATAATTTCATAATCTTTTATAATATCGAAATATATAATAAATTGTGTAAAACTTCCCTCGAGTTTTATCAAAGTCGACAAAACCCTCTATATTTCAATACTTGCTAATATTCATGTACGACATAACAAATGTTACGTTATACAAAGCCCAAATTTTTGGGGTGAGTATGCAACATTTTTATAACATAGGGATGTAAATCAACATTCTTTATAGTACAAGCGGCTATTAATAAGTTTTAAATCAAAAAGAGTATGCAACTTTGACAAACTATAAGAATATAAAATGCATTTTACTTGATAATTTAATGTTATTCTAAGGAAAAGTAATATCAGATTACATACTACGCCAATTAATTTGACCCAAAAAGTATGAAATTATGACAAATAAAATAGAGTGGGGAAAGTTACTTGTGTCAAAATTTGACCATCTTATGATGAAACCTTTTTCTTTTTATGTGATAAGAGAAACTCAAATCTTGAAATCTACTTATTAAAAGATTGATGGAACTTAATTATTAATTAGTAAATCCTCAAATATAATATTTTGCTTTAGAAAAACATAACCTTCAATAATATAGACTTCAACATATTTTATAAGACTTTTCCAATTTTAACCAACTAAACCCTAAACCTTCTCATGAATTACTTAATTTGCCCATTGGTTTGGAATTTGTCTTCTTTCATATGTGTTTCTTTCCTTTTTCAATCTTGGCAACCTGGAATTTATATATATGCCAAATCAGCTTATCTTTTATGCTCTTAATTATTCCAAAAGACATATAACTATAGATGACTAGATAAACCAATTATGTTTGATTCAACAAACATGCACGAGACAATATTAAAGAACTACCACTTGTACAGACACTGTTTGAGAGAAGACATTACTTCATTGATTTAACTCAGAATTATTCTTAAAAAGTCAATTCGCGGATTGAATTTATTTAATTTCTCTCGAGTGCGTCACTTACTCGACCTTTACAGCAGATTTGTCTAGTTAGGTATTTACTTGACCTATCTTTATAAAAGGTATCTTATAATTTTTTCGTATTTTAAAAAGTAACACACTTGTTTATGTTGTGTTAAATTTCTTAACTCCATTATTAAAATTTTAACCATCATGCAGGGTTAAGTCAGTAAAAGGAAAAAAAAAAAAAGCAGTTATGTAACTAACTATTCATATACATGACGTATTTCGTCCATATAATGCGCATGCCATACACACTTTTTTTAAATTGAACAAAAAAAAAAGAGGGTTATGTTCCACTTTTATAAATCATAAAAAGTTACTTAATAATTTTTAAAAATAAAAAGAATAAGTAACTAAGTTAAAAAATTATTTAAAAGAGGCATATAATATTCTGACGTGAAAACATAATCGTTACCACGTATTTGTCAAGCTTTAGCATGCAAAAGATATTGGTTTGTTTATTTATTATATTAACATGCTCTTCCACAGGAGAGACGGAGTTCGTTTTTCAGTTGAGTTTTAAATTTGATACTGTTTGATTTCTAGACCTTAATATTAAAATAAAATTATCACCACGTCCAAAAATTTTAATTTATAAAAAATAATAATTAATTAATTTATTATATTAACATAATCTTATATAAATAAGTGTTTTAATGAAAAAAAGGTCGACTCAACGAATTTTCCCCGGTCCTTTCCTCGAAACACGAGTGTTTTACTGGAATATTTTATCCCCATATAAAGACTTACTTAAGAGAGCCTCCTTTCAGACATTGAACAAACAGACACACACTCTTCTCAGTTCTTCACTTTCTTTTCTCCTTCTTTTACTTTTTTTGCCCTTTTTAGCTCAACATCGAACCGAAAACGTCTATAAAATGTCTTCTCCACTTAAACAAGGTTATCTATTATAATTATTTCCAAATTTTACTCAGAATCAATCTCTACTTTCACCCTCCAAATCCAATCCTTATTTCAAGATCTTGATGCTTCAGTTAGAGCTAAGGAGAAGAGTTGCTGCTTTTTCAACCTTTTGAAGAAAGAAGCGTTCATAATCATACCATCAGCTTCTGAAGCTTCTCGAATATTAATTGTTGCAGAAAAAACGAAAAAAGCTGCAGAGATATATATAGCTTCACGTCTTCAACCATTGATGAGCTTTGGTAGGTGGAGAATACTATCACATCTTTGTTCATTGATGAGAGTGGATTTGCAGATGTTTGATGGGTTTTTTTGTTAACTCTCAATCAGTAACCCAAAACGATCTCCTTATCTTACAGGTAATAGTGTGAAAGCAAGAAAAAAAAAGGATTTTGTTTGCTTCTTATTATTTCTTCGGTCATCTACTTTGGCTCTAATATATATATATATAGGATCAAAATTGAGAGAGAGAGAGAGAGAGAGAGAGAGAGAGAGAGAGAGAGCAAGATCAAAAGAGATAAGCGAAAAAATAGACAAATCTATATAAGCTGGCAAACAAGTGGTGGGAGAGAATAGATGTGGGTATGGCGGGGTACGAGCCCGGCGGCCAAGGTTCTCGCTATGTTCATCAGCTTCTCTCGCCGGAGCTAAACTCTCAGACGCCGAGACCCTCATCTTTCCAGCAAAATCAGACGGCCGTCACCACCGCGGAGCAGCAGCCGTCAGATTCCAAGGACTCTTCTGATAAAGACCAAAAAGATGATGGTGATGGAGGTGGGGCTACTAGCTCTGGCGGTGGAGCAGCCACCTCGAACCGCCGCCCGCGAGGCCGTCCTCCGGGGTCCAAGAACAAGCCTAAGCCCCCCATAATCGTCACACGCGATAGCCCTAATGCGCTCCGGTCTCACGTGCTTGAAGTATCCGCCGGAACTGATATCATGGAGAGTGTTTCCACTTATGCGCGGCGGAGGGGGAGAGGTGTCTGTGTCCTCAGCGGCAACGGCACGGTGGCGAACGTCACGCTGCGCCAGCCTGCGTCTCCGGCTGGGAGTGTGGTGACGCTGCACGGCCGGTTTGAGATACTTTCGATCTCTGGCACGGTGCTTCCGCCTCCGGCGCCTCCGGGAGCTGGTGGGATGTCCATATTTCTGTCCGGCGGGCAGGGGCAAGTGGTCGGGGGGAGTATTGTCGGGCCATTGATGGCTTTAGGCCCGGTGATTTTGATGGCTGCTTCGTTTGCCAATGCAGTGTTTGAACGCTTACCATTGGAGGAAGAGGAGGGTACTGCATCACAGTCTTCGGGCGTTACGGGAGGCGGTGGCAGTGGGCATATGGGTGAAGCTGGCGGAAGTGGCGGTGGCCAAAATGGCGGAGTAGGAGGAGGAGGAGGAGGAGGAGGAGGAAGTGGTGGTGGTGTTTCTTTCTTCAACACGCCTGGAGGCACTGCCCCTAATTACCCTTTTTCAGCAGATTTGTTTGGATGGAGTGGAAACAATGCAAGACCTCCATTTTAATGGAGCTTTTTGTTGTCCTGTAGAAGAAAATTCCTCGATTGTTGTTAGGTTCTTGATTTTATGTGATGAAGGAAATTGTGGTATTGAGAGAAGAATCAAAATCAAAGCAACCAAGGTTTACACTTGTTGCTCAAAAGAGTTAAAAATCTTCTCAATTATTAGAATGCATTTTGTGGCTGGAGAAAAAGGACATGGATCGAGATGAACTTTGCTGATGATCATCAAGCTGAATCAAAATCTGGTTTTGATTTTCAATGGCAGAAGAAATCACCAATCAATCGAGAAATGTAGCAGAAAAGCAACGAGGTCAGTAGGTTCAACTTGATGTACATTGATCATATATTAATATTTCTTTGGTTTTAGCTGGCGACTTTGTATTTTCTGGGAAATCTTAGCACACGATATGGTAGAACTAGTACTCGGCTTGAGTCTCTCTTTACTGTAACGCCATTCTATTTCGTATCGATATTCTCTCCTTGCTAATGCTTTGTTCCAACATATTCATCTAGTGCGTGAAAATATATCGATTCTCATGAATTTTCTAACGAAATGTGTGCATAACTTAATTAGAAGAAGTTCATATTGTAACCGAGTGTTCTCAGTATTTGTTTTGATGCAACCAAAAAATTGAACATACAAGACTTTTGTTAATAAAGAAAGGGGGAAAAAAAAAGGAGAGGTCGACAATGCTGATAATATAATATTTGCACCGATTGAGAATTAGTAACGGAATTTAGACATTAAAAATTTCTATGTGATGGGAACTTTGTAGTTTTTAATTGTTGTCTTTTCCATATAATCTTTTTTAATTTGTTATCTAACTTCAACGCCTTTACTTTCCCCATATGATTGATATGTTGCACTATCAATATAGAAATTAAATGGAGAACTATGTATGCATAACATAATAAGCATTTCAGTTTAGACATTGGAAAGCTGCATATTCATAATAAAGATCTAAGCATGATATAATTTTATTGTCTTGTTCGTGATATAATCTTATTGTCTTATTTGCACATAATTTAGTACACCATTGTTAATATATGATAGTAAATTAAAGTTTCTGAGTTAATGAAGTTAGTTACCCAGATATTATAGGCCTAGATTGATTAGTTCATACCAATAGATATGCTAGACATGGTGTATATATAAGCCTGGTTAATATTAGGCTATGATGCAAATGTTTAATTTCATGTTCCGAAGTTTACAATTGCTATATCAGTATAGAATTTTAAACATCTTCTCACTCAGAAATACGAAATTGATCATATTTTGCTTCTAATCTTAATTGGATATAATGTAAATATGTCTGTTTGTTCATGAGATAACTACAGGTTTCATAAACGCAAATTAATTAAAACGATGAACTTTAATTGAAATTTCTAGGGAGCTACAACAATTCGATTAGTACAAATTGTTTGGCTAAATGATCCTTCATTTTTTCACAATTTTTTGCAAGCTCACGAAAAGTTGATTGTTGAGAATTTGCAGGAGCCGCCATTGAAATCAGTCTTGCACTATGATATGAACTCTGAAATTCACAGTCAGCAGAATCATTCTAGTCCTTAAACAAATTAAATCGTGCTGTGAAACCTTAATTTTGGAGATTAATGCTTGTTGCTATGAGCAAAATTACTTGGCTCTTTTTGTAACACAATTTTAAGCTTAGCTAAATGAATTTTTGTGTCCTTTTTGAAATTAAACAGTCAGAAATTCGAAATATTTTTTCTCTATATCAAATATCATACCAGCCAGGTAGAGAAATATGTAACAAAAGATATTTCTCCCTTAAAAATATTTGCATCGGTTATTTCGTTTCTTTAGTGAACGTCCAACATAATTCATTTCAAGTTTTCTCCTATCCTTTTCTGGCTCCTTTTTTTTTTTTTCCAATGACATAATTTTTTGTTTTATATATCTGTCATCAGATAAACCTCCCAAACATCCAGATATTAGCTTTTGTTTCTTAGTAGCATTTCTGATACTCCAACTTAGGAAAAGTGGAATTGGAGAAGTTAGAAACGTGAAAACCCTACTTTGCATCTCCGAAAGAACAATCTGCATCTCAGTTTCACCCACTTCATAGAAAAGCCAGAGACAGAAAGTTCTATCGTCAGTTCCAAATATAAATTTATGTGAGCAATAATAAAAGAGACTCACATAACACCACCATTGTAGTATAAGGAAATTTCTTCAAAACGTCGTAAAGTGTCCCACGCGATTGGATCGTTACAGGTGATGATCTCTCACAGTATTTTTGTGTGACATTGAATTTCTCATATATATCGACATATGAGTTTCAAAATTAACTTTTATATATATATACACGCGCGCGTTTGAATCTATTATTTGGAGAACTTATGACATATATTTCCATATTTTTAAGTTAATATATCACTTTGTTTATCACGCAAAACAAAGAAAAACTTATTATATGCACTACAAGAAAAACTATTGCAGGTGCCACTAATTTTCTTTTTATTTGTCGTCGTCATCCCGTCACAATTTGGCTATGAACTTTTCCGTCGCCGGTGACAATTTTTGTTGTGCACTGATGTAGGCAGCATAACACAAAGCCGTTTGATATTGTTTCTTCACGGCCAATTACAACAGCACTTTAAGGTTTTTATTCTCTTTCATGCGTAATTAACAAAGTATCTGTGAACAGTTTAAGAAAGAAAAAACAAGAGGACAACCCATTCTAAAACATGGTTTTCTTTAACACATCTTCTCATAAATCTAGTGATCGGCATGCAGTGCTAGTGATCAATGAAGAAAGTCGCCATAGACTGATAAATTGTTAAAGATAAAGTACTCACCTCAAACTATTTTGAAATAAAGAAATTGATCCTTTTTTTGGAATTGATAATTTAGATCCAAAGATCCAAATATGCAGACACTCCCCATACCATGGTTCCCTTCTGTCCGTTCTTGAGTTGGGTCATAGGACGAGCAACTTTATTTGATTAAGGACCAGGACACGAAGTCCTGATACTACCCAGGTGCAAAGAACCTTGGAGGTGACTATAATGAGCAGAAATCTCACTCACAGGCCTAAATGACAACCAAACACCCCAACGTGACAGCAAGGAATTACTTGACGAATGGACAAGCTCAAAAGGGGAAGGAGGGCCAGAACCATGCTTTCAGAAAAGTAGCGGTTCGAATCCTATCTGAATTGCGAGATTAATTGACTAAACTGTGCCATAAGGGGTTGTTCTCCAAATAAGATGGGGTCAAGCTTTTAAGTTGTTTAAGTAGGTTGGCTGACAAGTCGGCAATAGGAGTACTCTGGGATAAAAACAAGTCAACAAAAGTGGAGCATATGACGATGCTACATGTTTTCATTTCGTGCATGGAAGTCCCCGGCAGAGGAAAGTGCCATAGGTGATGGAGCGTTTTGCTTCAACTCTAGAGAGGGGCACTAAAATTGTTTCTATTGGTTCACGCGTGGCATCTTGTATAGATGAAGAAAGATGACCCCTTGTTTCTTTTTTGTTAATCGACCTTTCTTTTTTCCTTTCTTTTCTTTTATGTTCCTTAATGACCAACAATTGGATTTCTTAATAACGATAACTCACCAATTTTTTGTTTTGATCATCAAAATATCTTTCCCTCAATTATCACCTCAGACTGTGCTAAATTGTTAACGAAAAAGCACTCACCTCATCCTGTGTTAGGAATTTGTATAATGTTTCCTATACTTGATTAAGTTTTGAGTTTGTTTATTTATATTCGATGATCATCTCTCTTATATATGTTTTTCATTTTAAAACGAAAAGATCGCTGCTTAGAGAATAAAAACGATTGCATTATCCAATTGATCTAAAGTAGCAAATAAAAAAAGAGAAAATATAAATGCACCATAGCAATGGCTAGCTGCAAATATTGATTTACATTCAATTATTAAGATAGATGGACACATAGAGATTTGGATTCTTATCATTCTCATTTTATTTTCTAAAACTAATTAAGCGTGTGGATGTATATTTAACATAATAGTATGCATAAAAATTTTGATTTGTTTGTTTATTCTCAAAATCACGAATTGAAAATTAAGTTACATGTGTGGTGTATATATAAACACAGAGGTACATACATATACATATTTTAGGTACATAATCTTTTAATACAATCATCTAGATGTAGCTATAAAATAATGAATGATACTTATTTAAGTTATACAACTACTAATTCTAATTATACATGCGTTTCAACCACAACGTAATTTATAAATGATAGAATAATTTAGTATTATTTTACAATTCCAAAAAAGAGAATTAATATAAAAATACAAATTGTCATGCCTCACAGGATTCATATATAAATTAAATAAATTTTGTACCACCAGTGCTTCAGTATTCAAGGTTAAAATTTAGTATGATAGTCCCATTTGCCTTGAAAACGATTTTCTTGTGTTTTTATCCCAGCTACTTTGCACTTTCAAATTAAATTCATTCCCTACCATACTAAAATATATGGCCAAATAATTAACGCTTTTTATTCAACAACCAAATTCAAAGATAGAGCAAAAAAAGCATAAAACTTATTTAAAAGTTGAGTCTATTTTGATTACTAATTTCATCAATCCATTACGGTTTAGCCACTAGTTGGGCCTTGACTTTAAAAAAGGGAAGAAAAGACGTCATCATTTGGCCTTGTAGGCCTGCATGACTGGGCTGCAATCATAAAGCCTATTTAGTGTTCCGAAAGTACAACGAAGAAAGCAATAAAATAACCCCTTGAAAACTTATGCTGCTATGTCAATTACGTAAAAGTTATTGTCCTATTAAATTTAAATTATTAGTTAATAAACGAAATATGATCCGGATCTTTATTATTTCTCATATAAACTAGGCATTGGTATGGAATCGGTCCAAGAGTCTCCGATGCCTAAGTCGGATTTCCCTTTTGGGAGAGGTTAAAGATGGAATATAGTGTGTAAAATGAAGTTACCTTGTTTGGATGAGTGAAAGTCCCATTTATAGTTTGTGGTTGGGGACACATGTCATGCTGGTTGAAACTGATCGGTGATCATCGGATATGAAGGGATGCTTATCAGAGGAGGAAGGGGGCTTCAGGTTGATCGGCGAAGGCCATTTTAGTGCTTTATGGCCGAGACGTGCTCGACCGCCTTAGCTATTACGGCCGATCCTATATCATTAGCCCCCATAATGGGGTCATCCCATATCGTGATGTTGCCAAATGCTTTCCCAATCATTAATTTGTATACTTAGGCATTTTCTTGCACTCTTGGCGGGTGCAACCAAGTTGTTTAGATTTCCCCTGTGTGCGTTTCACGATCCAATGCACTTGCTGCAGTAATGATGGCCTCGAAACTATGCGATTGAGATGCCATTTCAGCCACGTGTCTTCGCCTGATCGATGTGTCTACCCATTTTTTTTTAATTTCAAATCACCTCATTTATGAGGTATAAATAGAATTCCTCTCCCTCATTTCTTTCTTTCACTTTTCACATCATTATTTCCTGGTATTTCTCTCTGAGTTCAAAGGTTCTTTCCTTTACTTTGCCTTTTAAACTTTCCCTTCACTGCTTCCAAGGCCTCGCTGGTGCAGTAGTCTTTTGAAGTCATTCCCTTTAAGGAGTCGTCTTACTTCCGCCATCAAAAGTTTTTCATCTTCTTTCTCTAGGTATGCTTGCCTTGAACTTGTCCTTTTGTTTCTTTTTGAATCTACTCGGTTCGGTTGGCTCCCTGTTCTTTCTCTCTTTTTTTTTCCCCTTTTTGCGTTTGATGTCCGATAGCTTTAACCTTTTTGAGAATAAAAGGAAAGACTCTTCACCTCCTAGGCCTAATCCTGAAGATTTTAGGGTTTGAGTTTCCCTTGACTTTTTTGATATTTTTGATAACCTTAGTTCCCTTGAGAATCCCGTTGCCCACATCCCTGGTTCCTTCGAAAAGGCTTTGGCTTTAACTTTTGGCATCGATTTTGTGCTAAACCTCCCTAAAAAGGAACTTCATATGGTGGCTACAACCCTAGGCATGGAACCTGATTAGAGCGCCACCTTCAATGGTTTAGTTAAGAACCCTGGAATCCCCGTTTTCCAGGACTGGATCATTGAGATGAGTGAAGTAGCCTATGGTAGCGACCTTGTCGGCCCATTTCCTATGGAGAGAGATCGCTCATTGGGGGAAGATGAGGCCACAACATCTGATCGGAGGATGTCGATAACGGTGCCTGGGCTTCTACTGATGATGAGGATATAGAGGACACCTCTATGGAAAATGTCCTATGGAGGAACCTTAGTGGTAGTCGTGGTAGATGCCCTTTTTAACTATTTGGTCAGGGAGCCTGTCCTTGATTAAAGCATATTAGAGATCATTGCCCTTGTTGGGGGTGTTCCTGACGATTATGTAGTTAGGCTTCCCTCCCTTCATGAGTACGCCTACTAATTAGAGGATAGTGAGATAGCGAGATAGCGTTCTACGAGGACTTCTTTGCCATGGGCCTTAGGTTGCCCATTCCTAGATTTATGCAAGATTATCTAAATCACTACGACATCTGCCCTAGCCAGTTGTGCCAGGATAAAACTGTCCATCAATCTCTTCCGTTACTTGTTCCTTCTCGCTCAAAATCAGGAGAAGAGATGGTATTACATTGTTACGAGGAACTAGGAGATCCATGTCTCACAAGGGATGGCATTATCGGTACGCTTTTATGAGTTTCCCAAGTCCCTGGGGGTTAATTTAGAGTGGTGCCAGCTTGATATAAAATGGGAATCGGGAAAGAGCTCAACAAACCCCCAAAGCATACCCAAAAAGAGAGAGAGAGACCGATATCAGCAGCTTAGGGACATGGAGAGGGCGCTATTTCCCGATTATCAAGCCCTAGTTGGGTTAGAGCATCGGGTGCATCCAGAGTTTTTGCTTGGCCAATCGTTTATAATTGAAAACTTTTCTCATTAGCCTTTCATTGTTTTGTCGTATTATTACTTGTTATTGATTTTTGTTCTCTTGCTCCTCTTTTCCATAGGAATACCTGGTCATAAAAAATGCAACGTTAGCTATAAGCCCGCTATAGAGGGTAGGCTGCTCGGGATTCACTATCAACTAATCAAGGTGGCTGCCCTGATCAAGGAACCCTATAGGGGAGACATGATACTCTCACCAGAAGGCTCGCTCAGGGCATCATCATTTGCGAGGGCGGTTTCCCTTCTCGCCCTAACCCCAATCGTGATCAAGGGTCGAAATGTCTGATCGAGGAGGTGGTAGATGACGATAATGAGGAGGAAGCGCAACCTTGGCGTCGTGTTTGATTGTCAGGATGGGGCTGAGTCCTCAGGGGTTGCCGAGAACATGGGGGATTGTCTTCCTCTACCGCGTCACTCCCTCCGACCACAGCAGTTTCAGGCATCCTCGTATGGGATCTTAGGGGATCTAATGATCAATCTTGGGGCACCGGTTCGGAATATATTTGCTTAATCACTAGCACCAGGACTTTTGCTTTCTATTGCTCATTGGGGACGGCTAAAAATTAGGTAGATTTTCCATTTCTCTTAGAATTCATTCTTTTTACTAGCTTAATTAATTTTTTCTTTTGGTTATTGTCTGGTTTCTTGCCTGTAGCTAAGTGAGCTCTTGTCAGAGGCCTTTGAGCTCATCAAACCCTCTGGCCATAGAATGAATGAGCTGGTGAACCACTCCTTGGACGAGGCCACTAATTCTTCTAAGTTGGACAAACTCAAGAAAGAAATGGATAAGTTAAAGACATCCAAGGAGAATGCTTACTCAAGGCACTTCTCAAAGCTCCAAAGTTTGAAACAACATCATGTTGAGGAGTTGGAGAAGAAGGAGAAGGAATTGCAGGGGAAGGAGGGGCTAATCGACTCATTGAAAGCAATTGTCAATAATTAGTAATTGACCCTTAAGAAGGCACATAAAAAGGCGAAAAGGTTTCGCCTGGATGAAGAAGCCTTCAAGCTTTCCAGCTAATCAACCTTCGGCCACATTGCCCAATTGGAGGAGGAGCTCAAGAATGCCAAGGAAGCTACTATCGCAGACTTCAAGGTCGTGCATGAGTACCAATCTGAGCTCTTCGAGTAGGCGGCTATGTAGTTCGAGACTGGTATCAAGGAGGGCCTCAAAAAGGCCATTGAGCTATTGTGAAGGGGCCTACTTGTGCCCTTGGACTCTTCAGTCAATACGACTCTTTACGAGCCGATCCCTACTTCTATTTCCCTCGATGCCACTGATGGAGGCTCGGAAAGGATTTTTAATCCTCTGTTGACGGTATCTGAAGCTCCTGTTGATGCCGTAAAGGAATATAATGAGGTGGGCCTCTTGAACGTCGCTGATGCCTCAGCTCTACTCCTATTATTGATAGTGATGGTGTTATAGGGGTGAAAGATGTGCCAGGAGTCCAGGATGTGGCCCCCACTGCTTCGATTTATTTCTTTATTTGAAACTTTGTCTTTTTATGTAACTATGGTTGAACAACAATTTCTTCCTTTTGTTGAAAACAATGCTCTTCTAATATAACCCTTTTACGGTTGTTTATATATTTTTGCGTAACGTTGTACATATGATTATGTTGTCTTTTGAAATTTGCACAATTATGCGTTATATGAAATTTGTTATCTCCTTAGTATAGTGCCACTCGGGTGTGTGCAATGAGCAGTTCCCGATAAAAAGGATCGCTAAAGATTACATAATTTTGAAACGTAAATTTGTGAAATTACTCATATTTTCGGCATGGAATCATGGTCTATCATTTATTCATTGAACATATATTAAGTATATGAAATATTTTGTGAACTTGTCAGCACACATAATAATTTTTTAAATGTTCAAAGTTCTATGCACTCGAGGAGCACAGTCTAATAGGCTCTAGCCAACTTGAAGGTTCCTAGTAGTTGATGTTCATATGCATGATGCTTGCTTCTAACGTCTTCTTCTTCTTCTGCCGTGTGAGACACGGTAGTTGTTTGACTTCTTGTTCTAGCCATGTGAACTCAATGGGATTATCAACTCAATTTTCCCACAGACGACGTCAATCTGATCCTACAAAGAATCAAATAATCCTCCAATGATCTTCTCCAGTGAATGCTAACTTGCAAAAATAAGCAAACTAGGCATAGGTGTGGTACCGGTCGAAGAACCTCCTATGCCTAATCAGATTTGCTCTTTAGGAGACTTTAAAGATGAAATATACTGTGTAAAGTGAAGTTACCTTATTTCGGTAGGTGGAGGTCCTATTTATAGTTTGTGCCTGGAGACACGTGTCATGTTGATTGAAACTGATGAGTGATCATTGGATACGAAGGGATGCTTATAGAGGGGAAAGCCTTCGGGTTGGTCGGCGGGGTTTATTTCAGGCTTGATGGTCGGGACATGTCGGACTGCCTCAAGTGTTATGGCTGATCTCGTATCAGATAGATAGTTATAGATTAGAGTATAATTTGTGTGCTATATGGAGTAATGGTTATTTTTAATACTTTTATTTATTGATAATTGTTAATTATATTTTTATAATGTTATTATTATTATTATTAATATTATTTGTAGTATTATTAGTATTATTACTATTATTATAGTAATATAAATATATAGAAGAATTACCAATTGTCATTTTATTTTTTGAAGTATTTGTTGTACCATTATTTTGTCTTTCTTATGATCTTATTTGAATCTTCAAAATAATAAGGACTAACTTAAGAGAAACATTGGTACTTATGACATAATTTTCTTATTTGTTAGTGTTGATTATATTTGTAAAATCCACATCCAATAATATTTTATTATATAATGAGACTAATTCTGGTAAGTTTGTCAAATATTAAGGACTAATATAAATATGTCAAAATAATGAAAACTTTGACTATGTTTACAGGCTAACCTGACTATGCCCTTAAAATATTATAGATCAATTTAACTAGTTTAAAAGTCCTTAACATTTACTCATATTGTATACTAATTTGGACAACTTTGTTAAATATAAAGAACCAATATAATCTTTTTAATGTTAAAAACTAATGTGACTGTTTAGCGACTAATTTGATAATGTTTGTCAAATATTGTGGATTAATCTAAAAATTTTAAAATAATGAGTGCTTAATTGGAGAAAAATAACAATGTAAAGGGCTTAAAACATAATTTATACCTTCAAATTTAATAATTTTTTTCATCTTACACATCACCACTTACAAGAGTATAAAACTTAGCGTATGCTCTTTCTTACATTAACTCTTTTGTATGAGCCTGGCTCATAAGCGACCAAGGAAAAAAAGCACCATCTCCCCAATTACATTTTTAATTGCTTATAAATAATAAAAGTTGACCAGATATAGATAAGTGGCTGATATTATCTTCTCTAGGAGTGAAGTCTTGAGTTTGAATCCTATGGGGTGGAGGGGTTTCACCAAAAAAAACAAAAGAGATGACCAAATAAAAGGACATTTATATCCCTTAAAAACACAAGATAAAACTAAATCTATATACATATATATATACATATATATATGTATATGTATATATATATATGTGTGTGTGTATATATAAATATATATGTATATATCTATAGTAGATCATAAGTGAATCTTTTGGAATTCACAAATGAATTATATTTTAAGTATGAATTGATTGATTATTTAATTTTTTAATTAAAATTAATAATTTAATGATATCCACAAAGATAAAAATAATATAAATAAAATAAATAATAAATAATAAATTATTGTATAAGCTAACGATAAAATATCTATTGCCACATAATTATTGATATGACACTCTCATAATGTTAAAAAAAGTATTTTTTAATAGTAAATGTTAAATTTACTCGGATCTATAACTTACAAATGAATATTATTTTGAGAATTAATTGATTGAAAATTAAATTTCTAATTCTAATAATACATACACACACACACACACACACACACATATATATATATATATATAATAGATAAGAAATTATTTTTTAGAATTCACAAATGAATTTAATCTTAAGCATTAATTAATTGGCCATTTAATAAACTAATAATATGTATTCATAAAGATAAGAAAAAATAAAAAGAAAAATAATAAAAAATAAAATAGCCATACTATGTAAACGCTAACATAGCACTCTTACAATGCAAAAAAAAAAGTATAACTTTTATATACATATACTAGTAATTCCAACAATCATGCTTTGCAGGGGTCTATTTTTAATCAAGTTTTTAATTTATTTCTAAATTTAAGAATAATACCTAACTAAATTTTTTAATATAGATTACAACACCAAAGAAAAAGAAAATGCAAGAAAAAGCAAGGCTTGAGTATACTCAATCATCACAAGACTTTCAACACTTTATTATAATATTGATAGTCTTTTAGTGCAAATCTCCCAAAATACAACTATTCACACTCTAGCAACTGTAGCCTACCAAATTTCAAAACTAATAATACTATGATTTTCTTGACATAAATTAAACTTAAATGAAAATGCTAATGCATAAAGAATTAAATTGTGTGATAAACAATGTAAATTAAGACTTTATATATAAAAGGAACGGAACACTTTCTGATCAAACATAATTACACCCAATCTTAGAGCTTTAATTAGCTAAGACAGATAAGCATTATATGGCAATAAAAGTAAGCTCAAACTTTTTATGTAAAAACAATTTGTCACCTTAATAATATCAATCTAAAAAAAAACCAATATGTGAAAATAAGGTTATAAAAGACAAAACTGAAATCATAATTTCAGTACAAAATAATGACAATCAAAGGGACATTTTCTGTCAATAATGAGTAAAAAAATTGAAAAGTATATAAGAGACACAAAAAGTCACATTAAAATCATCCTTTTTTTTTTTTTTTTGTAGTAGTAGCTCTTTAAACTACGAAATTAACAAACTAAAATAGGCTAACACTCTTATCTTATAAAGTTCTTTGATTCTTTTCCATGTCTTGAAATGCTAGAAGAACAAATCTTATACAGACTGAAAATGCAAACCTTAAGCCATGAAAAATTAAATAACCGTTAAAGCTCTCATCATGAGTGGGAAAAGCAAGAATCACAAAATGCAAAAAATACTTGAATTTGGTAGAGCAAAGGACATGCATCTTAATTCCTTGTGTTACGAAGAATAATGAAAAAAATTAAAATATAATTGCTAACAATAATAAAAAAGAAATAACAACCTGTTTGGCTAAGCTTATTTAGGGTTTATACGCTGCAAATATTAAAAAACATATGAAGGGGTGCTTTTTTTAGCAGTTATAAGCTGGAAAATAAGTAGAGCCAAATAGGCTCTAATCAAAAAAAAAAAAAAAAAAAAAAATATATATATATATATATATATATATATATATATATATATATATATATATATATATATATATATATAACTTCAGCTTTATTTTTAATATGAGTTAAACCAACTTTACCAATTATTTATCTTAGTATTGATCTTTCAACTTTATAATTTTGCATTCACTGCTCACTAATAAATTGATAATTACTATATGTTATAATTTCTTTTCTTTTTTGTCTTCCTTTTCATTTAATTATATTAACCAAGTATTATGGCATCTTTAATATGCAATTTAAATGATGTAATAATTCTTTTCTATATTTAAATATTAATGAATATTGCATTTGCAAGAGGACTCTCTCTTTTATAAACTTATGTGGTATTTAAATATGAGCTTATATGGCATTCAAAGTGGAGTTTATGTGGTATCCAAAGAGAAGCTTGTGTGACTTCTAAAGAAAAGCTTTTGTAGCATTCAAAGAGCTTCTAAGTTCTCTTAAGTATAACTTTATATTATTATTATTATTATTATTATTATTATTATTATTATTATTATTATTATATAGATATAAACGGTTTGCGTGACTTGTCCTGTTAACAAAGTACTATGTTAGCAAATAAAGCGTTGACTACGAGCTTGTTCGACAAATTTAGTTGTTGGGTTATGTTGTATTTTAGCTATTAGTTGATAGCTGTTTAACTAGCTGATTGAATTAAATTTGTTCGGTAAAATTA
The DNA here is from genome assembly GCA_028554755.1 of Cordia subcordata. Taxonomy (NCBI): domain Eukaryota; kingdom Viridiplantae; phylum Streptophyta; class Magnoliopsida; order Boraginales; family Cordiaceae; genus Cordia; species Cordia subcordata. Next base: position 28,534,989 of record JAPTOF010000002.1, on the reverse strand, counting down.
GGTGTTAGATTAGCTTGTGAGTGTAAAATGACGTAAAAGAACATTGATATCATGTTATTATTATTATTATTGTTGTTGTTGTTATGATAATTATAATTATTATTACTATTATAGGAATATGATAATATATTTCATAATTAAATATTTATTTTTATAATCATATTTTAATATTAAATTATAACTAATGTTATAAAAATTAATTTTAATAGGTTCAAAATTATTTTGTAAAAAAATACTAATAAAACATAAACTTTTAGTAATGTCGATTATATATAATTTAAAATTTATTTTTATACAATCTCTTATTTATATTTGTGAAAAAAAAGGTAAAAACATAAAGAGAAATTGGAGAAAGAATAGAAAAACCAAAAAAAAAAAATTGCAAAAAACATGAAAAGCTAAAATTTTTAACTTTTGAAAAACGCTAATTGAAATGCTTAAAGCTATTTGAAACGTTACTTTATCGAACAACAATAATTTAGAAAAATATTATTTTAACTGTGCAAAACACTAAAAGTTATTGGAAAAGCTATTGCCGAACACGTACTACATGCCCTCACTATGATATTATCTAAATCAAGTTTCCAACAATCTGGTGCAAAAAGAGAAAAAAATTATTTATCCATTACTTAATTTATTTTATTCAAACTCTTTTAGTTATTTTTATAATTAAAAATTTTTGGCCTCTATTCAAAATTAGATATTGAGATTTTACTTTTTAATAATCAAGTAGATAGATTCCACATTTCTAATATAAATGTATTTCTATACTTTAAACATAAAAAAGAAAAATAAAATTCTTTTTAGAATGAATATGTGACTTTCTATGTATATAGTTGTTATTGAATGATTATAAATATAAGTTTGTATTGCTTTTAATATTAACATCTATAAAAATAATAAATAGTTAATATTTTATTAAATACTAATGTGCTTTAGTCTCTATTTCACCCTACATTTGGATTAATTCTATTTTTCTTGTAACCCCTATATAAAATTTTGTCGAACAAAACATGTCCAATTTCAAATCATTTATTAGTTAATTTGTTCAAGAATAGGTAAATAACTAATTTGATTTTTTATTAATCAATTATTTTTAAGACCTATTATTTTCATAGAATAAAAAGCACCATCACCCCATATAGTTTAAACAAATAACACCAACATCTCCTGTGGTTTTTTAAGTAGCTAAAAACCCCTTATAATTTTATAAAATAAAGTTGACACACATCAACAATTAAGCAAACGGTTAGTTTTAACTAGTATTAGGTAGCACTTACATGGATGATTGTTGTTTATTATAAAAATAGACTAAATTACCCTTAAAAATAAAGATAAAATTGCTGGAAATTCATTTTCACCATTCGCTTCCACTTATTGGAGCGAGTAGCAACTGCTTTGTTCTTTTCCACCTGAGGTGTACGATTGTTACAACAATCAAGCATGTCAATAATTATTTATTGTTTTCCTCTTTTTTTTAAGTGTAAATTTATTTTGTTTAACCAAAAGCTTAAAAAAAACTCAAATTTAAACTAAAATAAATTTAAACTAAAAAAAAAAAAGGAAAACAACAAAGAATTATGAGCATCCTGATTGTTGTAACAATCATACACCCCAAGTGGAAAAAAACAAAGCAACTACTATTTGCTCAAAATGAGTGGAAGAAAATGGCAAAATAGGTTTCCAGGAATTTTATTTTCATTTTTAAGAATTATTTAGCTAATTTCGACAATAAACAATAATCATCCATGCATGTGTTGCCCAATACGAATTAAAACTAACGGTCTACTTAATGGTCAAGGTGTGTCAACTTCATTTTATAAAGTATAGGGGGTTTTCAGTTACTTAAAAAATTATGGGGCATCAGTATTATTTTTTAAAACTACAAAGAACGATGGTGCATGTCATTCTATTTTTATAATAAATTAATATTAGCACTAGACAGTTATATCTTCACTTAACATATAAATATATTTTTCCCAAAGTTATTTTTACATTTTCTTTTGAAAATTATGTCATGCATTGCACGTGTGTAGATCTAGTTAAAACATAAAGAAAACATAGATCATGTACTGCTTTGCGCCACTATCCAAAGAGACACAATAGATTAAGGCTCAAAAATAGGATTTTTGAAGAGTAATAGGATTTTTGAACTTAAAACTCTAAAAATACATGAAACTTAGCTATCCACACCGTCTTGCGTGCAACACTTCAAACTCAATAATAGAAAATTTGACCAACTATTTAAAAAAAATTTAAGGAGAAATGTCAGACTTTTTCTTCTTTTTGCATTTCTGTAACAAATCAATCAATTGTTATTAGAAACTTGAGCAAATTGCATATTACCCCCTTGTACTATGACCTATGTTCACTATATCTCCTATAATATCAAAATTAGCTAGTTAACCTCTGAAGTTTTTAAAAGTATACAAAATATCTCCTGCCGTCATATATTTGAGGGGGTATTTTGCACATTTTCAAAAACTTCAAAGGGGTATTTTGCACACTTTTAAGAACTTCAAGAGGATAATTAGCTAGTTTTGATACTATAAGGGATATGATATACATAGGTTAGAGTACAAGGGAGTAATTAGCTAATTTTGATACTATAGAGAAATATGATACACATAGGTCAAAGTATAAAGGGATAATATGTAATTTACTCTAAAAACTTAGAACTTGCAAAATGAACACTTAAAACATTGCAAAAAGAAAAAAGGACTAAATATCATTAGCATTTATCTAAAGAAATTTGTCATTAAAAAATAGAGATAAAGAAACACAAATTGCACGAACGTAACGTAACTAGTATATCTCACATCTAGTTTGAACCTAAAATGAGATGTCAAAAGTTCTTAACACATTTTTCTAGACTTTTAAAACAATAGGGACTAATTTAAAAAATTAAAATAATAATAGGGATTTGAAGTGAAAGCAATCTTTTTTTGGTCCATTTCTTTGCAAAAAGCATACATTATTTTTAGCTCCAATTTTGTTCAAGTCGATTTTATAGGCCTGCATGGTGAGATGATGATGATTGCTGTTCAGTGAGGAAAAAGGTTAGGGCTTGGTTTTAGGTGGTGAGGTGACCAAAAGTGGGCTGGGCGATCGGGTTTTGCTCTCTCTGGAGAGTAATTTTTGTTATTGAATGACTTAAAATTCGTAATGACAACTCCAGTAGCTTCGATACAGTTTGCACAACAATGACAGCCTTCAGATTTGAAATTATAATCAAGACACACTGTTACTGCCAAGTGTATATATGGGACGATCTAAACCCTGCTCTCTTTAAGTTATCTTGATTTGCATAATTAGCAAGTTAATATCGAAAAGAGTTTTGGCTGCCAAGCAAAAGCAAAACCATTTTAATTTCTCGAGTACCCTGGCAATCTACATATATTTGAACGGTCCATAATTCTCCTCTGTAGTTGCACGAGACTTCAAATCCTCATCAAATGCTGCAAAAGATGTAAGCCTTTTAACACAGATTTTGGCCTCAGAGGCTATGTATACATACATACATACATACACACCCATACAGTTTCTCATTTTGAATCTGTAAAATCAGAATTTCAATCAAATCATATATCGCAGTATGTATGTATATATGTTAGCTTACCAAAGCAATAATGAGTAGCTGGTCTAAGATGATGATCAACCATACTAGGGCTAAGACATGGCCCAGGCTCTTACAGGAAGAAGTAGTGGGGATTTTCCGCAATGGGTAAAAGCCTAATGGAACGACGCTGTGTGAAGATAAAAGGCCTATGAGTCATGCACCTCTTTTCCTAGAGAAGAAACAATGACGGTATCTGGGGACTAAGCATTGGCTAACTTTATGCCAACAGTCGCAGTAATACAGATGCAAGCGTTGTTTGGAATGATTGAGCGTAAAGCGTATACATATCTATATAGTTGTGACAAGGAAAATCCAGTTAGGAAAACCCGACCATCGAAACTAGTTACAGAAAGTAACCAACTTAACTAATTCGATAACTTTCAACTTACCAAAGTGTAACTATTTAAAAGGAGTGATTTTTGGAAAAATAGGCACCAATTTGAGCAAATGAACAAACATTGAGAATTATCTTTGAAATGTATATTTCCGTTATTTAAGAAAATATGTACTTCTACTTCTACAAATAGCAGGATATGTTTCTTATGGTACAAAATTTATTGCACTAACACCAACATGTTTACACCTACTTTTGTGAAAAGAATAGGAGAATAGCTTTGGAATTCAAAATATCATTTCAATCATAATATTAAAAACGTAATTAGCAGAATTTAACAGTTGCGGAATATTTATATTATGATATAATAATTACATTATCAATTTATAATCATTAAATTTTGACAGCGATATTATGAGTTGATCTATTTAACCTAATTCGGGCAAACCTACGCAAGTATGAGTATGGTGGTCCTGTGAGAGCTAAGGTTTTGTCTCGCCACTGGAGATGAAAGTGACTGACGTTGCTCTTTTTTCTTTTTTATCGTTTTCTTTATTATTAGTGAGGTTAAAATCAATTACACTATTATTTTTAGTTAAAATACCATTTTTTTTTATCATTCTGATACAAAATTTAAAAAAAGATTACAACCTCGTCTACCATTACAAACCAAAATATTTTTGACATCTTTCAATGATTAACCAACATAATCAGTACAAATCTAACTTTCAGGAGTCAAAAACACTATTCACTTTCACTGTTATGGAGAGGCCTTTCCATGTAGATGTGAACACTTAGATCACGTCTTTTATGTATAGTCGTTTTTCACGATTTCCATCTGTTTCAATTTGAAACAAAACGACAGAATAGGTTCGAAAAAAAACATGTTTGTTCTCATCCGAATATTATCATATTTACGTTTTGGAAAGGAACAAGAATAACTAGCTAGACCTCTGGATTAGGCTCTAACAAGCAATGTCCGAAAGAATGAGGTAGACTTGTAGCGCCAATCTGAAATGTTTTTCCAACGAGTAAAGTTGACAAATAAGCTCTATTGTCCGTAAAAAGAGTACCAATTTAATTTTTATTATTTTAAAAATAATTTATTTGCTCCTTTTGTTTGCATAATCTAGTTAGCTAGCGGAGGAGATGAAAGCTACCAGCCTTGTAATTGAAACAGACTCACAATTATTATTCAATTGGGTGACGAGACAAGCAGCTTCAGCGGAAGTGATGCTACCACTATTTGACGAATGTAAAAGAAGATGTGTATAAGGAAGCGAATCAGCATCCAAATTAGATAGTGAATTTCGAAATTGCACTCCTTATTGACATGCACAAACTTAAACACCCGCCAAAACTACTCAAACTAGTTCTTAAGAAAGATATAAGAGGAGTTTCTTCTCATAGATTGGTTTCTATTTGATTCTTTTGACTTAGCCTCCTTTCAAAAAAAAAAAAATTATTAATTTAGTTGTGAACAAGGTTAATTTTATTCATATTTTGGCTCTTAAGAGATGCTCACATACTCCAAAAAAGGAAAAAGAAGAAAGATACACATAAAACTGGCACATGACCAATTGACGAGGATAAAATTGACACTCTTACTAATAATTAAAAACTAAGTTGGTCACTTTTATAGTTGGCACTTTTTGAAAATATAAAAAACTCAAGTCCGATCATTTTTTAGATAATGAGGACCAAGTTGAAACTTTAAAAAAGATAAAAAATAGTATTTGTGAAATTTTACCTTATAGTGGATAAAAATACTATTTCTTTTTAGTAAGAATTGATTTACTTTGTTATGTAAAATATTATACTTTCAAATAAGTAAAAATAATTACTCTAAGTTAGTAGGACCTCCAAACTATTGGACTTAAATTTATCTTAAAATATATTATAAATTGAGTCCAATAGTTAGGGGTCTTCAAAACTATGAGTCTAACCTATTCAAAATTTACCATACATTGATTGATTGAATGATTCGAAAAATAAATATATGTGGTTAGTAACCAATCTTTTTTCGAAAATAAATATACTAGTTTGATTACCCATCTTTTATAATCAATTTCAAATTGACAAGTTAAAATTCTATACTATATCAAACACTTAATAATAATATCCATTCACCGTAGTATACACATCCTTCCTTTAGCAATGAAGCCAAGCGGAGTTTTCTTTTTTTTTTTTTCCCTTTTTTCTTGCCCTTCTTTTTTCTTTTTTGTTTGAAAGTTTGGTGGAGTTTCTCACATCAAGTCATTTCAATCAAAATCAGGTTCCACTTTGTGACAATGCCACAAACAACGAGTTTTTGTAACATGTCTTCCATCACTTTCATAAGTCTAAAAAATGTTCCGAATGTTTGTCGTGAAATATTTTATTGAGATATATATATTTTTTTCCATTTTTCGTTGTTTGGTAATGAAAATCAATCAATTAGGAAAAGTAAGAAAATTTTAGTTGGAAATAAAAGGAAATACTTTTAATTGTCAAAGAATATAAAATTATTTCTTGCAAAGTAAAATTCTTTTTATATGCTTTCTAGTCTCTTTCTCTCACTTCTCCTTAACTGCTTTGCGACTTTAGTTATATGAAATGGTTTAGTTCACATTAATTACACTTTTACTTATCTTTCTATTCTATATTCTTCGTTCATATTACACGCCAGTAAACTCACATTCAGTATTCATATAATGTTGACTGTAAGTTATATTTGATTTTATTACTTTTCGTTTTTATTCATAATTATTCAAATTATATATCATCTTTTCAATTTTATATGACACAACGAAGGTGGGGGTTCTGGGAACAATTTAAGTAGTTGAAATTATTTTTTTAAAACGATAATTTTTATTTGGGTATTGTAAAGGTCGAGGATTAAAGGGTGTTTTAAACAAAATGATGAAGGCGGGTGATGTGGTGGTGGTGCATGTGCATGCCCTCTCCGATTACGTCATGCAAAACGCGTTGCTACTCTAACCCTGAACCTGCCACTTGGTTCATATCTCTATATATATTCTCAACTCCTCCGCCTTTGTTATTTCTCTCTCTCGCTCTCTGCCCATCTTGTTTTCCAGGTTGCTTTTAATTATCTATAATCTATACTGGGATTTTGCCTGGCGTTTTAAGATAAGCAGATTAAAGATTCTTTTATTCCACCCTTTTACAGGCTTTTGAGTCAATTACAGCACCACCGTGACACGTGTTTCTTTTCTTTTCTGGTAATCTTTCTCTTTAAATCGCTTTAAAAACATGGATTTTCTTCTTTTTTTTTCACTGTTTGCATGTTTTGTATATAGGTATTTGTTTTGGTTTGTGTTGATTTTGAGTGTGATTTGCGAGCTGCAACTTTGTTCTCGCTGACAAGAATTTGAGCATGGTTGGCTCTGATTATTTTGCTGCTTATAAGCTTCTAAAAAAACTTTTTTTCACGTACTTTTTATTATTTTACGTGTCTTTTACTATTTACATCGTATAAGCCCCAAACAAGCTTGGCCAAGCAGGCTCTGTCTGCTGCACTTTTGCGTGTCAATTATTTTTAGCTTGAAAAGATTGACTCTCTCATCTTAATTGACACATTTATGCTGATAGGACTTGCAACGACCTAATCGTATACTTTATAAATGCCGCCAAGACTATCAATTTGTCATCCATTTTCGCATTCTTTTCAATTATTGGTAGTTTTCATTAATAACGTTATAACGTTACAAGCATCAATCTTTTTGTGGGGGAGTGGCATTTGCACCGGAAATTACGAAGAATTCAGTTTTCAGGCAAAAAGCAGCTTGCTTTCTGAAAAGATTATTCCATTTGCCAAGTGACTTTCCATGATGATGTCTAACTGATTCTAACAACTAGTGCAATATAACTTTCTTGGGTTCTTATCTGTTGTATAATCCATGTCAATCTATATGTTTAATATAGAACTCATACAAGATCAGCAGGTATCCCACGTGCTTAGCCTAGAGTTGACAATCTTGTACTCATACTGCTAGTGCAATTTCATGCTGTTCAAAGATTTTTTGTTCTGTCTGTTTAGGTGATATAAATCCAAGCCAAAAGCCTCAGGTTGGAACTTCAATTAGAGGGTGTTAGCATTACCATATATCCAAGGAAGAAAAGGTCAGAAATGGGGTTTCTTGATCTCTTTGTCGCAGCATCAACCCCAGTCCTGAAAGTGCTTTTGGTGACTGCTCTTGGCTTATTTCTTGCGCTAGATCGCATAAATCTATTGGGGCACGATGCGAGGAAGCATTTGAATAATGTCAGTCTCTTTCTTATGGTGCTTGTTAATTTTTGAATTATTGTACCAAGAATAAACTTACTGTTAAGTCATATATGTATGAGTGTAGTGCTGGAAAGTCCTGAAACTGTGCCAGTTGACACATGAACTTTGATAGTGTAGTGTACTCTAGTGAATTGCCTTTGATCGGCCATTGTGTCCAAGACAGAACCAAGTGATAATCAGCGGAATTCAATGTTTTTGAAATATTAATTTCCTAGCTTTATAAGGGCAATTGCTGATGTAGTATCTTGAGGGTGATTTACACAAGTTGAATAGATAACATACTGCAGCTTTGGCATATGAAGAATCCTGAGGTGCCAACCTAAAACCAATTGGTGCTAAGTGGAGCAGCCCAAGATCTTATCAGATGGTCTTGAATAGTTTGAATTTTTTATGTGAGTGGAATAATACTCTAACAACAGACATTGTGCTAGAAGTAGTTTTGTTACAATAGGAGGTGTAGATATTACAGCAGTATTAGGAGATGCTTGTGCAGGTTTTGGTGGTTTGAGACTGTGTCAATGTAATCCTGACTGCAAAACTCGAGAAGTTTCCAAACTTTAGGAGAATAAGTTTTCTTTTCTCTCGGCTGTGTGAATAACTAAATGCTTATTTTCTGTGAACAGATTGTCTTTTATGTATTCAATCCAGCACTTGTCTCCAGTAACCTAGCCAAAACCATAACATTTGAAAGCATGGCTGAATTGTGAGTACTGTTTAAATGTTGCCGTTCAGTATTGCAATGCCCTTCTTTATCCTGTTATCATCCTTTCCCCTTTTACTGTAACTCTACTTAAATTTACAGGTGGTTCATGCCTTTCAATATTCTTGTGACATTTATTATTGGATCAGTTCTTGGATGGACCGTTATTGAAATTACAAGAGCCCCTGCTCATTTACGTGGACTTGTAATAGGTTGTTGTGCTGCAGGTAAGTGACAATGCTTGAGTCTTTCGTTCAGGTTACGCTTGATACGAGAATTCTTAATGCTTTCTACAGCTATCGTTTTCTTTCATTCAGGTTACTCTTGATACGAGAATTCATAATGCTTTCTACTGCTATCGTTTTTCCTTTTTCTGTTTTTATGACTTCTCACCATTCTCATGGTCTTGTTCATTTTCTAAGTAGAGCTCATAAAACAGTGCAGTGGAATAGACAAGCGGATAAAATTGGCTAGTTGGATGGGCAGGGGAACAATATGTATGCTATCTGACTTCTCAAACATAATGGTGGACAAATTTTTAAGAACTGACAACTCTCTTATTTATATCGTTTAAGATGATTGTTACGATAATTATGTCATGAATAGATTAGGCTGGACTTTGAGTGCATGTAACTTAAGGAAATCCAATAATTTTTCAGAGGAACTACGATAATCTTTTGGAACACTAAGCTAGAGCCTGGTTGCTATGGAACGCAAAAATCAGGGAAAGCTACAGATGCATAACTCCGCTTCCTAGAAAGTGATTTTTGTAATGTGAAGGAAGAAAAAGAGTACGTCAAATTATTTATGAGATGTATAGGGGTTATATTCAATCTTCTGCTAGTGTGGCAAAGCAGGTGAATGCAACATTCAGTTTCATGATAATTCTTCTCATTCTAGATGTTCAGAGCTGTCTTCGGATATCATTGCGTTGCTTCAGACTAGATATTGAATGGATGTTCATCATGAACATGAAAGTGACAATTTCTTTTTGGGATATAACAGGAAACTTGGGAAACATGCTTCTGATTATTATACCAGCAATCTGCAAAGAGCAAGGAAGTCCATTTGGTGACCCTGATGCTTGTCATTTATATGGAATGGCCTATGCTTCGCTTTCAATGGCGGTATGTTTGAGTATTAAATTAAGGGTCAAGAACACTTGTCGACATGATTGACCTCTATGGTAGAGATGTGTAGTGAGAGGAATGTAGAACACAATTACATCAAGTTTTGTAGTGGCAAAAAACTGAAAGTCATCATCCTGGAGTTGTTAGTGAAAGGAAAATCAGAGTAGGGACTTTGTTGCCTACACAATGACACTTAGGAACAGGCTTTCTTGACTAGATATTTACTTAGAAATTCAATCAGTACCTCTTGACTTTTTCTCCACAGGAATTATAATACAATGTTGCCTGTTGCTTGTTTTGGTTCCAGATAGGTGCCATCTATTTATGGTCTTATGTCTACAATATTGTCCGTATATCTTCAAGTAAGAACTCAAAGGAAGTTGAAATAAGTGAATCCTCCGTTGGGAAGTCTTCAAGAGAAAGCTCCAGCACTGGGCATTACAAAGAGCCATTACTTAATTCAAATGATTCAATAGTACCAGAGGAACATCCAGATCAATTTGCACTGCCACAGACTAGGTTTGAGGACAAGTCTCAGGTGTTTACTTCTACATCTACTTTTCAGTTTTCTAATTTTCCCTTAGTAATTACACATCTAGAAATATGATGCTAAACTGCTTGAGACATTATAAACATCCAATATGCTGCCAAGGGAAAAGCCACTCGTGTGTACTTATTCACTTATTGATCCTTTGGTTAATACTTTGTGTTCATATGAGGACACTAATTTGCTGGAATAACAAGAAAGGAGATCACCACCTAATATAAGTAGCGATTTGTTAGGTTTATATTTCTTTTTGTCACCCCACTTAGATCATTTGGAAAACTCAAAAAGCATCTTAAATAAGTTTTTGGTTTGTTAATCTTAATTTACATGATATGAGAGTTTGATTTGAAATCATAGCATAAACATATCCAAATCACTTATTGTGTCCACGAAATAGTTTGGAATGCAAATTCAAACTTTCAATTCATTATACCATATTATGGATTCATTATACATTTTGAAATTGATGAGGGGGTTAGTTATCCTAGTCACTTTGGCCTGGCATACAACAGATAAGAATTGTTTATCTGATTAAAATAAGACAGGAAATAATGTCTGAAGTTTTTCATTCTAGTCAGGACGAGGAAACTAAGTTAGGAAAAACAGAAGAATTTGTCCTTTATATACTTGCGTTCGAGACTTCAACTGCATTTCTTGTTTCCCTGGGTTTTTCCACCTCCCGCTGCTGCTGCTTGCACAAGGCAGCCATTCAATCCAGTAGTGGAACAAAGTCCTTCAGAGAGTTCTGTCTAGTAAGAAGAAGACAGAAAGAAATAAAAAGAGTTGGGGAATCAGAATCACATGTCAAAAGGCTTCCTATGTTTATCTGTGCTAGAATGATACACGCATAGGATTACCATAATAGTCGCCCTTACAAGAATATCATCTTGTTGTCAACAGTATGCTTTGCAACAAAAATATATACTCTTTCTGTGAATGGGTCTAAAGTTAAAATATGATTTATATCCTCCAATTAGCTGATTGAGATGAGACTGTTAATTTGAGAAGGATGTATCAACTCCTCCAAAATGTATCACCTTCTTGTTACCATCTGATGATATCAGCTCACACATCGTGGAGTTTACTCAACTTTGTTTAATGATTCTCCAATTTCCTATTTTTAATATTTGCAGTTTGTCAAGTTCAGCTCCTATTTCTTTTCTGAACCAAAAAATTTGTCAGAATTGAGTCTTGGTCTCTATCTCTTTTATGAAGGTATCTATTCCAAGCAAAATTAAGCATCGTTTCATGATGGTCCTGAATCATTTGAACCTGAAGAGGCTATTTGCCCCTTCAACTACTGGTGCGGTAAGAAGTGCTTATTCTCTACTCGTAACTGGTTTTTTTCAACCCAATAAATTGCTAATAAGGAATATGATTAAAGAAATAGTTCACTGGGAAAAGACTATATTGGAGTTAACACCTCATCTAAAAAATTAAGCTTGTAGAGAGGATATTAGTTTATTTATTTATTATGTTAACACGCCCCCTCACATGCAGCGTGATTTATTTAGAGCTTGCACGTAGACAATTTAATTAAATGGGTGGCGTTAAGAATCGAACTTGTGCCGTTTGGCTTCCAAGCTCTGATACCATCTCAGAGTTACCACCTCATCTAAAAGCTTAAGCTTGTGAGGATATTAGTTTATTTATTTATTATGTTAACAGACTATTTGGCCCAGTTAAGTTGCCATACCCATAGACCAAATCCAGTTCTGTGTTGGGCTCTTGGTTGGATATGATTAAGAATTACACTGACTTATTCACATTATTATACAGATTGCTGGTTTTATAGTTGGACTTGTGCCTCAAATCAGAAAGTTAATGATTGGTGATTCAGCTCCTCTTCATGTTATCCAAGATGCTGCCATTCTACTAGGGTACTGAAGCCAACCCATACTTTTTTTGAGTGCTAGTGTTAACTGTTTATAAGATATCTCATTTTGCAAAAGTCATTCAACCAATTCTCATGGCAATCAAGTGTGTACTTTACTGAAATAAGTACAGGGGTTGATGCATGTAAAGTCGCAATTTGTATGTAAGATGTGAATTCTAGTGGTGATAATCCGAGTGACAGACTTCCCTGCCACTCCAAAAATATAAGAGTGCATATCTTAGTCTTCTAGCTCTCCTATAATTTATTAGCATATCTAAATCTCTGTGTTACGGGCATATGAATTTGTGAAAAATTGCATGTAATGCTTCAATCTTATGCATCGCGTATAGCAGGTTTTAGAGCATTTTTAAGTACAATTCGCAGCTGACATGAAGTAGTCGTTGTTAATCTAGGAAGTAGTTTAAAAATCTAATAATTATTTTGAAGAACATAGTGCAACTGGATTGGAAGGACTCAAGGAATTTATGTATTTAGAATCTCATAAATATCGTTCAGATGCATTTTTGAGCTTTGCAAAATGCTGAAAGCTAGATGGGAGGGGCACTGTTTTGTTCTGAGATTTTGTGCCTGAACATACAATAGATTAATGGTTGCTTCTCTCCAGGATTAGTCGTCTTCGGTTTACAAGGAAGACAATCACATTAATATACATACCATGACGTACATGCTCCCCCAGAACTATATTCGCCCCCAACTTTAGCCACGGTGGACTTCTAATTTGGCAGCACTTGACAAAAAGATAATCGTACTCAAAATTATCTTGCTTAATTAGAACAAGAGAGAAGGAGATATAAATACCTGGTGGTTCGTAAGTTTGCTCTAGTTAAGCTGCTGCTCCCCCTTCTCCTTCAGGTCTGGGTAGCTCATTTTTCCTAGTCTGGGTAACTCATTTTTCCTATGTACTGATTGCTGACATTGGTGATGTTACTCTCAGATTCTTATATGTACACGTAAAAGTAGTTTCTGTGTTTGTTTTGCTAGTTGCCTGGTTGCAGTACTAAATAACTATAGCTTCTTACTTTTTCTCCTTGACTGTTGTAGAGATGGAGCCATTCCAGCTCTCACATTAATTCTTGGAGGAAATCTGTTAAAAGGTAGGAAGTGTTGGATATTCTCCTAATATGGCTAATAAGTAATGTAGCTTCTTACAAGAAAATGAAAGAAAAGAATAATGAACGCATAACCCCTTAATTGCTCAACATTCAATGCTTTCAGGTTTAAACGGCTCAGGAATTCGAAAATCCCTTGTTGCTGGCATTGTCATTGTTCGGTATGTTGCCCTGCCTTTGGTTGGGATTGCCGTTGTTAAAGGAGCACTCAAATTTGGTTTTGTGCCAAACAATCCACTTTACGAATTTGTCCTTTTGCTTCAGTTTGCACTACCTCCTGCTATGAACATAGGTGTGTTTCAGCCACAAGTGCACATCCTGTGTTTATCTGGCCGCCGGTCATTCAACATTTCTCTTCAGAATCTGTCGTTCTAGTTTTCATGTTAGGGAGGAATTTCTTCCGTGTACAAGAGTCTGAACACTAACTTGATCATATCCCCAATACAGTGACAAGTTGTTTATTACTTGGCAGGCACCATAACTCAATTGTTTGGGGCTGGAGAGAGTGAATGTTCTGTCATTATGTTATGGACGTACGCCTTGGCTTCACTATCCCTTACATTCTGGTCAACATTCTACATGTGGCTGGTGTCTTGACTTCATTTTCTTCATGGCGGGTGGGGAAAGACGGGGCTCAGGGTGATGGAGAAAGTTGCACTAGAGTAACAAGAATGATACTCGCGTCCTGCCCACATTTCAACTATTGTCAAAGGTGTCCCTCTGCCCACATATTTCAGCGATGATGCAAGGTGTCCTTCGTTTGTTGCATATATGCTGACGCACAACAGCCTTCAAGGCTCCTTCTGCATCTTGCTTCTCTTCTACGCATTAGTCATCCTCTCCTCCAGTAGAGTTTTAATCACGTCAAGTACAAGTACATAAAAATCATGTCACTCGCATGCACGAGTGGCCCTTCATATTTTCAGAAGAAAAAGAGGATATTACTAGACTTATTTTGTTTCTTGTAGATGAGGAGAAGTTAATGCAAGGATTTAATGTAGCTCAATTGCTCTCTTGACTTATCTCATATCTATTTGTCATGGATGTTGATAACAAAAACACGCTGCTATTACTTATATAAACTTGTGGAAGTGAAATCAGTCATGGCTCTGTCACAGCTTTCAACACATCAAAATCTTTGACAGTCAACCTGAGCAAATTTGAAGCAGAACATATGTTCTAGGCATCATGACCAAATTAATGCTCGAGAAAAGCAATAAGAGCAGTTACAGACTATCGCAAACCTAAAATCAAACTATTGTTTTCGAGTCAATGTTCACAGATAAGTCTTGTCCAGATCATCAATGGTGTTCACAGATAGGTCTTGTCCAGATCATCGAAATAAGGGTGTTCCATCGTTTTCTTAGCCGAAATCCGTTTTGCAGGTTCATACTGGAGCATCTCCTGCAGAAACACAAACATGTATCAGTTGTAGGTTTGGTTTGTGATTCAATAGATAGTGTTAAAACTAATTGGATAATGTGCCATTAAAACTCACAGATAGCAAATTGAGTCCCTGCTCATCCAAGTTAGGCACAGCTGATGACAATGGCTGAGGGCTCCATTGTGGGTATTCATGCCAGTTCACTAACTTGCTCACTCCTGGCCACATCTTCTCGTTTGGTGTTCCCAGCAACCTGTTCAAAGCAAAAGAAAAGGCCCGTGATCGAAACTAGCATTATCCAAGTAATTGGAAACGATTACTTGTCACTTGTCGTATCAATGTGAGAGTTACAAAAACAATTTTGGGCTCAAACCTGAAAATGTGTAGCAACTGTTGGAGCTCAGAATCTCCAGGGAAGAGTGCTTGATTTGTGACAAGTTCAGCTAGTCATTGGATAAGAAACAAAAACATGATCAAATTTTGTAAACGCTGAAAAGAACATATCAAGAGGAATTTCATGGAGAACATAGAATTGAGAAATCTATCAGAGCTGTACCAAATATACAACCAACAGACCACATGTCCACTGCAGTTGAGTAATGGGTAGCACCCAGAAGGACTTCAGGTGCCCTATACCAGAGGGTCAGTATCTGAAACGATATCATGCGTAATATATTTATTATTTCCCTAAGAGAAGAATTTGATCAAAAAAACACTGAGTTGCTAAATGTAACAAATTTCAGAATGATACCTCATGAGTATACTTCTTGATAGGAACAGTGAAAGCCCTGGCAAGTCCAAGGTCTGCTATTTTAAGCATCATTGTTTTGCGATCCATCAAAAGATTGTGAGGCTTAAGGTCCCTGAATCATGGAAAAGTTGAAGTTGAACCAAGCTAAGATTTATAGAGATAGGAAAGAAAAAAGAAAAAAAAAAAGAAATTGAGAAGCAAATAGAAGGAGAAAAGAAAAAGGGGAAAAAAATTTAATCACCTGTGTAACACACCATGACCATGGCAGAAAGCAACACCCTTGCAGAGTTGGTACATCAAGCTCTGGCATTGAATCAAAATACAGAAAATGAATAAAACGTTTGCAATATCATTTTAAACTCCCCATCTACTATACCCGAAAAGACTAGGAACATCGAATCACAGTAGCAACAGTAACAGGTATTCTTTTTTTAACGGGTTTACTTGTTTTTTTTTGAGAATTTCTGACATCATTTTTAGACGTTTTAAAGATCGACCCCTTCTGCGTACCTTGATGATATGGGTAGGAACATTTTGCCCGGTATTGCGAAAGCTACGGATGTATTTCTTAAGATCACAGTCCATGTACTCGAACACCAAGTACAGAACTGTCTTGCCTTCCTTATTCTGGCCCTGCTTCACATCCATCAATCTGTATAATTCATGATAAGCGAGAAACATTTCAATGAAGCTTCAATTTTCCCAAAAAAAAAAAACATTGCCATAGAAAAACAGAGGTTTACGGCTAAACAAAATCCTAAATTGAAACTCCTTATTTTGCATAACAGATCCATGGAAAAAAAAAAAAAGCCATGGTTGAAGAAAATCCTAAATTGTAACACCCCATTTAGCAATTCTACTCAATGCAAGAGCAGAAATGAGGAAACACAAGTGTATTGAACAAACATCAAGAAATTCATCTATCTATGCAGTGTTTCCAAGAAAATGGGGTTTTGGTTTTTTTTGTGTGGGGGGGGTGGGGTACCTGACGACATGGGGGTCCCTCGAGAGCATGCGCAACAAGGAGACCTCGCGTAGAGTGGTGGGGGGGACACCCTCGTCGTCCTCGTGGAGGCGAGTCTTCTTGAGGGCAACAATCTTCCCGGTGGCCTTCTCTCTCGCTCTGTACACTTTGCCGTACGTTCCTTCTCCGACTTTCTCAAGCTTCTCGAATGCCTCCATTGCTGATACTACTGGTTTCTCCATCTCCATCTATGTCCCGATCGATCTACCTTCTCTGTGTCTCTCCTCTCTCTCTCTGTGTCTCTCTCTCTGTGTTTGTGTGTTAATTGATTTCTTTTGTGTATGCACATATGTGTATATATATAATTCCTGGGAGCGTTGGCAGATTCTTGCTCGTTGGCTCAACGGCAACATTTTTTGAAATTCAAACCTGAAATATCTTCGAATTTCCACAAATACCCCTGCTGTTTGTCCGTGCTGTTGAGGCCTCTTCCACGGCGCGCTTCTCCTAAATTGCGTTAACATTTGTTTTTTACACTCATAATTTGATTCGTATGCTTTAGCCGCTGCATTACAAGAATAAATGATTCTCTAGTAATAACATAACTGTACAGAAGAAATTCGACGTTAAAAAGTTAATAATTCAGTTATTGTAATTAAATGATTTAAACAGTTTATGACAGTTAAATCTTCCTCATAACGTTATACATATGTTAAATAAATTATAAATAAATGGTTTAAAAGATTTAACTTGATATATGGTAGTATGTTACTGCTCCTAGAGTCTTGTTGTGTTTGAAAAGCACTTTATTAACACCTGTAAATTCCATTACCATGACATAAGCAACATATAATACTATGATCCATAAGCTCAGAAGCAAAAAGGATATTAAGAAAAAAAAATTTTAAAAGAAGAAATTGAAGCCACGTTGCTACACAATATACAAGAAGTGAAGCATATACAAATGCATCTCAACAAAATTTAAATTTGTCATTGGTTTCGTACCTATTTTGAAATTACAAAAGATAACATACACTCATAACAAATTATACGATAATAAGGTGCTATTTACCCAATAGCTTATGAAAAATGAACGTTACATTATATCTATGAATCTCAGCTAATATATCACAGTTATACCCAATTTGCAGCACTCCATGCTATTGAGACTTGTATAACTGACCAAATCCTATGAGTTTAAGCGACCTCAAGCAGGCATCACTGTCTGGCTTAACAAAGATGGGAAACATAATCTTCATCATTCATTCGTTCGTTCATTCATTCTCTACTTATTTGTCAAGGTAATTTGATGACGGAGTAGGTCCAATGATATCGACACATGCCCATTGACAACCTACATTTGGAACAAGTACGTTAGCATAATCATATTAAACTTTCAATGAGATATTTACATACTAATTTTGAAGCTTGACAAAGATGAAACACAAGAAGACACATGACATGTGATTTAACTTCAATCCGGAAAGGAACCATAAATTGCCAAGATCTAGTTGTTGTAAGATGACTTACTCCCTTGCTCGTCTGAGAACCATGAGTGTGATTTCATGAGAATTTTCAACACAAGCACTTATAGGTCGAGAGATTTATTAGAATCACAGCATGAAATGTATCCTACCTCTGATATGGACAAACAGAATGGCATAACTCCTGGTGCCACGGATCCAGAGAAGGACATTGTTGTGCAGCCTTAGGCTAGTGCCGTGGATGCAGAAAAGGACATCGTTATGCACCCTTAGGCAGCAAAGAGAAGGGCTGTCTCGTGACATGAATTCATGATGCTGAGGTTGAAGCAACCCTCTGCCTTCCAGCTGCACCAAGGTAGCTCTCCCAAGAACAATGAAAAGGACCTGTGATATTTTGCCTATTAGTATTGAGAGGAAGGGTTTCTAATATGGCAATGAACAAGAAACAGTTGGCTTTGCTTCCAAACAGAACCACATGGAGAATGGAAAGCTCCAGGTTTTGAGATGAGCATATAGGAGACATGAGCAAAGATGCACAACACTCTTTTTTCTCTTTTTAACAGGAAATGGGGGGCTTGGCAAAGGGAATTGAAAGACCAACAGCGCAAGTAATTTTGTTGCAAATAATACCTGAAATGCTGCAGGTACTTCAAGAATTTTCTATAAACCTCTTCAATGATTGGAATTTCCTCACCTTTAGTAGGAATACTTTTTAGAGAATATCTCATGGGCAGCAGCAAGATCTCACCTCACCAATAATTACCACATGAACATTTGCCGTCCCTAAAATGGTGGAACCTCTTTCCATCTCTCACTATAATCTCCCTCGCCTCTACTTTTGACATAAACGTGAAAGCATTATGGCAGTCCCCACATATCCGAAGATTTTTGAATACCCTAATTGTGGCTCCACGAGGAAGTTTCAGGAGACCATACACAACTGCGAGTTTCTCGCTATGCGTAGACAAAGCATACTCTTTTTGTTCAGATTCCATATCATGCAATACAAACTTAGTGTCAGGAACATATCCTACTATTTTCATCTTCTGCATCAGTTCTTCAAGATAGTTGTAAACTGCCAAAATCTCAGGGTGCACAGTATCATCAACCAAGAATACGTGCACAGAGTTTTCAACCTCAATCCAACTACAACCTGGCTCCTTCTTCACACCTCGTTCCCTCATCAGTCTTCTTACCTTGGCCATGTCCTCCCATCGGCCTGCAGTGGCAAACATGTTCGACAGAAGTATATAGGTTCCATCATGCTGAGGAATGGCCTCAAATAGCTTCTCTGCAGCAAGGACCCCTAAATCTATGTTCCCATGTATCCGGCAACCAGCAAGCAGAGCTTCCCAAATAAGTGTCCCAGGCTCAAAAGGTAAATTCTGAATCACATCTTTTACTTCAGAGAATTTTCCAGCCCGGCACAATAGATCAATTAAACGAGCGTAGTGATCTTCACCTGGAGTTATTTCATACTTCTCATACATGGCATCAAAATATTGACGTCCTTCTTTGACTAGCCCTGCATGACTACAAGCAGAAAGAACTGTGAGAAATGTTACCCTATCAGGTTCTGTGTTTTCTTTCAACATTCCTTCAAATAGTTCCAGCGCTTGAGCACCATGTCCGTGCTGTCCCAAGGCTGCAATCATTGCATTCCAGGATACAGAATCCACACAAGGCATGGTGAGAAAAAGACACCGTGCTGCATCAACTACACCACATCTTGCATACATTGTTATTAGAGCATTTCCAGCTGAAAGGCTTGAGTCAAAACCAAGCTGGATAAGCAAAGCATGAAGTTGGCGGCCCTGCTCCAGTGCCGCCAGCACTGCACATGAAGTAATGGCACCTGCAAATGCATAGTCACATGGTTGAAGCCCACTCAATCTCATTTCATTAAACAGTTTCAGGCCTTGTTCCCCAAATCCATTTTGGGCAAGTGCTGATATCATAACAGTCCATGTCAAGTAGTTCTTCTCTGGCATGTTGTTGAATAGAGATCTAGCTTCACTAATTCGCCCAGCACCCACATACGCCGATAAAAGTGCATTCCACGTAACAAGGTCTTTATCAATACTCCTATCAAAAATTTTCTTTGCTTCATCAATCTTACCACATTTCCAATAAAAGGTAATCAACGCGTTTGTCACTGATACCGAAAAATCCCGGTCTGGCTTTGCTTCAGTTCTTAGAATGTGTGCATGCACCTGCTTGCCCTGAAAGGAAAGACCAGCATCAGCACAAGCACTAAGCACACTTGTATAAGTAAACTCATCCTGCTTAATTGCCAAAGAACACATTTTCCTAAGTAATTCAAATGCTTCATTCACAAGCCCCTTTTGCACATACCCTGCAATCATTGCATTCCAAGCAACCACTAACTTCTCTTCCATTCCATTGAAAACTTCCCGTGCAGTCTCAAGGTCGTCATTTCTTACATACCCTGTAATGATTGTCGTCCAAGTTAACTCATCCCTTACAGACATCTCATCGAATAATTTCCTTGCTGAATCCATCATCAACTTAGAAGACAGCAGCGGTGAAGATGCGCACTTGACATACAGTGATATGAGTGCATTTGCCACTGAAGTGATCAAACCATTCCCAGTCTTGAGAACCAAGCAATGCAGCTGCTGGCAATGCTCTTCGAGTTCAGCTACAAGCGCTAAACCTCCAAGTACACTTGTGTAAGTAAACTCATCAGGGTGGAACCCTTTTCGCCTCATATCCATAAAGAGTTCAACAGCCGAATGTCCATCCTCATTATGCGAATAACCGGTTATCATGGCATTATAACAGACTGTATCTCGAATTTGATACGGGATTTTGTTAAATATCTGGCTCGCGAGCTTCGGGTTCCCGGCAGCGGAGTATGCAGCAACTAGAGTCGTTCTTGCTACAACGTCTGGTTGAGGAATTTCATCGAACAGCCGCTGCGCGTATATAAGATTGGACGATTTGCAGTATACATCGATCAGACGGTTAATGATGTGGGCTCGTGGCTTGAACCCAGAAGCGATCATGTTGGCATGGATGGTTCGGGCGAGAGAATATGAGGCGGGGCTATGAGCGCGGCATAGTTGAAGCTGAGCTACGTAACGGTTGGCTACTGCACGGATTTGGCCTTCGCAATGGCTTAACGGTAGGGCCGCCGCAGCGGTTCTCAAGTTCAGAGCGGCGGAAGCCATCTCCGGGCCGGGCCGTCAAAGAGAGATTTGCCGTTGAGAGAATGGCATCACGGGTGAAAGTAGAACCCGATCATGAGACCATCGAACGTTAGTATGGAGGGAAATGCAAATATAGGCGGTTCAGATTTTTTTTTTCCCCCTTAAAAATAAGTACAACTTTTATAATAATTATTTAACTTGACTATTGGAAAATTAAAATTTTGAAAAGAATCAGAATTTTTAACTTTTTCAAAAATTATTAAAAAAAAACTGTTAGCTAAATATTCATTATTGATTTTAATGATGAAAATATATGCATTATTTTACTAAATAGCTTCTTGTGAAAATGAGAAATGAGATGATATCTAGTTGAAGCTTTGAAAGATTGAAGAAAATGTGCAAAAAGCATTATTTGAAGAAAGAGAAGGCATAAGGAAGAGAAGAGAAGTCATAAGGGGTACCGAAAATTATTTTCCTTCTTGCTCTCTTTGTGAAATGCCTATATATTGTGTGGACTTGACTCAAACTCTATTTTTCTTATTCAAAGCAAAATTTTCAAGTCTTACACATTTGATATAACATTTGCACAAATGTATTTGAATGCACACATAGAGGTAAAATGAGTTTTTAGGGTATTTCAAATCACAACATATGTTTATAAAATGATTTAGTGTTGTGAAAATTGCACTTAAAATGATTTTTGCAAAACTTTGGCTTTACTTCACATTCTGGAGTGGCTGGACCCCCCGCCGGTCGACCGGCTGACTTGGGTGGGTCGCCCGACCAAAATAGAAAGGTTAAGAAAAAGCCGGACCCCCTATCCAGTCGACCGGCTGAGGCGTCCGGCCTAGTCAGAGAAGGAAAGGGGATAGCCGGACGACCAGTAGGCCAACGGTGAGCAGATCTTTGTAATAAATGCACTAGCCGTTTATTACCGTTCTTGCTGAGATCTTTATTTCTTCTTCACCTACCAAATTCCTAACCCCCAAAATCTCTTTAAATACTCATTCAATACACATTCTATTCAATCAATTGAAGTGTGCTAAAGTGTTTATCATCATACAATCCATCTTTGAGCCATTCTTGCAATATATTTGAGCTTTTAAGAGCTTATTCACCTTCTTCTTGAAGAAAATTTCAAATTCAATCTTTTCTTAATTATTGAGTATATACACGCTTTGAGAGCTATAAACTTTGTGAGATTTATTCTTTAAAGATTGTAAAATGTGGGGAAATCCTAAAGAGTGAATCTCTTGGGTTCTTTGAAGTTGGGCTTCAATGAGATTGTAAGAACTTGGTTTGTGCTTCACCAAGATTTGAAGAAGCATCTTAGTGGAGATTTTTGAAGTCCTAAGGGGAGCATCCTTGGGCGGTGGACGTAGCCTTAGCCGAACCACCTTAAATCGTTTGTTTCTCCTCTCCTTATACTTCCATTTTTATACTTGCTTATTTTGCTTACATTGTGTGATAT
The DNA here is from genome assembly GCA_028554755.1 of Cordia subcordata. NCBI lineage: Eukaryota > Viridiplantae > Streptophyta > Magnoliopsida > Boraginales > Cordiaceae > Cordia > Cordia subcordata. The sequence goes on along the minus strand of JAPTOF010000002.1, from coordinate 28,512,138 downwards.
ATTAATTGTTAGAAGTTATAAATTTTCTGAGAATTTTTTTAAAACGAAAATTAGTACTTATATCTTAATTCACCCCCTCTTCTTAAGATATTTGCACCCACAATTGGTATCAGAGCTAGGGTTCTACATATAGTTTAACAACTAGTAGAATTTCTAGCAAATATGGAGGGAATTTCTATTAAACAAGCACCCTCTTTTGATGGAACAAATTATACATTTTGGAAAATGAGGATGAAAGTGTTTATACAATCACATGATTATAAAGTTTGGAAAATCATAGAAAATGGGCCTACCTTACCTATAAAATTAGAGGGTGATAGGAGAATACTCAAACCAGAAAATGAATGGAATAATGAAGATATTAAATTATTTGAATTAAATCAAAAAATATTACATTATTTATTCAATGCTATGAATGCCACCGAGTTTGCTAGAGTAATGGGGTGCACTTCGACTAAAGAACTTTGGGACCAACTAGAAGTAACTTATGAAGGAACTAGCCAAGTGAAAGAATCTAGGATTACTATGCTTGTATATAGATATGAATTATTCAAGATGCTTCCAAATGAAAATGTTGAGCAAATGTTTTCTAGATTTGTTGAAATTACTAATGGTTTGAAAGCTCTTAGCAAGGATTATTCTAATGTAGAGAAGATAAGAAAAGTGCTAAGGAGCTTGCCATCATCATGGCAACCTAAAGTCACGGCAATAAAGGAAGCAAAGGACTTGAATACATTGGAGCTCAATGAGCTTATTGGGTCACTCGTGACTCATGAGCTTGAGATAAAGGATCATGAAGAAGAAGAGAAGAAAGCAAAGAAGTCCATTGCCCTCGTTGCATCAAAATACCCATCAAATGACGACGAGAAAGATGATGAGGACCCAGAAGATGAAGAAATTGCACTTCTAGCCTGAAATTTCGAAAGATTTATGAAATTGAGAAAAATGAGAAAAGGGGCTTCTTCAAGCAACACAAATTGGAAGAAAAAAAGAAAAGAAGGCAAAGAGTTCAAAAAAGATAAAAGATGCAAAAGATGAATTGCAGTACTTTAATTGCAACAAGCCGGGACATATAAAAGCAAATTGTCCTATGCTTTCAAAGAAGAAGGAAGGTAAGTCGCTCAAGGCCACGTGGGACTTCTCCAAAACCGAAGAAGATGAGGAAAAGCATCATGAGGTAGCCAACTTTTGCCTCATGGCCAATAAGGATGAGGTACTATCTTCACCTTCTTCATCTATTTATTATTCATCTAGTGAAGAAGAGGAAGAGGAATATAGTTTTGATGAACTAAAAAATACATTTGCTAAATTACATGATGATTTATCTTTAGCTTTGGCAAAAAACAAGCAAATGCATAAAAGTTTGAAACTTGTTCTTAATGAAAAAGAAATTTTGGAAAAGAAAAATGCTTCTCTTATTGAAAAAATAGACATCTTAGAAAAGGAAAATGATTCATATGTCAAGATTTTGTAAAGATTGAAAAAGAGGTTAAAGATTTAAAAAGGAAAAATATGGATTTGAATGGAATTGTTCAAAAGTTTACAAATGGGAAAGAAAATTTTGAAAAGCTTCTTAGAAGTCAAAAAATGTCTTTTGATAAGAGTGGTATTGGATACAAATCTAGTATTAATCAAAAGTATTTCAAAACCTATTTTGTCAAGGCTTCTACCTCTACATCCTTCTCTTCACCAAAGTCAAATGTTATTTGTACCTATTGTGAAAAGAAAGGACATGTATCTACTCATTGTTATTACAAGAAAATTCGTGATAGAGGATCATATGTTCCGTATTGGCAAAGACCAAAATAGGTGATCAAAAACAAAAATTAAACTAACGCCAAGGACCCAAGGTGTTGGGAACCCCAAAATAAAGAATTGCATTTGAATTTCATGTGTGTAGGTATGCAATAAAAGCAATTCAAGCAAAATAAGATGGATCTTGGATAGTGGTTGTTCCAAGCACATGACGGGAAACTCTTCACTTTTCTACAAATTAAAAAGGACAAAAGGAGGAGACGTTACCTTTAGGGATAATGGCAAAGCAAAAATTATTAGAAAAGGAAGCATTGGTAACGAAAACTCTCTTGCTATACACAATGTCCTACTAGTAGATGGTCTAAAATTTAATCTACTTAGCATTAGTCAATTATATGACAAAGGTCATAAAGTTGTTTTTCAATCTTCTAAATGCCTTGTGTATGAATGTAGAAATGATAATGTGTTATTTGTAGCTAAGAGAAATGAAAATGTTTACACTGTTGAAATTGATCAACTTATATGTTACATGTTAAATGTTTATCCGTTGTGCATGATAATGCTTGGTTATGGCATAGAAGATTAGGACATGCTAGTATGAGCTTATTGAATGATTTGTCAAAGCATGATCTAGTTAGAGACCTACCAAAGCTAAAATTTAAAAAAGATAAAATTTGTGATGCTTGCCAATTAGGAAAACAACACAAGACATCCTTCAAATCCCTAAATAAAGTTTTAACAAATAGAGCATTACAACTATTACATATGGATTTGTTTGGACACATTGATGTGGTAAGCTTAGGAGGATCTAGGTATACATTTGTTGTAGTTGATGATTGCACTAAAATTTGCAAGATTGTGTAGAAAAGTGCAAAATGAGAAAGACTATTTTATAACTTGCATCCATATTGATAATGGCATTGAATATGTGAATACTCCTTTCATGAACTTTTGTGATAAATATGGCATTGAGCATAACTTTTCGGCCCCTCGTACTCTTCAACAAAATGGGGTAGTAGAGAAGAATAATCGTACATTACAAGAAATGGCAAGAACTATGCTAAAAGAACACAACTTGCCAACATATTTTTGGAGTGAAGCCATAAATACTACATGTTATGTGCAAAATAGAGTATTGATTAGACCTATCTTAAACAAAACTCCATATGAACTATGACATGGCAAAACACCTAAAATATCATACTTCAAGGTATTTGGTTGTAAATGTTTTATCCTAAATACTAAGGACCACTTGAGAAAATTTGATGCTAAATTTGATGAAGGAATATTCTTAGGTTATTCCACAAAGAGCAAAGCATATAGGGCATATAATAAACGAACTCTAGTTGTGGAAGAGTCAATACATGTTACATTTGATGAGACTAATCCATTTGAGCCGAGAAAGGAAATTGATGATATAGGTTATCTTTTGAAAAAGACAACGCTTGAAGATCCAACTCCAAAAGACAAAGAAAAACCAACAAAGCAAGAAGAAGAACAAAAAGAAAGGAGGTCTCAAGCAAATGAGGAAATCGAACAATGCTCAAACAAAGATGCTGAAACAAAAGATCCTCATGAAGACCTACCAAAACGTTGGAAATTTGTAAGAAACCATCCTTAAGATCTTATTCTCAGTGATCCAAATGAAGGTGTAAGAACTAGGCGTAATATTAATACTTTTTGTGAGCATCATGCACTTATCTCTCATATAGAACCCAAAAATGTAAAAGAAGCTCTACTTGATGAAAACTGGATAATTGCCCACAAGAAGAACTTAATCAATTTGAGAGAAATAAAGTACGGAAGCTAGTTGAAAGGCCTAAAGATAGACCGGTAATAGGAACTAAATTGGTATTCAGAAACAAACTAGATGAAGCCAGAATAGTGACTAGGAATAAGGTTAGACTAGTTACACAAGGATACAATCAAGAAGAAGGAATTGATTACGATGAAACCTATGCTCCTGTAGCTAGACTTGAATCCATTCATATGTTACTTGCATTTGCATGTCACATGGACTTTACGCTTTATCAAATGGATGTGAAAAGTGCATTTTTAAATGGATTTATTGAAGAAGAAGTTTATGTTGAACAACCCCCCGGTTTTGAATATTCTTGCTTTCCTAATCATGTTTTTAAACTAGAAAAGGCTTTCTATGGTTTAAAGCAATCTCCTAGAGCTTGGTATGAAATACTTAGTGGATTTTTGGTAGAAAATAATTTTGAAAGAGGAAAACTTGATTCAACCTTATTTATCAAAAGAAAAGACAATGACATTCTACTTGTCCAAATCTATGTGGATGATATAATTTTTGGTGCTACTAATATTTTTTTATGTGAGAATTTTTCAAAGTGCATGCACAAGGAATTCGAGATGAGCATGTTGGGAGAATTAACCTTCTTCCTTGGACTATAAATCAAACAAGCAAAAGAGGGGATCTTCATAAATTAAGCCAAATACACTAAGGAAATTATCAAGAAATTTGGACTTGAAGATGCAAAGGAGATTGGAACTCCTATGAGCCCCTCAACAAAGCTAGATAAAGATGAGAAGGGTAAATCGGTAGACGAGAAGAAATATAGAGGTATGATCTGTAGCCTATTATATTTAACTGCTTCTAGACTTGATATCATGTTTGTAGTGTGTTTATGTGCTAGATTTCAATCTAATCCTAAGGAAACTCACTTAACAGTTGTAAAAAGAATCATTAGATATCTTAAGAGAACAATTGATCTAGGGCTTTGGTATGCAAAAGGAACGTCATTTGATCTATGTGGTTTTTCTGATGCTGACTATGCTGATTGCAAAATAGATCGTAAGAGCACTAGTGGAACATGTCAATTCCTAGGACATTCCTTAGTATCTTGGTCTTGTAGGAAACAAAATAGTGTTACTATTTCTACTACTAAAGCTGAATATATTGCAGCTGGTAGTTGTGTGGCTCAAATTTTATGGATGAAACAAAATTTACTTGATTATGGATTGAAGTATGATCATGTTCCTATATATTGTGATAATACTAGTTCAATTAACTCACTAAAAACCCAATTCAACATTCAAGAACTAAGCATATTAAGATTAGACACCATTTCATTAGAGATCATGTATAAAAAGGTGATATAATACTTGAATTTGTTGATACTTTACATCAAGTTGCTGATATTTTCACTAAACCTTTGCATGAGGATCAATTTTGCAAGATTAGGAGAGAGATTGGAATGATAAAATGTGGTTAAATTGCATATATATGTGTTTATGTGGCTTGGGTATGAAAAATAAGCAATCTATGCACTTTCTTACCCAGCCGGCCGACCAAGACAGTCGACTGACTGAAGCTTTAGGCGTTCGGCTAAAATGCAATTTTTTGATGAGCTCTCTGATCCGGCCGGTCGACCCCCCTCGACCAGCCGGTCGACTGGCTGAACACGGATAGGGTTAAAAATTGGGGGTTTTCACCCCAAATTCACTTCATTCACTAAATTTCTCTAAACCCTAGCCAAAATTTCTCCAAAACACATCTCAAATTCTTCAATTTTCAACTGTTTTCTTCCAAAATTCTTTCTATAATTTGCTTACCCATTTCAAAAAACCAAGTTTTTACCGATTAATCTTGCAAAAACAACGCGAAATTATGGTAAATCCAAGAGGAAGAGGTCAAGCACGCGGGAGAAAACAGAAGAGGCCAAGAACACAATCTCCTCCACCACCACCATGACAAGCCAATGGGACGAGCTCACAATTTGGAGACAACACATTGATTCAGAAGTGCCTTCTATGAGATCAGACATAAGGGAATACTTCAAGGATCACCATGATCGCGCGCCTTGATTTTGTTACTTCAGAAAAAACATTTTGCATTTCACTTGAAAACAATTTTTAGCTTTAGTTGATTTTCACATTCTTGACTTTGGTTAACAAGTTATTTCTCTTATACAATCTTAACTTTTGTTTATTTTCTTGCCTTTATATTGATTTTGATGATGAAGTAAATGGTAAATGGTATAAATGGTAATGGTACATATATGCGTTGATCTAAATTGGTTAGTTAAATGGTGAATGGTATATGCGTTGTTGGCGCGTATACATTATGGTTTGTTGATATGTTTACTTGTTTGGATATGGCTATTTGCATGTCTTCAATATGCATGAGTTTAAACTTGATAGTGGAAGCATTTTCCCAAAAATACACTTTTTAAAAGAATGCATATATTAAAGGGGAGTACTTTTGTTTCATATCTCAAAAATTTTGTCATCATCAAAAAGAGGGAGATTGTTAGCTAAATATTCATTATTGATTTTGATGATGAAAATATATGCATTATTTTACTAAATAGCTTCTTGTGAAAATGAGATGATATCTAGTTGAAGCTTTGAAAGATTGAAGAAAATGTGCAAAAAGCATTATTTGAAGAAAGAGAAGGAGAGAAGACATAAGGAGGAGAAGAGAAGTCATAAGGGGTACCAGACATTATTTTCCTTCTTGCTCTCTTTGTGAAATGCCTATATATTATGTGGACTTGGCTCAAACTCTGTTTTTCTTGTTCAAAGCAAAATTTTCAAGTCTTGCACATTTGATATAACATTTGCACAAATGTATTTGAATGCACACATAGAGGTAAAATGAGTTTTTGGGGTATTTCAAATCACAACATATGTTTACAAATTTATACAAAATGATTTAGTGTTGTAAAAATTGCACTTAAAATGATTTTTGCAAAACTCTGGCTTTACTTCATATTCTGGAATGGCCGGGCCCTTGCTGGTTGACCGGCTGACCTGGGTGGGTCGCCCGGCCAAAATAGAAAGGTGAAGAAAAAGCCGGACCCCCTAACTGGTTGACCGGCTAAGGCGTCCAGCCTAGTCAGAGAAGGAAAGGGGATAGCTGGACGACCCAAACGGTCGACCGGCTGAACGGGTGCTGTAATAAATGCACTTGCCGTTTATTACCGTTCTTGCTGAGATCTTTATTTCTTCTTCACCTACCAAATCCCTAACCCCTAAAATCTCTTTAAATACTCATTCAATACACATTCTATTCAATCAATTAAAGTGTGCTAAAATGTTTATCATCATACAATCTATCTTTGAGCCATTCTTACAATATATTTGAGCTTTCAAGAGCTTATTCATCTTCTTCTTGAAGAAAATTTCAGATTCAATCTTTTCTTAATTCTTGAGTATATATACACTTTGAGAGCTATAAACTTTGTGAGATTTATTCTTTAAAGATTGTAAAATGTGGAGAAATCCTAAAGAGTGAATCTCTTGGGTTCTTTGAAGTTGGGCTTCAAAGAGATTGTAAGAACTTGGTTTGTGCTTCACCAAGATTTGAAGAAGCGTCTTAATAGAGACTTTTGAAGTCCTAAGGGGAACATCCTTGGGCGGTGGACGTAGCCTTAGCCGAACCACCTTAAATCGTTTGTTTCTCCTCTCCTTATACTTCCATTTTTATACTTGCTTATTTTGCTTACATTGTGTTTGATATATTGATAGTTAGAAGTTGTAAATTTTCTAAGATTTTTTTTAAAACAAAAATTTGTACTTATTCTTAATTTACCTCCCCTCTTAAGATATTTGCACCCACAAAAACCTTCTAAAAAAAAAAATTTTGATCCAAACCAGTCCTATATGTAAAATGTAGTGCCTTTATGAAGTGTGTCATTGGACAAAAATAAAAACATAGGTAAATTGTACCGAACTTCCCTATAGTTTACCATAAGTATACAATGGCCTCTTATGGTTTCAAAATTATCTAGATTACCCCCCATGTTTTCCAAAAGTGAAACATGTTAGGCCCTTCCATTAGCTTTTCCGTTCAAATACCGCATGACTCATAACTACACTCCATGCATTTTTTTCTCAAAAATCACCATTTCCCTGTAAATTTTGGACAGCATTTTCCCCCATAAGCCCTTTGACCTATCTTTAAAGCAAAGCAAAGTAATGCTCTAAGAACAGGCGACAACAAAGCCCTTTAACCCATATGGTTAGGTGATTTCTTCTATAAAGGTGTCTAGTTAGGTGAGTTTTTCGTCTTTCCTGCATTTTTTTTTGGGCTTATTTGTTGTTTTATTCTTGCTTTAAGGATCATCACCATGTCAAACATGAGCAGCTTCAACATGAACAAGAACAACAATGTTCTTGATTTGCACTACGGGAATAGGATCTGCAAATGCAAACGCTTGGTTGACATTCGGGTTGTGAAGTCATGGCATAAACCAAGTAGAGGCCGTCTCTACTACAAATGTGATGAGTGTGATTATAACCATTGGTGTTTTCCAGAGAGGGCAACATGGAAGCATAATGGTCAACCCGTAGTTCCAGCTAGCATGGCTCTTGGTGGTGGTCACGAAATGGAAGATGATGACATTAAGATTGAAGAAGTATTGGGAAGTAATGGAGAGGAAAATCAGAGAGCTAGGAGGAGGACCAAGATTAACGTTTGGATAAAAATGCTTCTACTTGTGTTTTGCATTTTGTTGTTTCTTCTATATTGGAAGTCAGACTTGTTGTCTTTAAGATGTTTTCAGTATGTTAAAGTCTATGTTATTTTTAGTTTTTTGTTCCTAGATTGTGCTGCTTGTGCTTTTAGGTAGTATGTTAGGTTATTGTAAGTTTGTTTATCATCAATGAACGTATCTGTATTGTGATTAATGAAAACATGTGTTTGTTTAACTATTTTCAAAGTATTGCACCTGTTATGAAAAGAATCTCTTAAGAATGAATAAATTCTTAAAAGGACACCTGCTATACAAAAACTTCACATGTCTACATCACTTCATCAAAATAAACAATTTACACAAATTCAAGAAGTCATTGCTTCACAATTATAGTCATCAAAATAAACACATTCTGTTTCATCAACAACTTAATAAGAAGTCATTTCTTAACCAAAAAAAACAGAAGCCATTGCTTCTTAAGCAAACACAAAAAAAGCCATTGCTTCTGCCTAGCAAAAATAAGAGCTTAGCAATCAATAATAAGTTGTCCTTGATAGCAAAACAAAAGAAGAAGTTTATGCTTGTTCATGGTCTCTATTCCCTTTTTCTCTTTTTCAACATCTCCATCACTTCTTGCTTAGTTGGCTTCTTATTTCTTTTAGCATTGGTGCTAGGTCCGACTAGAGTTGAGTATTGTGCAACACCTTGTGATCTATTTGACAGGCATAAAAGAGCAACAAACATGTAGCTTGAGTAAACCTGGGTAGCATTTGTTGTTGCATCACTTCTTTCTCGATCAACATTGCTTACTTGACTTTCCTGTTGACTTCCACCTTGATTTCTCCCTTGGCTTCCATCCCCACAACCCCTCATAATTGATCTCCCCCTTGGTTTTGGTGCTGGTGGAAGATTAATTGTTAATTGTTGAGACAATTGATGACTTTCTTCAACTAGATTGCTTGTCTCACTATTCATTCCACTTTTCTGCACACATATATAATATTTGGGTAAATTCCATGGAACCCCCTGTGATTTGTCATAAGCGTGCGTTTATCCCCTGTGATTTAAAAATTAGCTAGTTACTCCCCTATATTTCCAAAAGTGAAGCACACTACCCCCACTCTATCACTTTTTTCGTTAGATTTAACCAAGCGTGCGGTACACGCGCCCGACCTGCGACTAGGCTTAGTTTTTTTGCTATTAATTTTGATTTTGGTCAAAAATGCCCTTCTTTTTTTGTTTTGAAAAAACATTTTGTTGGCTAAATACTAGTTATTAATTTTGATGATGAAAATTTAATATACATCTATAATTATTTTGCTAAAAAGCATCTTAAGAAGATAAGTGCTAAGATGAGTAGATAGATGCTTGGAAGATGGAAGAATATGAACAAATGAGCATATTTAAAGAAGAAGAAGAAGAGAAGGCATCAGGAGAAAAAGAGGCGTCATAAGAGGTACCGGACGTTCTTTCTCTTCTTGTGAAATGCCTAAGTATTGGAAGTATTTGGCTCAAATCTTTATTTTTATAACTCAAACACTTTAAATCTCATGCACATTAGTTTTCATAAAAGCATAAATGATTTTGAATGCACACTTAGTGTAAACATGTGTTTTGAAGTGTTTTTAGTCATAAAAAGTATTTACAAAATGCTTTAAGATGATTTGGAGTTATAAAACTTGTACTTAAAATGTATTCAGGCTAAGTTTGGCCTTACGTTTTTCTTTGAAGTGGCCAGACCCCCCAGCCGGTCGACCGGCTGACCAAGGAGGGTCGCCCAACCAAAACAAATAAGGGAAGAAAAAGCCAGACCCCCTAGCCGATCGACTAACTAAGGCGTCCGGCCTAGTCAGAGAGGGCCAAGAAGAGGCCGGACGACCCAGCCAGTCGACCGGCTGAGCGGGATGCTGTAATAAATGTACTAACCGTTTATTACCGTTTTGGCCATTTTTTCTCCTATTTTCCTCACCTACCAAAGTCCTAACTCTAAAATCTCTTTAAATACACCTTCAACACACATTTAAATCATCAATTCAAGCTTGTAAAATCATTTATCAGCTTTCAATTAAGCTTTGAGCTAGTCTTGCAATATCTTTGAACTTGCAAGAACACCACTCGTTGCTATATACTCTTTCAAGAAGAAATTTCAGATTCTTCATCATTTCTATTCTTCTTAATTGTATACACACTTTGTGAGCTAAGAAATCTTAAGAGAGACATCTATTAAAGCTTGAAAGAGTGTCGAGAAATCTTAAAGAGTAGGACTCTTGAGTTCTTTGGAGTTTGGCTTCAAAAATGTGTAAAAATTGAATTTTGCTTCACCAAGATTTGAAGAAGCAATTTAGTAAAGATCGTTGAAGTCCTAAGGAGAGCATCCTTGGGCGGTGGACGTAGGCTTGGCCGAACCACCTTAAATCGTTTGTCTTCTTCTCTCTACATTTTATTTATCTTTATTTACTTGTATTGTTTACATTGTGTTTGATATATCACTTGATAGACATAGTTAAATTTCTGTGAATTTTAAAAAACAAAAATTAGTAAATATGTATTAATTCACCCCCCCCACCCCTTAAGATATTTGCATCTACACATTTGTAAGAGAAAAAACTTAAACCATCTTTGTTTAAAATATGTAAATTTTAACCAATTATACTATAAACATATTTGCATTTTATTTCATTACAACAAGTAAATATTTTTGTCGTCGAAAATAAAAAATAAGAAAAGAAATTAACCTCCACTGTCATCATGATCGCACAACCACTGTCTCATTAATTAAATTAATTATTTAATTAATTTTAATTTTTAATTATTTACTTATTAATTAATGAATTATTAAATTATTAATAATTAAATATTTAATTATTGATTAATTAACTAATTATTAATTACTCTATTTTTCCAATTAAATAGAGTAAATAGCGTCATATCCCTCATGTGGTTTGTCATAAGTGTGTCGTACCCCCTTGTGGTTGTCATAAGTGAATCGTTAGCCTGTGGGTTTGAAGGGTAAATTAGTCTTTTTGCATTTTATTAGCCTAAACTAATGACGTTAGAAAAATGGGTGAGTGTGCTTCACTTTTAAGAAGCATAAGGGGGTAACTAGATAACTTTTAAATCAAAGGAGGTGAACGCACATTTATGACAAATCACAGGAAAGTTCCGTGGAATTTACCCATAATATTTAGTTGAGTATAAATGGATAAAACAGTGTTATAATCAAAAGAAATTAGCTTTACCATGTTTGGGCTAAGGAGTATTTTTACAAGACTTCTTATTATGGCCAGTCTCCTTACATTTGCTGCAAGTGACAGTCAACCTTTTCCTTGTTGAAGTTATTCTTCCTTGTTATTCTAACTCATTAACATTTTTTCTCCTCATCTTTAGGGGTCTGCCTGTCCTCTTTCTAACTATGGGTGGATTCATCCCCATACTATCATTCTTCTCATAATCTTGCTGTCCAGAAACAGCATGCACCATATGTCCATGCACACTCAAATAGACTGCCTTAGAATAACATGGATGAATGTAATCATGCAAGTCTTTCCTAAATTTGTTAATACATGCAAGTGCACGCATGCATGGATATCCCCACAACTAGAACATTCCACAAGTACATATGCATTCCTGCAAATTGACAATACACTTTTGAGATGCATTAGTAGCTTCATATTCCCCAGCCCTGCACCAAGTGGCCCATCACCGTTTACATGCTTAATTCATTCTCATTATCTTTTGCATCATATTATGGCAAATAACACCTTCATGCTTTTTCATCCCTAACTGTTTCATTTGAATCCTTGTCATGATTTTCTCCCTTATGTTCTCAAACATTGATATGATTAGCAATTCTCTAGCATCCAAGATGTATAATTGTTAAAAGATTCACATAGGTTGTTGCAAATCACATCACACCCTTAATCAGATGGAAAGTAAGACCTTGACCATATGTAAAATGGAACTTTTTTCAACCAATCAGATACAGTTTCTTTGTCTCTATCTCTTGGATCAACTTCCTCTATCTTTTTCATCCACTTGTCAAATTCATTCTTGTTCTCTATTTAAGCTGCTTTCCAAAAGAGGTCTTTCAAAATCAAGCCCTTAAACTTGACTTTGAAATTTTGGTACATATGCCCCAAATAATATCTATGAGGAATAATAGGATATTTATCTCTAAATACCTCAACTAACCCTTTTGCCTATCAGAAATATAACACCATCCCTTCTCTTCTGACTCTCCAATTACCTTATGTAATTGTCTTAAAAACCATGACCAATTCTCTCTGTTTTCTATTGGTACTACAACCAATGCTAATGGAAACATATTGCCATTGTCATCCCTTCTTACAGCACATAGCAATTGACCACCATAAGAAGACTTTAAAAAGCAACCATCCAGCCCTATCATAGGCCTGCAACCTGCTAAAAACCCATCTCTCATGGCCCCAAGACAGAAAAACATCTTCTCAAATACTTGGTCTTCACCATCTACATTAACACCCACTATTAGTTCACTCCCAGGATTATACTTTCTTACTGTTTCACAATAATCCCTCAAGATATTGTATTGCTTATCCTAATCTCCATGAATAAGTTGCATTGCAATTTTCTTGGCCCTAATCACCTTGAATTTGCTAGCAGAAACTGCCACATCCTTCAAAATAGTTTTCTGAATATCAACAATTGATTGATTAGGGTTGGATCTAAGTGATTCTTATTCCTCTTTCCAAGTACTTATATGTAGCATGCTTGCTGTCATTCTTAAACACACAATCATGCTTTCCATTAACTGTTTTAATCTGAAATGTCTCAGACCCCATTATAGGGGAAGAATGCATTCTCCAAGTACATTTGATATCCTTGCAACTAACAGTCACTCTAGCCTTTTTATTCTTAATGTAGTTCAACTCTATCACATTCCTTATACCTCAATCCTTAATAACTTGTCTAAATTCCACAACTGACTTAAATTTCAAACCAACAGGAAACTTAAACTCTTTCAATTCCATACCTTCATAATATACTAAGCATTCATTAGCTTCTTTATCATCTGAACCTACCAAACTTTTCAATTCATTTTCTGAAACATCTAAAAACCATTTTTCTTCATCATTTTGGCCATCCTCTACATTTGTTTCATTTATTACAGCATCTGCAGTAGGTTTAATAAATTCTTCTTGGCTTCCACCATCAACTGCAACATCTGAAATGGCTTCTACAGGTTCATCAAGTTATGGTATATGATCATCTCTTTCATTTTGGCCTCCATTATCAACTAAAGCCTCTGCAGCAAGTTCACTAGCTTGTGGTGAACTAGCCTACAAAGATTGTTCAACCCATTCCCATGAATTATTATCTGCCCAATCAAGCCACTGGTCACTACCTTCAATTTCATTAACCTGACTAACTTTCTTTTCCCCATTTGCATCTTCAATATACCCTGCAGATACATTATCAACAATCTCTACACCGTCTTTTACTATATAAATAGTAACAGTCCTTTAGTTAGCAAATGTTCTTTGAAAATCCCTAATACTAGCATCATCAGTTACCAACCTAAGTCCATCATCTAATAATTGACCTGGAACTAGATAATATATATTTATGTTTTGTTGCTTCCCACCTACTTTTTTGTACATTTCTTCAAAATCAAATGTGCATAACAGGTTCAGAGAAATATTAGGAAACACCGCTAATCTGCCTTCTTTATATCTTAAACCAGGTTCACGCATAAAATGCCCATCCACCCATATCTCAAAGTCACAACAATCCTCATGAGCACCCATTCTACAAACAACAAAGAGGAACAAAACAACACACACACACACACACAAAAAAGACAAATTAGATATATAACAATCATCTTGAAAGATAAAGTTAATCTCCTTGGTTTCTAGATTATCAGAATTGTTTAAACGGCGTAATATGGTTAACCCTAGTTTTAACCGGGGAACTGCATATTATAATAATATGTAAAACCCTACAGGAGAGTCAAGTGTCATCTTAATGCCAAACAAATGTGACAGCAATTCAACGAGAGAAACAATAAAGAATTTGGGACCACATGCAACAAAGCATATATTAAATGGCTAAAAACAACAACAAAAATGAACCCTAAAACTACATCTGTTGCAGATTACAACTACTGGACCACATACTAAATGGATAGAAATAGTTTTGGGACCACATGCAGCAAAGCATACAAGTTGACAAAGTATCAAGCTTCGAAACACAAACCTTTGTGAAAAATCAATAGGTGGAAAGTTCGAATACACACTTGAGAACTTTTCTTTGCTCACCTCTCAATGATTCGCATCCTCAATTTCGATAAGATTTGGATTTTACCGAGATGTAGTATTAGGGTTTTGAGAATAGAGCTTAGGTCGATCGATTTGGGATTTTTGGAAAGGAGGTATCAGATGTGTTGTTTGGCATGGCTTTTATTCAAAGGGCATTAGCATCTTTTTGGTCATTCCGTTAGATTAAACAAACGGCGTTTGTCTTAGGCGTGTGTGCTTCCCTCTTGGAAAATACAGGAGGCAATCTAACTAATTTTGAAACCATAGGGGGCCATTATACACTTATTATAAACCACAAGAGAGTTCCATGCAATTTATCCTAAAAACAAAAGCAAACGTTCTTTTCTCACATTGGTCATATGATTTTGTTATGTCAAATCACATAAATTTGAAAATACTAAGTTGCACAAAACTATCAATTTTTGAAGTAATTATGCAACATTCCAGATATTTGTACAACCAGAACATCGTCACATAGTAATCGCCAGGTGGGCCACATTCCAGATAACTTTTGACAAGCATATTGTTTTATTGTTTACGCCCTGAGATGACAATGAATATGATAGGAGTTCAAAGCTAAGAAATCGTTCTTGGAATACAAGGTGTCTAAGCGCCACCAACATATGCGTATAATAGCCATCAGTGATCGTGATAAGTGTCATCCTCCGGTCTTTTAAGTGAAAAAAGATGGAACAAAATCCATTTCTCAACAAGTCCATGTCAAAAGTTACAAGGCAAACAAACACAAGCATGCTTATTCTCCCTCTAATTGTTCTGCACCTCTATAACCTCAAGCATATAAGAAGAACAAAAAAAGAAAAAGGAAGATCTCATAATACAGTTTCCCGGACAGAAGCCTAGGTAACGTGACAAGAATCTAGCTCTAGAAAGGTGTGATTTCGCCGTTCATAGGTGAGGACATCACGGACAGTATGTCTGTCACGGAAGCCATTGCGCTCAGAGCTGCTTTCAGAACATCTTGCGAACACCCTGGTTTCACAATGGTACGCACCTGCAGAGATGAATACAGAGACTTTCAACATCATCACACAAAAAGAAAACCTAAAAATATAGACGAGAAGAAATATCCAGTTATGCAATTAGATGTGGATAATCCAGGAAGTGGATTTTCGGTCTCATCCATGGGAAGAATCATCACCTTGTCGAGATATTCCTGCAACTTCTTGATACGACCCATGTAATCCTGGTCTTCCACACACAAGGTTACTGCTTTGGCATCAGCACCCGGACCGTCAAACTGTACGGGCCCTGGGTTTCTGTACACGTCGTCGATCAAAAATTTTATTGCATTTTGTCTCAATAGCCTGCATGATTTAGCAGCAATGGAATAACAGTATTATTATCAGCAAATCAGATTCTAACATTATTAAGCACCAGATAACTAAAAAATTTCCAGTGTGCGTGTGAGGGGAGAGAGAGTAGGGAGGAGAAGATGAAGATGAGGAACAGATGGATTTAGATGTATGAAAAGCAAGAGAATTAAGAAAATAACATACTCGTAGGCTTTGCCTTTCAAGTCCACTGTAGCAGGATGCAAAGCAGGTTTTCCAATTGAAATGGCCCCAGCACCACGACCATAACGCTTAACTGTCATCATTGCCTGAAATCATCATATGGCCAAGAAAATCAATTGTTTCTCTCATTGCAATTATTTGTAGCTGAGGGAGGAACGAAAATAACATGGAAAGAGAGTGAAATCATCAATCCTGTCTCTTGGTCTTCAAAATTAATTTGTTGATATGCATAGATACATGAAAAAAATGTAGGAAGATGAAACATACTGTTATTGGTGCAGCACCACAACGCCACTTGTTCACAGGATTCTTCAAGTTAGTCACAGTTGCCATATAGCCATTTAAACCAGCTGCAAGAATGTGGTAGCAGATATGACCAAGAACCTGAAAGGATAAACCAGGTGAACAAGAAAGTTTTAGATTTAGTTAATCTTTTTTTCTCCTTTGAAGTCAATCATGTAAAATTTTGTTCGACTTGCTATGGTTAATTAAAAGACCCTTAAAAGAAAACCATGAGGAGCACAGTAACTGAGGTATGTTTGTACATCAGTATGATTTGTGATTATTTCTAGCACGGCTTACGAAAATTGAGAATGTATATGCACTTTCATACATCCTAAATACATTTTCATATTATCGTTAATACACAGATAGTAATTGCCACCTTCCCCCCAAATATTTTATCCAGTGGATAAGATCCGTCACTGTTTAGAATCAACAAAATTTATTCTGTGATATGTAAAAAATTGAAGCATTACACCAAAACTTACATAGGCATAATCACAATCAAATTTCGAAGGCAATGATCCACGAGCTTGATAGCCAAAGAAGTGGCAGATGGCATTGAACTTCTTTCCCTTGTATGTTCCTTCTTTCTGTACAAATCATCATGGAGAAGACTGTAAGGTTAAAAGACCATTACTGAGGCAAAACTAATGGGTCGTGTTTGATCAACTAAGTTTAAGTTCGAACATCCTCCAAAGCACATACAATTGTAGCTGGTGAAATATGAGTTGGTCCTTGAAGCAGATATAGATTGAAGGGAAAAAAAATTTAAAATACCAGAGAAAATAAAAAATCAAGAATAGAATGATGTCTGTTCAAAGAAAATTGGAAATATGATCAAGCTTTAAAAGGATGCTGCACATAAACCAGAAGAGCAGAATACAATCTGTATATGTACAGACATGCATGCGTATAATGTCAAAGTTGCTAATTGCTGCAACATATCAAAAGCCACCATAATAATAATATACACATAACATATTGGTATATTGAATTAGATACCATACACCACATAAATTGCTTTCTGCACATGAATCTTAAAGGTTTATTTTTCAGTTAGGAAATGTGATTTACACAATTGCATTATGATGAAATATGCATGTAAAGAGGAAAGCAGGCCACTGACTTTAGCCAACCTACAAGCAAGATTGGTAATAACACACACATGCAAGCATGTAAAAGAATATGTAAAACCTACAATTCCAAACTCCACAAGGTGAGTAACAGAACTTCCTTGAAGGATAATACTTCTTCTCCAATAAATGAAACCAGAATAAATAAAATCAAGTATTAGATAGTAGTGGAGATGCATATAGCTTCAAGCTTACCAATCTCTTGTTCATTTCTGCTTCCACGAGATTAGCCAGAAGTTTCTCTGTCTCTATCTGAAAGGGCAGAAGAAGGGACAATAGTTATCAAACTTAACCATAAAGGTTCCATGCCTGCAGTTGACAGCACCATAAAATTAGCAGGTCAATTACCTGTGATAACTGTGCAGAATCATCTGATTCAGGGTGGAGGAGGAGCTGTTACACCACATACACTTCCGGTAAGCCCAGTGACAGCAGTGAGAAGATGTATGAATTTGAGGATATTAGCCAACACACACCTGTTTTCTAATAAACGGCGGCAAGAACTCAAACAAGGCAGACGCCCAGGGTGATAGTTGGGCAGAAATTTTGTCAACAGAAACACCCTCCTTGAGCAGACCATGGATTTCCTGCGAGGTACAATTAAACTCAAGAACATGAGACCAAATTACAATTCTCACCTCAGGTGAAGCAACACAGAAGAAGTGTAAGCTATGTTTTGCAGGAAAATAAACCCGTACAGTGAACAGGATCCGGAACTTCCTGTCATTTCAATTCCTTTATTTTGGTGGGGAGAGTACATATTATCATATTTTCTTCTTACTCTTCTTTATTTGGAGAGCAAGGGATGGGGAAGTTGATTGCAAAGAAAAGGGAGAGGAGGCTTTTGAAGATGAAGCTCTTACCTGTAGTAAAGCATGTACTTCAGGAATGCTTTCTATAAGCCCCTCTGGTAGTAGGATAACACCATGGTATTTCTCTGAATAAAAGAAACGTGGTCAGTGGACATTAACTTTAGACTCACCAAAATGATCGTAGAAATCTATCATTTCATACCTTGTTCGGCCCTAGCTTGAACTGCATCACAAATTTGCTTCGTGATGTCAAAAAGAGTAAGCTTAGAAGCAGCCACCTCTTCCCCAAGAACGACCTGCATGCACAAAAGATTTTTAAGGAAAGTTATACAAGTATCTATAAGGCAGTAAATCAGAAAAGTGAATGGGCTCTTTACATACCATATTAGGATGTGACTGGAGAGTACATTCCAGGGCAACATGCGAATGCTTTCGGCCCATGAGTCGAATAAAATAATAATACTGAAAGGGATAAGGAGACAAGATTATGGCATTGCAAAATGAAACATCTAGAATTTACTTTTGAAAAACAAAATCCAGCTGGTAAGGCAACATCTCCCATGAGAAAAACCAATCCCACTTTCTAATAGGTGCTAGAAACAGATTTTTATATCAAACAAGAGAAGCTAAAAGAGCAGAATGCAAAATACTTATTGAGTCAAGTTACCTTCTCCGCTGAGAGTGCATCAGTACAAACATTGCTAATCAGCTGGGAATTGACCTGATATATATAGAAAGGATAGTTTTCAGTTTAGTTCCCTATGATTGCATTTTTTAGAAGGGTGAGACAGCACCAAATGTTACATACAAGCTACATAATTCACATGAATGGATCAAAAATACGAGCTTTCTTAGTAATGGAATGGAGAACTCACTCCAGTTATAATCTATACTATTTTTACTATCTATATTATATATTAAAATATTTGAGTGGAGTGCCACGTGGCACCACTCATAATTATAGTATTTTCTTTTATAGTTGGTATGTTATTTTTTTATTTTTTTTTATTTTTTTTTAGTCTAATGTTAGGATGAGTATTTCTTCATTCTCTTTATTTAATGCCTGGGTAACTTTACGTCACATCCTGTGCTTGCTTTCTTTACTTTTTAAAATATATTTGGTTTCTTTTCTTAACAATTAACCTCAACTATTTTTTACCCTTGACAAATTGATTAAAAAAAAATTAAAGATAACTATTGATAAAAAAAAAAAATTTTAAAAGATAAACATTGATAGGAACATTTTTAATAGATAATTCAATTTCTTTAGCTTCTAAATTTTTATTTATTGCATACATTTTAATGCTAAGTTGAGGTGGCATTTGGAAGCCAGTCTTCTTTTTCTTTTAAGTATTTTTGGGATACTTCTATAATGATAACTATAGTACTTCTTTTTGTCAGTTTTGATAAGTTGAGGTGCCGTATTTCATTTTTTTGGTTTTATGTAATATATATTGTTACTTTTCCTGACAATGAACTCATATCCTTTTCATTGTTGACAAATTGATTTAAAAGAATTTCAAAAACAAATCATTTTTTGACTTTAACCTACCTCTTGAATGTTTAGATTGGGGAAAAAATATTTTCAACTAAATTGATAAATTTTTTCAATAAAAAACTAATTCACTTTTAATCATATGATTATCTAAATCACACAAAATATGCATTAGTAAAATATATAATACCTACGGCACGTAGCAGGTCTAATAGTAGTCCCATTGGATCAAATGCAAAATGTCATTTAATCACTACATTAACAGACCACACCATTGTTGGTGCTAGAATGAGGAACGAATATCAACTAAAATACCAGACTTGAACAAAAAGGCTTAAACAAAAAGCAGCTTCACCTTACTGGCTCACAGCTAGAACGAACATAGCATAAAACCTTCCAAGTAAACTAAGCAATTAAGCATGAACGCCGAAAAAAACTAGCTATGCACATGCAAAAAACCTTGCAGACAAGTACTCCCAATAAGATGCTAGCTTTCACACAAATTTAACACCAAAGAATTGATACCTTGCATATTGTGTCAAAACCAACATTAGTTTCAACAAATTGGTTTTTGAGATCTCCATTCAAAGTAACAGGAACACCAACCACCTGAAGTAATTCCAATAGTCATCTATCTTAGATCAGGTAAAGAAAGTAAATATCCAGTATAGCAAAAGTAAATATGGGAAAGTAGAGGAAGAGAAACATGTAGAGAGCTTTGTGAACCAAAGCAAATAAGATTTAGAATCAATCTAATAGTACTCGAACTATAACATCACATGCACAATGTACCTTTGTGGGACATTTTGCTTCAGCAAAAGTTTCTGCAAGCTGAGCAGCATCTGTGTTTGATGTCACCCCTTTGAGAGAACACCAAAGATGTCATCAGACAGACCTGAATAGCATAAAGTTGATGTCTATTGTGCATGACAGTATCAAGAATACCTCCAATAATTACAAGGCCATCCAACTTCAACGCCGTGCAAGCAGCCATCGCAGCATTTACTTGCTCAGTTGTCCTTATTTGATCTTTTGTTCGTCCAAGCAAATCATAACCACCTTAACAAGATAACAGAAAGAATTATTTGACTATGAAAAAAATACAGAATCCTCAAATGAAAAACAAAACCCACATCAAAATCTAACCTTGATTCTTGTAACTTGCAAGAATGTCATCAGTGATTTCAAGAGTTTTTTGGGCAAATAAACCTTCAGAACCACCTGGTATCATATATACAAGAATCTCTTAGAGAATATCAGTTTCTAAAAGGAAGATTTTCTCATCATAAATACGTCACATATACCATTAATGCATGTACACAATCATCAATCAGATATATAACTCATCCAGAGAAAGATGTAAAATATGAAGCAGTATTTCCAGAAGGTGACATAAAAAATCAAGTGATGAAGAATTGTCGAGGCCAGCATAACCAGCTGATAACAAATCAACAAAACACTGCCAAAGCTTCATGGCAAACAAATGCATCAAAATCAGCGTGTTTGGGCATCTATGCATGTTTGACAGAAGTACAAATCCAAAAGGAATGGAGAGAGAAGAATCCAAGGCAAGGTCAGTCAAAGAATAGTAGTGCTTACCCAAAAACCCAAGCAAAGTGCTTTTTTGGTTGTGTACTTTGAGAGCATCATGAAGACCCCAGATCACGTTATGTCCTCCAGGAGATTGTCTGCCGCAAAAGACAATACCTACCCTATAAAGAGAAGGGTAACAAAAGCAAGGATGTTGTTAATAAATTGAGCATAGCATGCAAAATCATAGCTTGTTTACAATGTTATGTGCAGATGTTTTTAGCCATTTTTATTAGACAAATGAAAGAGATCAGCCACGAATGTGCAGAACACAAGCAGCCACAAAATGTGCAGAACACAAGCTGCACAGGCAAAAGCTAACAGTTCAAATTTCAGAATCCAACTCAAAGGTACAAAATATGTCATGAAAGTCATACCTAATAGGTGGATGTTCAGTGATAATTTGAGCATCAGGAACCTTGGCAGTTGCCCTAAGGAAGTGGGCAAGAGGCTGACCATAAGTGTGAGGGAAGGACCGACTAATGGTGTGGGCACCAGAGCGGTCTGCAGCAGTGGTTGCATCACCAAACTCCACCCGAACAGTAGTTCCCTGTTTGATTCACACGAAATTTAGTTCGTGAGTGCCAAATGAAACGTCCCTAACCATTAGAAACCTTCAAACTCATATATACATGTATAGGCTCATATTTACATAGCCCTGAAATGATACTTCCAAACTCATATAACCATGTATAGGCATATAATTATGTAGCCTTTAAATGGTATTTCAAATATGCCCACCAGGGTGGCTCAAGGGCTCAAGGGTAACACAATTAAACCCCTTACTTTAGGGCCCCAAAATTTGTAGGACCCACAGGACACAATTTTAGGATGTTATAATTGTAATTTATATGATAGTAAAAGAATTAAGTTACGCGAAATGATTAGAAAACTTGATTAAGTTCCTATTAACACCAAAAGGGAAGCTCAACACTCTGCTGATTCTCTATATATCAAAATTTGTAATTTCTAACAGTAAACCATCACCGGCTACTTTTTTATCAATTAGAACAAGTGCTATAGTTTTTAGCATTCATTATTTCTCAGTTTTCACAACTTTTCACTCTATCAAAATCTCTTATTTTCATCCTATGCCTCTCCCATCACAAGCAATTTTTTTTTTTTCTCATTGAGAAGCACTATCAGTCAAAATGACTCTCAAGAATGTTTTTTTTTTCCTTTTGCAATCAAAGTATTCATTATCAGGTTATTTTTGTCCTTTTGTTATTGGCATGAATTAATTTAAATATAACAACAAGGAAATAAAAAAGATACGTACGCTAAAAACTAATAGATTAGTTAACAAACTCACATGATATGGACATATTTTTTATGTTACTTTTACATCCTCAATGAAAGATTTTATTCAAACTCCGAACCTATCAGAATATTTAACACCTACTGGGTGGATATTCTGCGAAAAGACAATGAATAAAGCAGCAAAAAGTTATGATCCCAAAACAAATTTAATAAAGTAAAAAACAAAAAAAAGAAAAAGAAAACTCTCGTTGTTTCACATATAAATATCACTCAATTCAGTGAAGCAAGAGTAAACGTAAATCTGGAACAAATACACAGACTTCATAATTCATATGTAACATGATTTTGCACAAAATATCGTGTTAAAAAAAAAAACCAAACATTACGTGCAGAAGCAACGTGAATATAAAACAGCAGAATCACACGCGATTTGACGTAGCACATCAGATCTATTTTCCTTTATGCCTTTCAGGATCACAATAACACACAACAACCAAAAAAAAAAAAGAAAGAAAGAAAGTTAAACAAATAGAAATTCACAACTTTTTTCATATTTATTATATGTATACACCACGAAACGATCAAAACTAAGAGATCCATCTCAAGTTGTTCGTCAATCAAAAACAGAAAAGTTAAAAGAAAAAAAAAAAAGAAAACAACAACAACAACAAAAATAATAATTAGAAAAATAATTTTAAAAAATAATAGAATACCTGAAGACAAGGAGGAAGCTCAGGTTGGTAATGAGAACGCAGTTTCTGAAGATCAGAGAGTTCTCTTGGTATTCCGAAGTCTGAATCCATCGCCGGCGGCTGAGAAATTTTTTTCTGTTTATTTCTACTTCTTAACTGTCTGAAGAAGCAGAGGAAAAAGAGTTGTTGTTGGTCTCACTCTCTTCTTTTCAGTCTGTCTTTCGACGGATTATATAGTGAGAGACGCGGTCGATACCACCAACCGATGGCCCTCCTACTTCTTTTGCCTTTCCCCTATATGCCCTCCGCTTTTCTTTTCTTTTTTTTTTTTCCTTCTTCTTTTTGCTTTTTGTTTTCCTCGCCCCAACTCTTTGATTTGTCAAATGTGTCTCGTTTATCCACTCATAAATAATAGTACTCACACATTTAAACATTAGTGTTAAAGGGTGTTAGGTTTTGCTTATTTTGTATTTATAAATATAAAAATATTAAAATATATATGAGAGGGTATTTTTCTTTAGATATTTAAACACCCAAAATAAACACACCCTATTAGTTTATCCATAAGATCTCGAGTGTGGACTTATAGAATTTTTAATATTAAAATTTTAATAAAAAATATTGTTGAATAAAAGTTATTGATTGTTTAACTTCAAATTTTCGAATTAAGCTTTAGTTATTCTGAAAGCAAAATTAAATTTTCAAAATTATGAAGTAACATTTTTTAGAGAAAAAATAATATATGACATGATATAGAAATAGTTTTCTCAAAAGCCTTTTTCATAAAACTCTAATTTAGAGCTTTTGTTTTTTATGTATAATATCTTTTTAAAATAGGCCAAATAAATTAGTTTTGACTTCTAAATTGTAGAAAGCACTTTTAAGTATTCAAAAATTGAGCCAAACAAACTCTTCCTCGTTACTAGAATCGGATTTTTAAGCAGAAAATGATTGCACCATCGAGAAATAAGTAAAAAGAGCAAACATTATTGGACCAAAAAAGGAAAAAAAAAAAAAGCATAAACATTTTACCATGTATGCTTTTGTTGGGATATATCCATTCATTGTATTTTTTTTTTTTCTTTTAGTCCATTTTGTGGAAAGAAACAAACTAGAAAAGAAATGTAGTTTTGGTATAGATTTGTGGGCTTCAAATGCTTTTGTCTTAAATCACACAAATCCATGGCGACTTTACCAGTCATTAGTAGACGGTTTTCTTCCAATTCCATGTGCTCTAGCTCTACCAATGCTTCCCAATCTTAAGAGGAAAAGTTGTCCTAAGATTGTTTTGATAGATCCACTTTCAATCCCAATTATGTTTCTAGATAAGATTGTTTTGGCATTGACAAGTTGCTACTATTTTATTAGATATTTATTAATTCCATAATACATTATTAATCACTATAGAAATAACTTTTTTTAAACCATTGAAAGACGAGATATTCTCAAATTCTTAACGCCTATATGTAAAATCACATTTGATAAAAGTAAAAGTACATTCACACATCGCACAAGTATTATAGTTCAGGCAATGCTTGAAAATTTACTCAAACAAAATGATACGGTCATCTTTTTCTCTCTCTGTCTCTTCTTCATTTTATTCTACCAAAAAAAAGGTTATTAGCGTGAAAGAAAAGGCCCCCTTAAGACATTTATGCACATACTTCATTCGTCAAAAATGGTTTGATCTGTTAGTTAAACTTTAGATTTGGATAGAAAATTTAATACCAACATGATCATAAGAGTCCCATTCCAATTTCGCATAAGTTATGAGACTTAAACCTTATTTTCTAATGATTTAAGGGGTTAAACTACAAATAATTAGAAATTCTAGTGTTACACGAATAAGAGGAATATGCTGAGTGGGATATTCCGGTAAATTCAGAAAAGGAAGCCATTAGCCAACAGCCTCGACAAAAGAATGTAATCACTTGAATGGCCACTTTTATTTATACCTAACCCCTTCCAAGTCTCTCCCTCACTCATTCCCCACTAATGCAAGCAACACGCGTGTAGATATCGAGTCGCTTTACATTGGGAGACTACTAACCAAACCAGCTAAAATATCAAACCCATGCACCCCATTCACGGCGCCTGGTAATTTTTAAATTACCATTTATGATTTACCTTTCCGTGGATTGGAGTCAACTCTTACGCACAGGAATGAACTCCACGTACATGTGAAAATGAGACTATCCAAATTCAGAAGAAAAACTTATTTTATGTGCCATCACCAAAAAGGAGTATAGGCCAAGGATATGCAATACCCGACAAGGAAACGCCGCGTGGTACTAAAACCTGAGATGGACCGATCTCACTGCCCAGAATAATAAATCCAACACCGCAGTAACATCAAACACCTTCAAATTGGTTCCAGTGACATGGAGTCTAGAGGGTGTTTCGCTTTGCTTATTTTGAGTGCTTATAAACACTTAAAAAAAAACACTCCCTCATATTTTTTTTTACTATATAAGTGTTTATAAATACCAAATAAGTAAAGCCAAATACCCTCTTAATCCACACAACCATGCACTCTCACATATAGAAGTTGAACCCATCCATGTAGGGTCATTAAGATGTGAGCCGTTCCGCCAGGCTTTTCTTATGGTGAATCCCGCACACACGTAAGGTCATTAACGAGTGAGTCTTTCCTTCCGGCTTTAGGAATATTCCAATAGTAAGAGCTGACGGAGGACACAGATTAAAAATGGAATTCGATCCCAGTTTTTCACTCTAGATTGAGTACCCTAACTTCCATGGGGATTAAGTCGTGCACTGGTCCTACCACATAGGAATTACCAATTGGTGATGGTGTCAGGCTCCGCCGGGAATCTAGATTTCCCTCCTATCAGGAGAGAGGGAAAAAAAAAAGAAAAAGAAAAAGAAAAATTTGCCACCTCGCCCTGTTGATAATGTCAATAATCTTACAACAGCAAAATTAAGCTTGCGAGAGAAATCATTAAACAAAATAACAATTAGCAAACAGTGGTAAACAACACAGAATAGTTTGCTCCAGGGAAGTAGCAAAATGGCAAGAAGGAGATCCGACTGCTCTGCCAATTTCTAAAGCCTGTAGAACTAGTAGCTTCTTCCCCAAAACAAAAATGATAATGATGACAACAATAAACACAAATAATGGATGCCCTCCAAAAATCCATCTGCTAAGTTGCTACAAGCATCATTTCCAGAAGATGCAATCCTAGGCTCCAAACAGCCCCTAAAATGGTTACATACGTTTAAACTCATTAGAGAGGAGAAAAGCATTGAAGGAAATAAATGGAGCATTGGAAAGAAACAAGTATGCACACAGACACATAAGAACAATATTTGCACAAATGGAAGAAAAGGCTGGAAGTAAAGAAATCATCGGGAACTTCAGAAGTGTTGATTTTAGACTCCAAAACTCTTTAAGTTCTCTGAAACATGTTCACAATTTCCACCCAAAAAAGATGATTGGCCACTGAGAAGTGAGAACAAAAGATCCCTTTAACTACAAGAGTCATGCGAAAAACATTCAAACTACAAGGAGAACAATAATAAGCTGTACCTTTATGACAAACTTGCACGACAAGGAGAATTCACACGAACAAAACAATTCTAAGATATATGACCTCCCATTCTTTCCATGCATCATCTTAGAAATCTAGGAACACGAGAACCCGATTATACAATTAATTGTTGAGTGGAACAACTGGTTGTGACCAAAATAATATCAGATGAAGCAATTCCAAAACAGAAGCAACAAGAGGAGGATAAACAGCTCTACTGATAAAAGAACAGAAATCCCACAAACAAATAGCAACTCACTAGCAAATGATGAAATAAAATGAATCACAGGATGCACCAGAACAAGACTACTTAACAATGTTAAAGAAAACAACAACCTTCATTAAGTTTCATTTCCTATGGCCATCACATCAGCGGTCAATTTTCATCAGTTATGCCCAATAGCACATCTGGACTACAACTTGTAATTCTCTTAGTACCAGGGTTTTACTACAAGGAATAGAGTGTTCCGTAACTTGCATGCAGATATATCCATCGTAATAATGTCAATTTAAAAATAAAAGAAGAAAAAGAGTCTGAATCCACAATATTCTTACTCAAAGATAACAAGCAGACAATTGTAGATCTTCACCAACAACACGAAAATACTCCACTAGCAAAATAAGCACTCAATACTAGCAGTATCAAAGGAATACAGTGACTTTAGCATTGTCAACAAGTCTCATCTTCTATTATAAGAAGATCAGATCAGCCATCATTCTCAACTACTAAATTCATCAAGAGCAAGAGCATGTTTTCATCTCAGAGATGGAAAAACATGAGATGCAAAAAGCAATGTTCGACACATCTATCTGTAGATTCAAAGTAGCTTACATAGATTGCAAATAAGAGCAAAACAGAGAAATATCAAGCTAAGCATAAAAAATGAAGAGGAAAGGAGCTGATTCAAACAGAGAATAGCACTCAATCTTCTGGTTGTTGCTGCTCTTGGTATTGCTTCTCCTCCCTCTCCCGATTCCACTGCTCGATACGAGCTCTACGCTCTTCACTACCTTCCCTAATTGGACTCCTGCTCCTCCTAGGGCTCCCGTGTCTCTTCCTCGAACCGGCATCACTGTCGGACCTTCCGCCATGCCTATCCCCATTCCTTCTCCTATAATCCCCACCTCTACGGTCTCGGTAATCCTTGTTGTCCCTCCGATCGTGATGATCCCGCCTATGGTGATAACGAGGACTCAAACTCCTGCTGCGGCTCCTGCTCCGGCGATGATACCTCCGGTACCTCCCGAAGAGCTTCCTCCTCAAGTCCCTCCCAATCATCTTGACGTGCATAAAATTGCAATAACCTCCTCGGTTACAATTGTTCTCCTCGAACTGCCTACACGTGGCCTCGCGGAAATCCGTAACGGGAGAGAAGTCGGCGATGATAGGGCGGCCGGAGTAAAAACGGCCTTGCAAAGCCTGCAAGGCGGCGGCGGCGTGGTCCTCCTCCTTGAACTGAGCGTAAACGTTGCCAATCATGTGGTCGGCGAGGTTATCGCAGACGTTGAGGCTCTCGATCTCGCCGAATTTGCTGAGCTCCTCGAAGATGTCCTCGTAAAAGTCCTCAAAGTGTTGCTGAATCTGGTGAGGGTCGAGAGGCTGGCCCTGGGCGTCGACGCCCGGGGTTATCATGTCGGGGCGTTGGTACATGTTGGAGAGGAGGAGCGTCGGCGAGATGGTGGGGCGGTTGTGGAGGCGAGAGCAGCGGTCGCCGTGGCGGCAGGCTCCGATCTTGAAGTAGAAGGGGCAGTTCACTCTGTCCTTCTCGGTGCCGAATATTGAAGCCAAATGCTCCGCCATTGATGATGATTATTGGAAATTTGACAATTATTAGTGATGTGATTTTGGAAATTACAAATGAATTACCAGATTTATTCCATAGTGAGTTTGGCTGATGGAAAACCCTAATTTTGCTGAGCGGGGAAAGTGTGTACCCACTCCGCAAGGGGCTTTTAAAGTTCTCTTTGACGAAAAATCGAACCAAGTGAATGGCCTAATTTCCCTTTCTTTCTTTTTTTTCCTTATAAAATAATAGTAAATAGATAAATAAAGGAAATGCTCATTTTTCTGGAAATTTGACGCTAAAAAGAGAATGAAAAATCACGTTTGGGAAACGGATCGCTTTTTCTTTTTCTTTTTTTTTTGACTTTTGATAAATTAAGAAAATTATACCATTTGAAAGAGGGTCGGAACAGGGAAAAAAAATTCTTTATACCTTTTTTATTTTCACATTTTACCTTTAATAAATTGAAAATTTTGTATTTCGACGAGAGTGGAAAATACCCATACCTCCTTGATCACATTGTTGTAAAGTCAAATAACGCAAAGGGTTAATTCTAAAAAAGTTCCAACTGTTATCACTTGTTTTTAAATTAATCTCAATGTTTTAACGACATTATCACATTAATTGTCAATGTTTCCAAATTATTCAGATTAATCTTCGATATTTCATAAACTTATTTTAATTAATCCCTGCTGTTTTATTCGCTGTAGTGACTTTCTTTGTCAAGCATTTTAGGGACTAATTGATTTTTTTTTTTTTGGAAAAAAAAATTTGATGATTACCATTTATGTTTTTGAATTGTTAAAAATTAATTTGACTATATTTATAAAATATTGAGAACTAATTTAACTAATTAATCAATATAAGAGCCCAAAGTAGTAGTTGCTACTGAACTTTTTCTCTATGATCCACGTAACATTCAATACTAATGCAGATACGGTGCCGAGTGGAGATGTAAAAGAGTTGCAAAGTGCAGCACCTGTTTGCTACCAGAAATCAACCAAGTTTTGCGGAAGGATTAAGCGTTTCCAGCTGCTTTGGTGCTCTTGGTGCTCAGATACGAAGTGGGATGTTGCAACCATTGGAACAGATTCAGAAATTGTTATCCATGCGATTAATTTAGGCTACTTTTCTCCCAAGCGGAGATTTCTGGTCTTATTTCAAATATACACTATACTAGTCGTGCTATCCCTCAAATCTCCTTCTCCCTTTTACATAGAAGTAGTAACAATGTCGCAGATTGGATAACAAAATTTTATAGAAACGGCACTCTACCTTTAGATTGGGTTTCTAAGTTATCACTTGAGCTTTCTTCTTTGCTTCGTACAGATTTTGTACCTAGTGGTATTGATTAACTCTTATTGTAATTATTTCTTTCAGTTATGAAATTCTATTTTGATCAAAAAAAAAAAAAAGAAACTGCTGTGGTAAAAAGATTATACAGGTGCTTCAATTGCGGTCCAACAATGATGACAACACAGTGGTTGTAGAATTAAGCAAATACATGATTGTAAGTTTTATTTGAAGGCTTGAGAAGAGCAAGAGACATGGAACAAAGGTGGTTTGGAAGTGGAAACAAACTCTCGGGTTATCGTCAATCTTATTAAGGATAACGTGTTTCTTGATATTCCTCAAACCGTCAATTAATAATTTTAATGTTTCTGATATTATGTAGTTGTTGTCGGAGCTAATAAGTTCACGGACTGATTTATCAAATTTAGTCTAACCCAACCATTACAAAATGCAAACACTCCAACGGATTATTTGGTGCTTTAGAGGAGGATAAAGAGGAGACAGCCTGCGATTTGGCTACCTGATGTCCTAACAGTTAATTTGTTGAATTGGATTGCTTTCTAGGCTCCCTCGAAACCAAAACAGAAACAAAGAGAGAGACGTAGAGACTTCTCAAGGCCCAAACTTAAAGACCGAGCGCTCCGCACGATAGCCCAATTATAACAAAGTGGGCTTCTAACGTTGAGCCCACTATTACAAACGATTCTGCAAACTGGGGGAAATTCTTTTCTTGAACTTATCCGAAACAGATTTTCGTTGGACATGATAAGATTTTCGACTTTCTTTATCCGAAAGGAAATGATGAAAGACATGATAAAGAACGAGATTCTCACGGGCCATATTTCATTTTGTCAATTTATGATTAAGATTTAATACGATTAAATTGTCCCCATTATCTAAAAATCCTTATATAATAATTGTATATTCTTTTTTAAATATAAACATATTAATATTATTAAATTAAACATAAAACAGTACAACTAGCTAACATCCATGGCATCATATACACAAATTGAAACACGGAACAGACCCACAATTGAGTTCAAAATTCAATTATCTAGGAGAAACTCTTGTCGAATATTCTTTGTTAACCAATTTGTCACGCCATGAACACTCTTTTGTATGTAAACGACACTTCAACAACTTGCCTCTAAGAGACAAATTTGAGCATTCTTCACAAGACGCTCAATTGCCTGACCCAACGTCGATCTAGAATTAACACCTTAAACTAAATCAAAGTTATCAAATTTAAGAACTTCACGTGCAACACCACATTGGCAAGCCATGAATTGGTGAAAAAGCATCGTAAAATAAACAAGCCACGGCAGAACCGAACCCGAGAAAACAATGTCATGGGCTCGTCAGTAACACGGAAAAAACTAAAAAGAACTCTATAAAAGATAATGGAAAAAGTCTTATCTCAAGAGAGAGAATTAAATAACCAAACTGAATAGAATTAAGTTCAATCAATAATTATATATCAAAACCAATTATTAAACCGTCTATATAACGTTGAAGTATAAATCTATTTCGCAAAATTTAATTCTTCATATAGCTTTTAACACTACTTACACATATAAATATACATATATGGTAAATTTTTTATAATATTATATTTAATTATAAAAATTAAGAATTTCCAATTATTAAAATGTTGCCAAAATTTATAATCAGTCAGTGGCGTCTCGGCGTATCCGTCAACAAAAGTGGGACAAACGCAACTCAACGCGTCTACCCATCGAAAACGGCAGTCACCATCGACGCTGCACCCAAAACTCACAACTCCATCATCATCAACCAAACCAACCACACCAAAATTTGAATTGCAAAAAAAACACACACACTCACACACACAAAAAAACCCAAAAAAGTCTACTGAAATCGACCCGAATGGCTTCATTCTCAACTGCCATGAACTTGAAGCTAAACCCAAACCCATCACCATGTTTCCAATATTTGACAACTTCAAGGGCTTTGTTTTTCAGTAGCGATCCAGGGAGAAGCACAAGGCCGGAGAAGATTACGAAGGTGAGAGCAGCGGCGATGAAGTTCAAGGGGACGCAGATGAGGGAGCAGCAGCTGACGGAGATGATAGAGCAGAAGGTGATGGAGGCCAAGCAAGTCTGCGGCGAGGACGAGACCTCCGACGAGTGCAAGGTCGCCTGGGACGAGGTCGAGGAGGTTAGCCAAGCCAAAGCCCATCTCCGTCTCCGGCTGGAGATGGACAAGAAAGACCCCCTCGAGTCTTTCTGCCAGGAGAACCCCGAGACCGATGAGTGCCGCATTTATGAAGACTAATAATTGTGATTGGTCCGATCCTGTTGTATTCTATTAGGAATGAATTGAATTGTCCATTACTCGGTGTGTAATCGAACTAATATTATTACGAAACCTTATCTTATTAGTTGGAATGGATTAAACCTATGGCCGAATGTATACCACGTTAGTTGGTGTCAACCTGTCTATGTTCTCGTGATCTTCTAAATAAACTTGTTGTAGCCTGCACAGAAATCGATCCAGCCTTTTCTTCTCTTTCTCCTCTTGTTTTTTTTTTTTTTTTGGGTTTCTTTGGACTATCCTTTCCGTTATTTGTGAGTTAGATTGATATGGACAACGAGAAATCCACCTAAGATCATTGCAAATAGGGCATTTTATTTTATTTTTTCTATATTAGGGCTTGTTTGAATTGATTTTTTTTAATAGCTTTTGAAAAATAATTTTTTTTAATAAGTTAAAAATTTTGACTTCTAAAAAAAGTTGTATTTGAATTTTTTTCAGAGTTTCAGCTTTTTTGGAAACCAAATCAAACAGTTATTGCAAATTTAATGTAACTTTTTCAAGAAAAAAAAAATACTTTTTCCTTTAAAAAAAAGCCAATCCAAACAGGGCATTAGTCCCGTCACTCTCGAAGAGATCAAAAAGGCTATGTTTTCCATTCCCTATGACAAGAGCCCAGGACCGGATGGGTTTACTTGGCACTTCTACAAGGTTTTGCTTGGCAAGTCATTGCGAGAGACGTTATTAAGGCTGTTGCCTCATTTTTTGCAGCTGACAGAATTCTTAGAGAAATTAACAATGCTACTTTGTTGCACTCTTTATAAATACATTACTGAGATCATTGCAAATAGGATGAGTTCCTGTTTGGATAGTGTGGCGTCATGGAATCAAAATGCAATTGTTAAAGAGAGGAGCATTGCCGATAATATTTTATTGGGCCTTTGCTAGGGGCTATGGGACGAGAAACGTTAGGCCCAGATGCTTGATTATTGGGTGTTTCACTTGTGCAGAGGGTAGTTATGTGGGTCGAAAACTGTCAGTAGACTATTATTCAGCCCAATTGACCCAATCAATTTTGATTCTGGAAAAAGGTCTTACTGTGCTACTCATAAAATCTATAAAAGTTGGACAGACCTAAAATCTATTATGGAGGGATTTTTAAATCATTTCACTTGTTTGGATTGGAAAGATATGGACGGAGAGGGTAAATAAAGGACTGTTCTCATCCCCCCCCCATAACCTTTACATTTAATCCTTCCAAATTGGAGTCAAAGGAAGGGAAAGGAAAGAATTATTTTGAAAAATGACTCTTTTAACATTTATATCAATGTTTACATAAAATAAAAGAAGAGCATAAAAGTCTAACTGTACATAAAATGCATTCTTTCTCTCTATTTTCTTCTTAATCCAAACACAAGAAACTCGCAATCCGTTATGTTCCATTATTTTGTAAAAATACCCTAATCCAAACATGGATTACTCAATTCTTCTCCTTTACAAAACTTTTATTTCCTTTCCTTTATTAAACATTCTCTCATGAATCCAAACATAGTGTAAGAGTTGGACAGACCTAAAATTAGATACACGTCTTTATAAACCTACTACGTCGCTACTCATAAAATCTATAAGAGTTGGACAAACCTAAAATTTTTCGATAAAACAACCAATTTTCCATGTTCACAATTGATCAAATTTGTGAGTGATGATCCTGAAGCCACCCTAAGGTTTTAAATCTTTAGGCACTCCCTCCTCTTTACTCTCACGGAGTTTTAAGATCCCAAATGAAATCTGGGCCGACTATATATTTTGACTATCATCATAAGATCGGCGAGTAAATTTTGTTGAATTTGAAGAAATTTCTTATGGACGAGCTAAATACAAGGAGGAAAAAAAAAATGTATTCTATTCACAAAAATTAAAAAGAAAACATATTATAAATCACACCAAATAAGTCGTTTTCTTATCCCTGTTTTGGTTAAAAAAATTTTCATTCACACCGAAAAAGTTGGCCAATCAATAGAAAAGCAGAAGTTGATTCTCCATGTAGGGTGTGAAAGCGTATCCCAATGCCAGAAGAGCTCTAGACGTAAAATGTAGTCTAGTGAGAACTGGATTGAGTTGTATGAATACTTCCTTCTACGCTAATACCAATCAATCTTGGTTTGTTAGGCTAATGCGTTTGGCTAGGTCTTAGCTGGAAAATTTGGTCTCCATGTTTACACTGCACGTCTAAATTTGAGTATGCAACTCTTTTTATTTTATTTATAAAAACGTAAAAGAGAAAACGGGATATTACCATCCCACCACCACCTTAGCGTCAAATCCTGTTGGTATAAATTATAAGTATCTGTACTACAAATGACCAATAATGCAATAAGTGTCAGAAGATCCCACTTTGAAGTTGAGTAGTGTCCTTATCATGGGCTTTAAAAACCTGCTTTTATTAGTGGTTGATTTTAGTTTAGAAAGAAATTCGTTGGTACAATTTGGAAAATGTCAAATTTATCACGTTATATAAAAGTTTAAATTTCTAAATGAATTGACGACTCTCTCATGTTATCATGGCAATATTGTGTGTATATCAGCATTAATATTCCTGCGCACTTTTCAAACTTCAAATCATATCATTTCTTAAACGAGTGGTAATGAGTTTCGATTATCACCTCATTTAAAAAGTGTGATGACTTACTCACTTTTTTTAAATATTCAATTTTTTTTTTTTTAACCACAAGACGCATTATACCTTGAAGTCCAAATTAATTCTTCAATAACAATGATGGATAGGCCTAAAACTTCGGAAAAGTAAAACTAGAAGGAGGAAAAAAAAAAAAAAGGGAAAAAGAGAAATGGAAGAGAGGACGAGGAACAAAGTCAAGTGGATGGTTGCTTCTGCATGCAATAATGGAGTTGTCATCAAATTCACGTGGAAAAATGTACGGTGTGCTGAAAAAGCTTCAAGTAGAAGTCCTTCCAACTCTCCATTTTCTGTGAATCAATACGTTACAGCTGGCAGCCCACTGTACGAACAATATTCATCTTCCCCCACTTTCCTATCCGATGCTTTTTTTGCCATCTCTCTTTTCTACCCTAGAGAAATTGTGTATCCACCAATCACGAGTATTAGAGTATTTCAATTTTTAACGTTATTACATTACGAGTAAAATTATACGTAGGATAGAATCTGGATCCCGACCAGATCCAGCAAAATGAGTGCCTCACCAGAAGAGATCCCCGAGACATTTGGTTTCGAGACTTTTCCCTAATGTAGTAGGACCAGAGAAAATTGTAGGTTATTCGAATGTACCGGGGATAATGTTTTTATTCGACGAATGCTGATGGATTTCTATTCTGTCGTAAGCAAATTCTTGAACCTATCGGCCAAGGCTATAGACGCTCTCTTTATTTCTATTATTTTGTTCGGTGGGACCACTTTGTTATAGTTCGCTTTGGTCTGAAATAAATTCACCCGGTAAAAATATATTATCAAATAATAATAAAGAGATAATAAAATATTTCAAAAAAGTTTATAAACATTGAAAATTGGAGTATGTCAAAATCTAAACGTGTAACATATTCAATGTGGCGAGCGAGTAATTTTATCATCTATGGGACAAAAAAATCAAAAGGAGCAATAAAAATAGTTGGGGGAATGGCGAAGGTAGGATGCTGTCTCAGCGCTACCTCCGGATAAGCATATGACACGTGTCTCCTCTGTCCTTTTACGCGGATGCGCATCGTCCTCCTAATGGCCCCAAACGCTGTACACTCTCTACTCCTGGTCCTTCTCCTCGTGCGTCTTGCGGCAATTGTGACTTCACACCTACTATTGCTTTCATTTATTTATTTATTATTTTTTATTTTTTTGCATATAAGAAATTTTGGTTGACCAAATAGATTTTTGAGTTTAATGGATTTTGCTTTATTAATGGTTTTCGAGTTTCGACTTTGCCTTGTAGAGGGTGTTTGGCTACAAGTCAAAAATGAAAATTAACATATTTGTCAAATCTATTAATAAATAATTTAAGGTTGCTTATAAACTGGTAAAAAAAAAAGTAAGTAGAGAGTAATATTTTTTTAGGTGTTTATAAACACTTGATCAAAACAAACAAAAAAACTTATTTATCCTTAAAAATAATAAGCAACTTACAACAACATATCCGTTTTAATCATTTTAACTACTATTATTACTTATAAATATTTATTTACCAAATATGTTAATAACTTATAAGCACATATTATTCAAATACATTTCTATTTATTTATCATTAGATTAAAAGTAACTTTTTGCTTTATAAGCAACATCTGCTTATAAGCACTTAAAACTAAGCAAAGCCAAACAGGCTCGTAGTCACGTTCCTCGTTCAACTAATCGTGGTAACAGATTGGGTTTCAACTAATTGACTAACAAATTAGGCTATAGGGATAATTTGGATGGGCAATCTCCTTATATCTTGGCCGTTAGTCTACCAAGGTGTTTGGCTTTACTTATTTAGGGTGCTTATAAGTATTTAGAAAAAAATATCATTTTACATATTTTTTACTATTTAGATATTTATAAACACTAAATAAGGAAAGCCAAACACCCTCTACCACTGGAGTTAGCCTTTTTGTACCGTCTGCTTTTGATGCCCCTGGCTTTGGTTGATGCTGTTGAGATTTATTACTTTTTGTAATACACAATTATTTTTCTTTAAAATAAAAGTTTTGAATTTGACTAACAAAAAAATAAAGAAATGTTTAACTTGATGATAATTATTACATGTACAACCAGAAAAAGAGAAGGACTGGCCATAAAGAAAAGTTGTGCTAAGAAAAATAATACTGTTCCGTCCTATAAAGGTCGACTTATTTCTTTTTTTTCATATAGTTGAAGAGAATGTAATTAATATAATTAAAAACAATAAATTTTTGTTTAGTGTTTTCCTAATGCGCCCCTCTACTGATATTAAATGGATTCTGTAAGTTTACAATTGCTCCAGTGATGACTTGGTTAATAGCGTAATTTGTTGATAAAGATGAACAGTAGAGAGTAATATACATAATGAAACTAATAATTTAACTACTTTTTCAAAAAGGAGATGAGATTATAATTTGAGAGTATACTAAACACGGATGTAGTGTTAATGTTTGCTTTTCAGGGTAACATAATCCATTCATGAAAATCACTCTAGATAAATGACTTCCTCTCTATTAATTTCCCTTTTCCCTTCCTATTACCCGCACAAATTTGACAAGATGGACTTTCTTCAAAAAGGTTTTTTGCTAAAATTTCTGAAAAAAAATGTTTTTTTTAAGAAGCTAAAAATTCAATTTTTGTAAAAAGTTAAATTGAAATTTTTTCAGAGTTTTAATTCTTTTTAATGTAATCTAAATACTTATTGTAGAAAGATATATTTTTTAAGGGAAAAAAAAGTTTTTTAATTAAAAAAAAAACCCCTAAAAGTCAATCTAAACGAGTATATTCTCGTAAGTTTGTTAAATAATAAGATTTGGTGAATGTTCAGAATGTTTATTATATTTGTACCGTGAATTCATTAATTTTAAACAATTTGTGTAAAAATAATAAGATAATAACATTTTGAGCATTTCCAAATTAAACCCCCAAAGGAGGTGTAACTTTTCCTTATCATCATCTTTTCTTTGGTCATAATTCCTTACCATCATCATCATGGTAACAATATGCAGCAAACTGTGCTAAGTTTGAGTCTTAGTTGAAAGTCTTGATCGAACTCGTCAATGTGTTTGAAACATATTAGTACTTCCGAAATTTATAGTTTACAGAATTTCTCTGGTTAACAAAAACTATCACCCACATAAAAGAAAATAAGAAAAAGAGAGTAAATTGCTAGGGAATCCACCAATAATCTAAAAGGTTTTCCATAATCTCTCTATCCATTAAAGTGCGCAGTTATCGAGCTCCTGCCGTTAAAAAATTTATTATTTTTAACTCTAATGGCATTTCGCGCACCCAAAATGCAAGTCGTGGGAATTTTTGTTCTAGATCTATTTTTGCTAGACTCTCGCAATGTGTAAATTTAAATTAACAAGAATTAAATTGAATAAAAAAATTCTCATGAGTATAATTTGAGTTCGTGCAATGCAATTATGTAGTTGCTTGATTGTACTCTCTCTCTCTCTTTGTTTTTTTTTTTTGGCATTGTACGAACTCACAACCTGTTGATATCATTGAATAAGCAGAGCCAAACAGGCTCTTAGTAAATACACAAACTTAGGTGAATCGATATCATTGAATGGGAGCAGCACTATGATGACGAGGCAAATGGTTAAAAACGTTATATATAAGGTGCTATATATATTCCATTACAGCTGGGTTGGTCATGCCCAGACAAACAAAGAAGCTCACACTCGTGATAGTGGTCCAAACTGTACTTTGCCCATTTGCATGCCACGATTTCATATCCCTACAAAAATTAGGAGGCTTCATTTCATCTTCATTCAAATTTTCTTCTTCTTTTTTTAATCCCAGCACTTTTAGCTTTTTATCGTGCGGAACATGTTGGATCGCTTTCGTTGTACTTCCGCCCGCCTGTACGAGCCCTGAACCCGATTTGACACCACCTCTACTCCCATTGTACATCAAGGGTTGGACTTTAGTCGAGGGGGTGAGTATTATCCCAGTACGAACGAATAATCAAATTGAACTTAATCGTACGAAATTTTGTTTAAATCTTTTTATATTCGATTCGATTTCTTTTATAAAAAATATAAAAAGTCAATTTTGGTTATGTAAGGTCTTTTCCAATCGATTATTTATTTTCGCCCCTAAATTTAGGGTTTTTCAAATATTTTTTAGCGTTTAGGAACCCTTTATTTCAACTTTACTTTAATATCACCCCTATTTTTGACCAACCTCTTATTTTAGACACTCTTTATTTTAATTTCACTTCATCAACCCTCCTATATTAACGGACGCTTATTTTTATTTGATTATGCCTCTTCTTTTATTTCAATTAAATAAATCATTTTAGTTTTATTGAGATATATATTTATTTATTATAAACATTACTATTTTAATATTAGCTATTAATTATTAACTAATATTTTTTATTATCACTTTAATAATTATATTATAATACTAATATTATTATT
Organism: Cordia subcordata; assembly: GCA_028554755.1. Lineage (NCBI taxonomy): Eukaryota > Viridiplantae > Streptophyta > Magnoliopsida > Boraginales > Cordiaceae > Cordia > Cordia subcordata. The sequence goes on along the minus strand of JAPTOF010000002.1, from coordinate 28,472,830 downwards.
TTATCAATATTATTTTTCATCATTTTATAGTTTTTCAACAACTTTAATTTATATCAATTTTAGTAATATTTTTTATGTATGGAATTTTTCGTAGTTTGTTGAAATTTTACTTTGAAAAAAATGTTAAGTGTTCTACAATTTGTTATGTTTTTTTTTTGAGATAATGTTTTTGTGTTTTGAAATCTGAAACTTTTCTCTATATATAGAAAATAGATGCAAGATCCTCAACGTTTCAAATTTTAACCGTTAGATTAGACTCTTTGTTTACTATCCTGAGTTTACTAGTTTACCATTGCATTTTTTTTCCTCTGAAATTTTCTAGTTACGTTAAAGTTCCATTTTTTTGTGTTTTGTTTTTTTAATGCTTATCAGGTTTAGGGGGTGGGAAAAGGGTTCGAATGAGGGCTTTTACATTTGAGAGGAAAGAAGAAAAGGAAAAAGGGCCCTCAAATTTTAAAGGCTCAAATAGAGGTGCTACTGGAGCATTCTTATGTCTTTAACCCTTTAAAGTTTACTTCAGGAGTTGATTTGAGTAGGTTGTTGGAGAAGGCCTAAAGTGTGGCCCGCATTTTGAGTGCACATTAAGAATAAAGGCATTACGGTTTGAGTCTTGCCTTATTTAATGTTCTATTATACCTGTAATCTTACTATATTTGTAGTACTACCATATTCTTAATATTAACACATTTGTTGTTTCTTGTACTTTATAAATAGGAGCTTTCTTTATTGTAGTTGAGTAAGACAGAAACTAAAGAGGTGAGATAGAGAATGAGTGACCTTGAGCGTGAAGAGAGCATGAGGGGCGAGAACCCCTAAGCCCGAGCCCTCTCGCCGTTTATTGTATTCATTCTTATCACAGTGGAGTTCTCTTATTTGCTTATGGATACAAACGGAAGGCATACCCACATTAAAAACATTGTGTGTCCATTGTTTTACATCTTTCCCTATTTGTTTCATATCTTTATTGCGAACACCTCGATTTCCCAATAAATTGGCGTCAAGGTCAGGAGTTCTGTATAGCAGCAATTGGTCAATCTAGGTAACTCGACAATGGGAGGTACACAGTGAGGTGTATCTTGAAATTGGTTTGAACTACGGTGCCCTGAAGTAGGTAGAGCTTGCTACAAAAGCTCAGAGAGTGTTCCTTGAGATGGCCGAAGGTAGTTGAATCAGGTGGACTCAATAGACTTAGACGGGTGTGTCTCTCATGAATGATAGTACAGTGTAGCACTAAATAATGAGAGGACGAGTTGGAGAATCTTTGATATTTGCGTTTGAAGGCTAATGCGGTGTCTTGGAGAGATAAGTGTACATAGCCGAGACTCCCATGGTGAGATCAAGGGTCTTAGTTCTAGTAAGATTCAGTGGGTTGGTACTGTGGGTGAAGATGTCGATCTTCACATTCACATATATGGGGAAAAGATGGAGTTTTATGAAGCATTAGTTGTTGAGAGTGCTATATGGATGCTCAAAAAAGTTCCTTAGATCAATGCAGAACGTTGGAGATATTGGTTCGATTTCAGGTGATCGTGAGAGACTAATGAGATACTGTCGAGACAAATACTAGTAGGTGGCTAGGGACTTAGGAGGTACAGGTGATGCATGACAGCTGGTCTTTCATGGGACGGATTGGTAGCTTAAGAAAGATAAATTCAAAGTTACTGATAAGGAGCGAATACCGTCCATAGAGGTGGCAAAGCGGGTTAGAACCCACGGATCAACCCGTTTAACCTGCAAAAATGAAGGGTTGGGATTTAACATTTTGCAACCCACAAGGCAAATGGGGGGTGGACCCGACTTCACCCGAACCGCGTAAAGCATGGGTTGTGCGGGTGACCCGCGGGGTGTCTTTTTTTTTTTTTTAATTGAAAAAAATACATATAAACTTAAAGTTATAAACACTAAGTTTTTTCTTCTTATTGCACTTTATAGTTTACAGCCTTAGCAGCCATATTTGAGGCTTTGATTGTAGCTATGGACTATGGTAATTGTTGTCTTATTATGTTAATGTTAGTTTGTGATTAGGTATTTAATGGAGATTTTAATTATCGATTGTGTTTGTAACATTTAGTTCATCAACTTTAACTATTTTTAGGTGCCTAATTTTTTGTTTTTTTGGGTCAAACAGGTCACAAGTGTTTAGTAGTTGCTGCTTAATTTTTTTGGTTTTATTTATTATTAAATAATATTAAAATATCATAAAATTAAGCGAATAAACCTGTGAACCCGCGGGTGCGGATGAGGGGTGTAGGCGCCTCCATAAATTCAACCCGACCCACGGAACCGCATAAGCCGCATTAAACGGGTCGGGTTGGCCCGCGAGTGCCCGTTTGCCACCTCTAAATGTCCAAGATAGAGATTTGTATGATATGGCTCGTATTCTGAGTGCCCATTAAGAATATAGACCTTAGGGTTTGAGATCTGTTTTATTTGATATCCTGCCTATCTCCAATCTTACCATATTTGTAGTACTACCATAGTCGTAATAATGTCATATTTGTTATTTCTTGTACTCTATAAATAGGGGTTTTCTCTATTATATTTGAGTGAGACAGAGAAAACAGAAACGTGAGATAGAGAGCAAGTGACATTGAGGGTGAAGAGAGTGTGAGGGACAAGGCCCTCTGGCTTGAGGCCTCTCTCTATTTGTTGTATTCGTTTTTATTATTGTGGAATTATCTTGTCTGTCCATAGACGTAGACGGAAGGTCAAACCACTTTAAAAATACTGTGTGTCCATTGTTTTACATCTTTGACTATTTATTTTATATCTTCCTTTTGAACACCCCGATTTCCCAAGAGGTTATTTGTCCAAAAAATTCGGTTTAAAAATTCCATTTAACTATTAGTTTAGTTTATGTTCATATATTACAAGTTGGCCTCACTCTTATATGCATAATGTGAATTATGATGATAAGTATTGGAATTCGGTTATTATATTTACAAAAGGAATTAATTATTTTGATTAATTTTGACTAATTTATAACTTTCTTTAGAATTTCTATTATTTCAGTGAATGACGAAATCCAAACTAAAAATTTTCGATTATTAGTTTAATTCAATTTGGTTATTAATTTTTAAAATTCGTTTTCAATTTCAGTTCAATTAAACTGAATGCTCACCCTTAGATTCTAGTTATTGCCGACCCTACGCCTAAGTCTCGTGTGCGAGAGTTTTCAGGATTAAATTTCTACAAATGTTACTTAAATAGAAATATATAAATAAATAAATAAATAAATAAATAAGTTGAGCGACGAAAACTTTTGTAGTGTGAACACTAGTCAAGAAATTAATTCAAATGATAAAATTCTAGAACACAATGAAAACTGACATTGATAATCTCGAATATTAGTGAATAGGGGGTATAAACTACCATATTTTTCAACGGGACTATTTTTTTTCTTTTCAAATACACATATTTGTAAAAAGCTTATTATACATCTTCAACTGGTGTGAAACAGTGAGAATGTGTCATCCATGAGCCTGGACTGCACGCTAAAGGCAATATTGGGAGTAATAGAGTATGTACCTACTAATGGACTTTAGTGATTTTCACAAATAACTTGACTGCAAAATGACAATTAAATCAATAAGGGAGGTTGTAATTTCTGACTCCATGAAAATGAAATGTGGGGTTTTCCCATTTCATTTCCAATTTCCAGCTGGTTTTCTTTTTCTATGTTGTTTTGGTATATGTTTTCCCTATTAATTGTGCGTTTGGATTTAATTAAAAAATTGATATTTTTCATAAAAATTGTAATTTTTTATCAAATAGACGCCTGGGTTAATTTTTTTAAGGAAAAACTCAAATAGATTCTCTTTTTAGTATTCAAAAACTTTTAATTCCTCAAAAAAAAAATCTGCTTTAAAAGTTATACAATAAAAATAAAAAATAAAAGAAAAAACTTGTTATATCAATCCGAACGGACTCTAAAGTCAAAGGCATGTCTTCTTGGTCATTCATTCATTTATGATACAAGCCAAGCATAAAGTGCAAAAATTTTGTTTTTACATGCAAATGCCAGATATTAGGAATTTGTTTGATAGTGTTTATTTGAGTGTTTATAAGTATCAAATAGTCTCTTAACACTTTTTTTAATAAAAGTTGCTTATTATAAGTACCTAAAATGAGCACTGCCAAACATGCATTAAACTTAGCATGATTTTGTTTAGCTTAGATCTTTAAGAACATATAAAAAGAACAAAATTCTTATTGACTTCATAGTTTCTAAACTACCAAAATTTCATCAACTATAAAGGATAATTTTGGGTCCTTGTCTTATCTGTATTCAACTAGTAGTCTTGACAATTATTTATTTCATTTATTTATAAGTCATTTTTACTTGATACTTTCTTACTCTTTTTAATTATTCATAAGCAACTCATTAAACGAACATATAAGTACTCTCAAATACCTTTTAAAATCTTTCCATTATGTCAAACGCAGAGAATTTCTAACCACATAGTCTACATATATATACATTATTAGCTTTAATTGAAATATTAAATGGTCATGTTAGACATATCATAGATAAAGTTCAAGTTGTAAAGTTGTTAGACTTTGTTGTTATCTGTATAATTCAAGTACAACTAAGGATTATGATTAATTGTAGCTTCGATACACACTTCTACCTAGTGTAAAATTCTTACCGTACATATTTATAAATTAATGAAATATACACTAAATTTTTCACGGGCAAATATCTCTCGCATGGTATACAGAGCTTTGGTCGATCCTTGATTGTTCTTGGTTGTTTCATATCATTTTTTTTCCCAATACCTGATTACTAAGACCACGTCTAATTCTTCATCCTCTACTTCTACTCAATTGATCAACTCCACAATTTCTACATCTCAAACAGCCCCCTGTCACTTTATCTTTGCCTTCTATCAAGAGCATCCCTCAAGAAATATCACTCAAGCTTGCTACCTATAATTATATTCTCTAGAAAACTTAGGTCTTAACAGGCTTAAGATGTCATGGCCTTCTATGTTTTGTGGATGGCACTCAAGCTCCACCTACAGCTCCTATTTGGCATGTTCAATTGTGGAACAAACTTGACCAGATGGTCCTTGGATGGCTCCTTGTCTCACTCTCTGACTCTGTCCTCTCTCAAGTCATAGATAAATAGATAGTGCGTGAAGTTTGGCAAACTCTGGAATTGCTTTATGGGACTCAATCAAGATCTCGCATTCAACTTCTTAAAATTGAACTCCAATCTTTGCATAAAGATGTGCAATCTGTTCATAATTATGTTTAACATGCTAAATCTTTGGCTTTAATGCTTGCTAGTGTTGGTAAACCAATCAAGGATGAAGACTTGGTTTTATGGACTTTGCGTGGATTAGGTCCTAAATTTGACCCCATCGTTGCTGCCATTAATTCACACCCGCTTTGTTCGTCTTTCGTTGAAGTATGCGAGCTTTTCCTTGATTTTGAGGTTTGTATTTCTGCATCTGTAGTGTCTCTTGAAAAATTAGCTTCTTTTTCTATTAATGGTGCTACTTCATCATTAAATGTTTTATCACTAAATCTAAATTATAATTATTCATAAATGGCGATGCATTCCACCTCTATTTTGTCTCCATCTGATGCCAATTCAATGCAATATGCCAATTATGCCAATGGCTGAGGAAGGTCCTCTAAATATTCTAATAGAGGATGAAACCATGCTCGTGGAAATTTTTGTGGTCGTGGTCGTCAATCAAATGTCTCATAACACATAGTGATTGTTTGATTCTCCTAATGTTGTGTGTTATAGATGTGGCTACTCGTATCATAAGGCAAACACTTGTTAGATACCAGATTCCGTCGTTAATTCTACAACCAAAGCTTTTTCTGTGATGCAACTTGCATCCAATGGTTCGGATTCTCAGTGGTATCTTGGCACTGGAGTAACACACTATATGGTGCCAACTGATGAACAAATGAAGGGTAATAAATCTTACTCTGGTCTTGATAAAGTTATGATTGGAAATGGTGGAAATTTATCTATTTCTCATTCAGGCACTATTCAATTGCCTATGTCTTATAGTCCTGCTTTGTCTTGTCCTGTTTTGGTTGTTCCACATATTGCCAAACGATTACTTTCAATTGCTCAATTTACTAAGGATCATATGTGCTATTTTAATTTCACTCCGTTTGGGTATTGTATTAAAGAAATGAAGACGGGATGACTTTTACACCTGAGAACACTCAGTGATGGCCTTTACACACTCTAGCCAGTTAATAAAAGCTCTTTTTTAGCAACTAAACAACCATAGGAAATTTGGCATGCACGGCTTAGGCATCCTTCATCCATAGTTCTTTCAAAATTAAATTTGCCTATTTCTACTTTAGCTTCTCAGAATAAAGTTTGTAGTAGTTGTCAATTAGGTAAAAGCAAACGATTACCTTTTGACAACGTATTACATCGTTCTACCGCTATTTTAGATTTGATACATTGTGATGTTTGGAGCCGTGCTCCCATAGTTTCAAAAGAAGGTTTATGCTATTATTTGGTTTTGATAGATGACTTCAGTTGATTTGTGTGGTATTATCCATTATTGCACAAATCAGATATTGCATCCATATTTCTAGTATTTATCTCTTTTGTTCAAAACCAATATAATGCAAAAATAAAATGTATTCAGAGTGATTCTGGAGGAGACTTCATTAATCATGGTTTGCGAGAGGCATTTAATAAAATAGGCATTCTGCATCGCATCTCCTGTCCTGGTACTCCTGAATAGAACGGAGTTGCTGAACGCAAGCATAGGTATATCGTGGAGACTGGGTTGACTTTACTTGCTTGTAGTAATTTGCTGAAAGAATTTTGGAAATTTTCCTTCTCGATAGCGGTTTATTTGATCAATAGAATGCCTTCTTCTATGTTAGATTATAAGACTCCTTATTTTTGTTACATGGCTGTGGTCCAGATTATTCATCTCTTTGAATTTTTGGTTCATTATGTTACCCTTGTCTTTCAACCACTGGGCATCAAAAATTAGATTTCAAGACTTGTCCTTGTATATTCATGCGATATAGTGCTCAACATAAGGGGTACAAATGCTATAATTTGGAGAATGGAAAATTTTTGATTTCACGTAATGTTGCTTTTAATGAAAATCAATTTCCAGGAGTCTTTGGCCATGACAAATCAAGAGAATTCAACTTTATTTTGTCGATGGCCATTTCCTATTCATTTTTTGGATGCAAATATTACAAGTTTTATGCCTTTATTAAATTCTAATGGTGGCCATGAATCTTTCCAGCCTAATGATGATGTTTCTAATACTAACCATCAACACGATGCATCACTAACGAGCCAACAAAGCACCAAAATTCAAGATATTGCAAATGTTTCATTAAGTGATGCCACAGCATCAATTTGGTAGCAATTGATAATTTGTCTTCAGGTGCAATTCATGGTTCTGATAATTCTGATATGCAGACCTCCACGTGTAAGCTGCACATTATTGAAAATGTGTCCAAGTGTAATGACTCTATCAATTCCTCTTTAGTTGAAGCAGTTACTAAATAATCAGCTCGTGTTCATCGCATGGAAACTCGATCAGTGCATGGAATTTTTAAGCCAAAAATATTTTGTGCCACGCGATATCCGTTATCGAAATGCTTAGTGGCTTCTATTTCAACATTACCTTAAGAACCTACATGTTTTAGCCAAGCCATTAAAGATTCAAATTGGAGTGCAGCCATGCAAAAGGAATTCAATGCACTTTTGACAAATTGCACTTGGACACTGATGCCACCACCGAAAAATACAAATATCATTGGTTCAAGTTGGGTTTTTTGTGTTAAGCAAAAATCTGATGGCACATTGGAATGCTTCAAGGCTAGACTTGTTGCAAAGGGCGATTCATAGCAACTGGGTCATGATTATGAGACACCTTTAGCCCAGATGTACGACCAGGTACAATTCGCCTTATTTTAACTATTGTTGTTACTTATGGTTGGCCACTTCACTGATTGGATGTCAAGACTACTTTTTTGCATGGAGAAATCACAGAAAATATTTATATGCGTCAACCGTAGGGATTTATTGATACTGATCATCCAAATTATATTTGTAAATTGCAAAAATTTCTTTATGGCCTTAAACCAGCACCACATGCTTGGTACAGGAGATTCATTAATTTTTTGTTATCTTGTGGTTTCCAGAATTCTTACCATGATGCATCTTTATTCATGAGAAAGGAAGGTTCATGCATATTGATTCTCCTTATATATGTGGATGACATTGTCTTGACAGGAAATTCGCAAGATGAGATATCACACTTCATTAGTGTGATGGCACATTGGAATGCTTCAAGTCTAGACTTGTTGCAAAGTGGGATTCACAGCAACTAAGTCGTGATTATGAGACATCTTTAACCCAGTTGTACGACCAGGTACAATTCGCCTTATTTTAACTATTGTTGTTACTTATGGTTGGCCACTTCACCGATTGGATGTCAAGACTACTTTTTGTATGGAGAAATCACAGAAAATATTTATATGCGTCAACCTTAGGGATTTATTGATACTGATCATCCAAATTATGTTTGTAAATTGCAAAAATCTCTTTATGGCCTTAAACAAGCACCAAGTGTTTGGTACTAGAGATTGAGCAATTTTTTGTTATCTTGTGGTTTCAAAAATTCTCACTATGATGCATCTTTATTCATGAGAAATGCAAGTTCATGCATATTAATTCTCCTTATATAAGTGGATGACATCGTCTTCACTGGAAATTCGCAAGATGAGATATCACACTTCATTAGTAATTTTTCTTGCACTTTCTTAATGAAAGATTTAGGACTTTTACATTATTTTCTTTGAATGGAAGTTGTTGAAAGAAATAAGACATTAGAATAAAATGACTTAATACATATTGTGTATTTGGCCCTATTTATAACATACAAAGTTTCCTATTTCTCTACTTACCAGAATGGAGAATTACCATAACTCTACTTCCATAACTCTATTACTATATTTCTACTACTAATACTCCCCCTCAAGCTGGAGCATAAATATCATGAGTGCCCAACTTATTACAAATGTACTCTACACGAGGACCCCTTAAGGATTTAGTAAAGAGATCTGCTAACTGATCATTTGAATTGACATGTGACGTAACAATCTCCTTAGCTAACACTTTGCTCTTTACAAAGTGACAATCGACTTCAATGTGCTTGGTCCTTTTGTGGAAGACGGGATTGGTTGCAATATGCATTACTGCTTGGTTATCACATATTAACTTCATAGGCTGAAAGCAATCTTTCCCAAGTTCTTTCAGCAAATGTTTCACCCAAATTAACTCACACACCGTTAATGCCATAGCTCTATATTCAGATTCTGCACTTGAGCGGGCTACGACTGATTGTTTCTTACTTTTCCAAGAGATGAGATTTCCGCCAACGAACAGACAATAGCCAGAGGTGGACCGCCTATCATCTGGACATCCTGCCCAATTGGCGTCAGAGTAGCCAACAACGCTCATACCTCCTCCTCTCTTTTTATATAGCAGCTCTCTCCCTGGAACACTCTTAATGTACTCTAGGATACGAATGATAGTATCCCAATGACTTTTCCATGGTGAATTCAAGAATTGACTAACTATGCTCATTGCAAAAGAAATATCTAGGCGAGTTACAGTAAGATAATTGAGCTTGCCTACCAACCTTCTGTATCGTCCTGGATCTTTTAATGGCTCTCATTCGTTTCATAGAAGTTTGACATTTGGGTCCATTGGTAACTCACAAGGTTTGCACCCAAGCATTCCTGCTTCTGTCAACATCTCAAGCACATATTTATGTTGAGAAATAAAAATACCTTGATTTGAACGGGCAACTTCAATTCCAAGAAAGTAGTGCAACGATCCTACGTCTTTTGTTTGAAAGTGCTAATGTAAACATGCCTTCAAGTCACATATACCTGTAAGATCATCGCTTGTTATGACAATATCGTTAACATAAATAATTAGTAACAAACGTTTCCCAGTGAAGTTGTGTCGGTAAAAGACCGAATGATCGACCCCACATCTTGATAATCCAAAATTGATAAGCACCTCACTGAATCGACCAAACCATGCTTGAGGTGATTGTTTAAGACCATACAATAATTTCTTCAACTGACATACCTTACCGGACTCCCCCTGAGCAACAAACACTGGTGGTTGTTCTATGTATACTTTTTCTTCAAGTGAACCATTAAGGAAACCATTTTTAATGTCAAGTTGATGAAGTGGCCGGTCAAACATAGCTGCAAGAGCAAGAACAATACGAACTGAAGGCATCTTAGCAACAGGGGAAAAGGTATTATCTTAATCAACACCATAAACCTGTGTGTATCCTTTTGTGACCAGGCGAGCCTTCAAGCGATCCACAGTTCCATCAGGAGAACACTTTACAGTATTGACCCAACGACAACCAACAACGATCTTCCCAAGAGATAGATTTACCAAATCCTATGTATCATTAGTTTGTAAAGCCGACATCTCTTCCACCATTGTAGCATGCCAACCCGGATGACCAAGCGCCTCTGTTACATTAGAGAGGACAGACACAGACGAAAGGGAAGCAACAAACGACCGATACGAGGATGATAGAGAATGATAAGAAATGAAATTAGATATTGAATGTTTAATAGTACAGGAGCGAATACCTTTACGAAGTGCAATTGGAACATCCAAGTCAGAGGGCGGAAGAGGCAAAGGATTCAGAGAGAGCGAAGCTGGTGGCATAGGAGCAGCAACAGGTGGGCGATTACGTCGATGATAAGTCTTGAGGTCCAGACGATCCAAGTGTAACAGGGTAGGATCGGGGGATGGTGGCGTAGATAAAGGCGGGATATTCAATGGAGCACTAAAGAGGGGCACAGGAAGTGGAAGATCATCAACTACTAATTTAGAGGAATAGGATGTAGAAGAAAAGAAGGGTTGAGACTCAAAAAACGTGACATCAGCACAAAAAAAAAGCACTTATTCAACTCAGGAGAGTAGCAACGATAGCCTTTTTTATGACGAGCATACACAAGGAAAACACACTTGATGGCACGTGGACCCAATTTATCAAACTCAGGAGCCAAGATATGAATAAACAAACACACCCAAATACCTTAACTGGTAATAAATAAATAGACTGATGGGGAAAAAAATAGAAAACGGTATCTGGTTTTGAAGAACAGATGAAGGCATGCGATTGATGAGAAAACATGTAGTGAGAACAGCATCGTCCCAAAAACGAAAAGGAACATTCATATGAATAAGAAGGGTACGAGCAGTCTCAATTAAGTGCCTATTCTTACGCTCAGCAACCCTATTTTGCTGAGGGGTGTAAGCGCAAGAAGATTGATGTATAATGCCACTATTTTGAAGAAAAGAAGAAAAAGACATAGAAAAATACTCTTTGGAAAAAGACATAGAAATATACTCTTTGGTATTGTCACTTCTCAAAATATGGATAGATGCATTAAACTGATTTTTCACTTCAGCACAAAAGAGAGAGAACTTGGAAAATTACTCAGAACAATCTTTCATTAAATATAACCAAGTAACATAAGAATAGTCATCAATAAAACTACCAAAGTAACGGTATCCAAACTTGAAAACATGATGACTAGGTCTCTAAATATCAGAATGACCTAATTCAAATAGCGCATTAGCCCGCTTATTGACACGATTAACAAAAGATGTATGACTATGTTTACCTAACTGACAAGACTCACAGTTGATATCCCTAACGCTACCTAAACTAGGAACCATGTGCTTAAGACTTGAAAGATTGGGATGACCAAGACGGCTATGAATGACTTCAGGGGTGGAAATGGCTGTAAAAGCTGTAGAAGAATCAGTATTAAAGTAGTAAAGGCCACCAGATTCACGACCTGTGTCAATTCGCTTGTGTGTTCTCTGATCCTGAATAATCACTGAATTAGATGTAAAAGTGACAGAACAATTAAACGATTTAGTTAACTGACTGATAGACAATAAATTGCAAGGGAAATCAGGAAGGTACAAAATTGAAGAAAGGGAGATAGAGGACATGGGAGATGACAAACCAATACCAAACACAGTAGCGGAAGAACCATTTGAAAGTCTAATCGAGGAGATAGACTTAAGGGGTTGAATAGAGAAGAGAAGAGAAAGATTACCGCTCATATGGTCTGAAGCACCAGAGTCTAAAATCCACTTACCAGCACTGGATAAGGATTGGGAAAAATAAGCAGATGTAGTGGGGGGAAACATGTGCAAACGAAGCAGTGAAAGGTTGGGCAACTTGCTGCAAAGCTTGCAACTGCAGATAATGCTTGTACTCTGCTTCAGACAAGGTAAATGTGGGATAACTGGAGTTGGCTTGTTGCGGTGGCGGAGCTGTCGGAGATGATTCTTCATTGTTGACATGGGCAGCATTAGCACTGTTAGAGGGTCGACCATGCAGATCCCAGCATTTGTCTTTAGTATGTCCCAACTTGTTACAATAGGTGCACTGTGGTCGAGAAGCATTACCGAATTGTCTTCCTCCACGATTACCACCACGACCACGACCACTATGGGAAGCATTATCTTGACGTCTACTAGGCTGAGGTTGGACAAGTAAAGCGGATTAGATTGACGGATTTTAGACAGGATTCCCAATAGATGCACGATCAAGGCGTGAATAAACTTCAGACATTGACAGTAGCTCTGGCCTCGAAAGAATCTGAGATCGAACAGACTCGTACTGAGGAGGAAGGCCACGAAGCATAAACACAACAAAGTATTGTTCACATTATTTTCGTGCAACATCAGTATCAGTAGGAAAGATATCATTGTACTCAGACATGGCATGTTGAAATCAACCAAAATAAACTTGAAGACCACAATCATCCAACTGAATGCGGAGGAGATCATTGATGACATTATAGATATGACTAATATTGCTAGTATACATCTCTTTTACCAAAGTCCATATAGCCTTATAAGAAAGACACTCACTAAAGATATCATGCAATTCAGGTTCAATGGATTGCAATAGTAAACTGGTAAGTTGTGTATCAACTCGCCCCCAAATCCGTTTATTGACAGCGGACAAAGTAGCTGGAACATCATTAGTTAAATGGTCTTCCAAGTCTTGCCTTCGAAACCATAACGTAATGGCAGAATGCCAACGAGAGTAATTTCGACTAGTGAGTTTGGTCGTAGTAATAGTGGGGGTGCCGTTGAATGTGGGTACGACAACAGAGGTAACAGACTTAGTAACGGTAGTAGAAGTACTTGTAGTGTCGTTGGAGGGATCCATACTAATCATCAACACTCAATCAATATAAAAGGGAAAGGCAAGAAGATCGATTAATAAAGTATAGAAAGAAAAAAAAAGGGAACAACCACATTAACAACCTATCATAACATCTTTCCTGTTGGGGTGTTACCCCTCTATTCCCCCCCCCCCCTCTCTCTCTCTCTCTTTTGGTTAAGAGAGGCAGACAACAAAAACCTTTTTTTTTGTGGTTAAGAGAGGTAGATAACAAAAACCAAAACCACGGACAAATTCAACAAAAAATTCACCAGCATGAATAGTAACCTCACAGGCAGTACCTCGCATGAATAGTGCAGCGCGTGAACAATAATTTTCTGTGCCTAGCGTGAACAATAATTTTTATTTTTTTTGCAGGTTGTTCCGGTGGATTTTATGGGTGTGAGAGTGGGTGGGTGTTTTGAAAGAAACCCTAACGTCTTGACCTAGCTCTAGATACCATGTTGAAAGAAATAAGACATTAGAATTGAAGAGAATGACTTAATACATATTGTGTATTTGGCCTTATTTATAACATACAAAGTTTTCTATTTCTCCGCTTACCATAATGGAAAATTAGTATAACTCTATTACCATAACTCTATTGCCATAACTCTATTACCATAATTCTATTACCATATTTCTACTACTAATAGAAGTCAAGTATTGTGGTTCCAATCTACATCTCACCCAAACTAAATACTGTATTAAACTATTACAACAGTATGGTATGGAGGGTACTAAGCCAGTCCACACACCAATGTTAGTCACAAATTTGAAATCTACAGATGGTGAGTCACTGTCTGACCCAACAGAATTTCGCCAATTGGTTAAGGCGTTGTAGTATTTGACAATGACATGCCTGGATATATCATATGCTGTTAATTCGATTTGTCAGTTTATGTATGAACCTCGGGATACTCATCTTGTGGTGGCAAAACAAATTCTCCGTTACTTGAAAACAACATTGGCTTATGGTCTTATATTCAAGCCAATAACAGCTTTTCACCTAACTGGCTATATCAATTCTAATTGGGTTGCTAATTCTAGGTGGTCTATTACTCGATATGCTGTATACTTAGGGTCTAATCTTGTTTCCTGGAGTTCTAAACGACAGCCAACTATTTCAAAATCCTGTTCAGAGGCTGAATATCGTACCTTAGATTCATTAACTTCAGAACTGTTATGGATCTTACATTTAAAGATTTTTTAGGAAATAAGTCGACTCATCCGCCTCAACGTTATTGTGACAATGTCAACGCAATCTACGTGGCATCGAATCCAATTATACATCAACGCAGTAAACACATTGAGATTGATGTCCATTGTACGAGATAAACTTAAAGATGGCAGACTTCAACTCTCTTACATCAATTCTAATATATAAATTGCTGATGTTCTCACCAAGCCACCCTACAAGGCACGATTTCATAAACTTTTAACCAAGTTGCCTGTGGTTACACCACCGTCTACTTGCATTGGGGTGTTAGACATATCATAGATAAAGTTTAAGTCATAAAGCTGTTAGACTTTGTTGTTATCTGTATAATTCAAGTATAGCTAAGGATTCGATTAATTGTAACTTAAATACACACTTCTACCTTGTGTAAAACTCTTACAGTATATATTTATAAATTAATGAAATATACACTAAATTTTTCACGGGCAAATATTTCTCATAGGTCAATCAATTAATGCTTAAGATTAAATTTATTTGTGAATTCTAAAAAAATATTTCTTATATAATATGTACATATATTATTGCATTAGAAATTTAATTTTCAATCAATTAATTCTTAAAATAATATTCATTTGTGAGTTTGAAAAGATTAAATCCGAGTAAATTTAACGTTTATGATTAAAAAATAATTTTTTGAGCATTAGGATAATGTAATATCAGTGCTTATATGGCAATGGATATTTTATTATTAGCTTATACAATAATTTATTTTTTATTTATTGTTTTAATATAATTTTATCGATGTGGATATCATTAAATTATTATTTTTAATTAAAAAATTAAGTAATTAATCAATTAATACTTAAAATATGATTCATTTCTGAATTCCAAAAGGTTCAATTATTTATTATCTATTATTGATATATGTGTGTGTGTGTGTATATATATATATATATTTTTAACTTAAAATTTTAATTTCAATTAATTAATTTTTAAAAATAATATTCGTTTGTGAATTTCAAAAGGTTCATTTCTCTTATTATGGACATATATGTTGTTAGTTTTAATTTAGAAATGTAATTTCTAATTAATTAATACTTAAAAATTTTAAAGTATTTTTCATTTGTAAATAATAAAGATTAAACTTGAGTAAATTTAATATTTATTGTTTAAAAATATCCATACAGAACACAGTTGATTAAATATTTCATATGCTATTAAAAATAAAAAAAATTCAACTTATATAACATTTTCTATCAAAAATAAATCCGTGCAAAGCACGGATAAATATGCACTTGTCATTATTATTGTTATTCTTTTTTTTTTTACGACAAAAGAAATTTAACTAGTGAAACTTAACCACCAACTATTAAACCTTGAGTGTATAACACCTACCTAATATTGTACACTAATTAAATTAATGATACTTAACCCAATGTAGAATATTAAATTTAAATCTTAATTATGAGTCGTGTCTATTTTTATTTTTTACTGTAAAAATATCCCAGAGGACCATATGGTAAAGTAATGTGCACGTACACGAAGAAATTAGTTGTCGTTTTAGTTAGCATCGTACGATTTCTTGAAAAGTCTACGCGTTTGAATGTGATGGCTAGTGGGGGATGCTTTCTTTCTAACCACAACTGCTTCCTAAAAAAATTTCTTTTTTTTTTCCCCCCGCTTTTTGGTTCTGGTCAACACTGTTCCTATCAACTGAAGTACTACTCTTATCTTAGGTTTGACCAAAGTGATGATTCAATAAATTATGCAAAGTATTCAAATTTAATTGTAGGTTCCATCATATAAGAGACTTTATCACGCCTCTTTATAAACATATTAGAGTAATAACTAAAAGCAAATCATTATCAGTTATTGACTTAACAATAAGCACACGAGACATATTTTTGCTTGCGCCTTATGTGCGTTTATTATTTTAACTAAAAGACCAACTCATACACGAGATGTATTGTTTGATAAATAACTTATATTGAAAAATCAACACAATCGATATTATCATATATGACTATATGAGCACTCAACAACTGATCTCAAACACATTGAACAGTGACCCATAAAAGGAAAAAAGAAAAAAAAAGTTTGAAAGATTTGTATTTTTAGGCCATAAATCATTATAAAGGACACATTTTGCTTGAAATGGCTCAAGTAATATTACCGGAAAAGGAAAATTGTTACGGGTTCATTTGGATTTTTTTAATATGACTTTTTTATTTTTCAAAAAATATTTTTTGTTAATTTAAAATTTTTGACTTTTAAAAAAGTTGAAATTGAGGATTTTATTCAATTTTCTTAGTTTAATCTAAATATTTATTGCAAAAAAATATATATGTTTTTTGACTGACTAAATTTATATAATCGCAGTCACAAAATTAAATGTTCTTAGCGGTGATAAATTTGTCGGTATTCTTAGTTGGTAAGTAATTACTAAGTGAGGAACTGTTATAACTTATTAAGTTATGAATGAGAGTTTTTTTTTTCTGTTATTAAAAATTATCTATAATAACTGGATCAATAGTTTACACGGTTTTGAATTTATTGCAAATTATACCAAGCAATCTCCATTATCATACTCCATCGAGTATTATTGTGTTTTTAAGTGTCATTGTATTAATGAATATCTCGAACAACTATATTTTGTTAATAACTTGTATCTTATTTGTTCACAACTTTGAATTTATTCTGTTCGTTTGAATGTTATGCTGAATTCATTGAAAATATTTGTTTACAGTTCATACTCTTTCTCTATAAAATATATTCATAATTTTTCTTTGTTACGTGTTCATAAATCCCGAATGCTTGATCGCAATGGGGCTGGAGCATAGTAATGGAAGTATATGGTATTAGGGATATACATGTAACATAATTTGGTTTCATTTGATTTTGACTATATTTGAAACTAAATCAAAACCTGTTAGTTTACATTTAAAATAAACAAATTGGTTTTTATCATATAAATACATTGGTTTAGAAACCAATTGGTTTGGGTTGGTTTGATTTTTAGTTTTTCTAAAAAAAATTAAAAAACTCAATTTTTATCATAAAAATTAAAAAAGAACTCAATCTACAACCTATAGTACAAGGATGTTACCATTGAAAGAAACAACTAGTTATAGCTTGGGGTTAAAATTTGGATATCATCTTGAGGTTAAGGGTTTGACTCATAAAATTAGAGATGAATATATACATGAAATTAGGGATAAATGTGATTCAGTTTGTAAATCTATTTCGAACAAAACCACACGAGTTGATTTTCATTTAGAACTAACAAAGTTGGTTGTTTAATTAGTTTGACCAACCTGTATTCACCCTTACATGGTATAAAAACTCTTGAATTTGCTTATAAATTTATTTCGAATGAACATTGTAGTTACTTCACAAA